>OV725077.1:65345994-65945994 GCA_928085145.1 Nezara viridula | reverse complement strand
TGATGCAAGAGTGACCGGAAAGGAGAAGGTTTTTATCACGATAGCGGTGGACTGTAGGAAATCATGTATTGGTAATGGGAGTACGTGATGGGAGAGGGATTGGTGTACTATTACAGCAGTACCGGCATGTGCTTTTCCGTCAGGGTGGTCAGTACGATATGTCAGGTATTGTGGTATATTGAAGTGCTGTTTAGTGGTTAGTCGAGTTTCAGTAATTAGTGCCACATCAATGTTCTTGTCAAGTAGTAAAGTAGATAGTTCGTCTGTATGATTTCTAACACCATTCGCATTCCAAAGGAGAATGGATATGGGTTTAGGGATGTGAGTCATTTAAGGATTTTTCAAAGGAGGGATGAGGTGAGATACGAGATTCGTGAGGAGTGATATGAGTGGAGTAACAAGGGATTTGAAATCGGTGAGGAAAGATGCTAACAAACTTGTGAGATCTGTTGCATTTGAAGGAGGAGGAATATGAGGAATTTGTTGTTGGTGGTTAGGTATATTAGGATGAAGAGGATTTTGAGGTTGGGTTTGAGGTTGTTGTTGTGGCAGGGCTTGACATTTATCGGTTAAAGTCTTACCTCTAAGTAATTGGGAGAATGATACATCATTGTTTACAATTCTGGAAGGCTCTCTCTCTCTTCTTGTTCTTAGTGCTTCATCTTGAATCCGGTTTTTCTGGTGTCTGGTTTTGAGATTCTTGTAAATTTGGCAGCCTTTGTAGTTGGCCGGGTGTCCCTCCAAGCATAGGGCACATACTGCTGGATCTTGTATAGGTTTGGTGCACTCTACAGATTTGTGCTGTTCACCGCACTTCACGCAACGCGGCAGATGGTGGCAATATGTCTTCGTGTGGCCATAGGTCTGACAATTATGGCACTGCACGATGTCTCTCTTGGGATATGGCTTCTCAACTTTCACCATTGTGTAGTATATTCTTGTGATATCATATATTTTTTCGATACCTGGTGATGGCTCCAAGTCCACGAAAAACAATGGTAGTGGGATCCTATTTCGTAATCCTGGCTGCTCCCTGTCCTCCTTCAAAACGTTTGTTACCTGGCGTACATTGAAACCAAGCGTCGTTAGTTCTTCTTTAATAACTTCAGTGGGGGTTGAGGAATGTAAATTTCTTATCACTACTCGTAAAGCTCTTTCCTGCCTCAGCTGGTAAGTGTGAAAATTCGCATTTGTTTCTGATAAGTACTTCACTATTTTTCGGTAGGCTTCTGCAGAATCAGGTGTTATTTTGGTGTCATTGGTCCTGTTAAGGCATGAATAACTGCCAGAGCAGATTTTATATAGTTGGGTGCAGAACATCTGGAAATTTTTTATATTTTTCACAAATATCGGAGGAGGCTTTGGTTCTCTGGATATTGCTGCAGACTCCATTACTTCTCTGTCATTTTGAAGCACTTGGTAGGGGTTTGGAGTAAAGAAAGGTGATTCTTCAATCGTTTCTTGTGCAGACGTACCTGGTTGGGGCTGAGGTTCTGGTTCTGAAGTGTTCATTTTGGTCACTGGAGGTATTTCTCGTAGGCAGCGACGAGTCCTTTGTTTGGCTGGTGAGCTAACTCCGTCTGACCGAGACCTCTTGGGCACCTTACTGGCCATCACTTGCTGATCATACCGCATATCATAAGAGAAAAACAAATAAATAAATAAAAAAAAAAAAAAAATTTTTTTTTTTTTTTCTTCTTAAAATAACAAAAAAAAAGATGCCAACAGTAAATATCAACTGCTCTAATATACACTTTAACTGTATCACGTGAATAATCAGAGAGATTCCGCTATAAAATTGGTAAAAACTGAGAGAGGAGTTGAGGAGACAACCTTCTCATCAGCTGATCCACTGCCTTAAAAAAAAAAAAAAACTTTAATGAGCGTTAGCTATTAGGGGGGGGGGAGGGGGAAAGCGCACGGGTTCCCTTGAATTAAATATTCTATCCGGTGTTACCGCGCGCTCTGTGACAAATCCTCGTACCTCAAACCTCGTACATCCTCCTACACTTGCTCATTGAAAATTCGTACTATTGTAGGGTCAATGTTATTGTTTTTTTGTTTTTTTAAGTAGAATTAGATCAGAATCTTATTTTATCTCTATTCATACATTTTAAAGCCTTTTTACATTTTTTTTTTTTAAGTTAATAGGTCAAGAAGTTAAATGAGTTTAATTTAAAGCTGGAAATTAAATATATAAAAAAGTTAATATAAGTTAATAGCAAAATAAACTTTTTAAATGATACAGTATTCCTTTCATTACTAAACATAAAGAGAAAACACATTATTATGAGTTCATCGAAGTTCGAAACTAGGTAAAATATAATTGGAATTAATAATTACATATATATTTTTTATTTTGCTTACTTGGAACTATTCAAATGAATTACGTAACAATTTATTTTTATGAAGATAATTATGAAGAAACTTTCTTATATTTTATTTTATACTCAATAAAACCGTAATTTTTTTTTAAAAATGACGCTAAGAATTTTATTAAAATTTTGGTTCCTAGAAAATTAAAAATAGTATACACACAATCACGATTTTACGAAGGAAATAACAATCATACTCTAATTAAAGAAGATATAAATGCAATTTATTGGTCTATAAAGCAACAGAAGTTAAGTATTATATATTAATATAAGCGGTAACATAGTAAAAAGGATTGTAAATCAAATCTAAACTTCATTCATAAAAATATAACTTTGCATACGTCAGCAAAAATTAAGTACGAGGTTGCTCGATTCTCGTAGCTCGTACAACGCGTCATAACCTCATACAAATACCAGAATCCTCGTACGAACGGCAAAACTTGTTGTATCTTATGATATCTGATTACAATCTTTTAGTATATAAATAATTTCTAGAGTTTTGCTTTTAAAATGACATGATATATCATATGCACCTGAGCTGGAAAACTGAGTTAGGATCTCTGATATGTAGTTGTTGGGAGCCATTTTTCCTTATCAGCTGTTCAGCATAGTCCCCACATCCGTCCTATTTCAACGAGATAAAAGTTATATTCCTGTCCTGGTTACACAACACAATCTAGGCTGTTAATATTTTTAACTAGGTAACCTTTAGGTTTGATATCCTATCCTGTCGTTTACCGTATATGAACGGATCTATATAAAAAAATTATTGGCATATGATCAGTATTTTTATCAAATATGATACTTCAAATTGCAGTTATATATTTAATTGCATCAATAGGAAATCTTATCCTGTTATTTTGGTTAAAAAAATGTACAAATATAATTTTTTGGAATCCATCAAAATTGGGAAGTTATATTCAATGACCGGGCTCACCTAGCTATTCAGTACTCTATTTAAGCATAGGCTGTACCTCCGCCCAACACAAGATTGCAACTATTGAGAGGCGTGCAATAAAATGCGGTCAAGAGTAATGGGTGTCACGTACACAAAGGAAAACCTCAAGACAATGGGAAATTAACATTTTTAATGAGCCTTTTAACAGATGCATAACTCTGTCAGGAATCACCTTTCTCGTTCGTTGTGTAAATAAACAAAAGCGTTTCTCTATATGAAAGAATCTGAAACATTATGGATTAAAATAATTGTAAACGCAAAAAAATCAAGCAACAAAATGTACTTTTTTTGTAGCGTTAAATCAGCACACGAAGTTTTGAGGTTCAGCAATTCTCGAGGACGTACTGTTTCATAACCAACGGTTATCTATGGAAATTGTATTGTTAAAATCTACAGAGAGGTAACGTTAGAAAAAAACAAAACGTCTAACAAGTTGTTATAGCTTCTCCGACATTGGCTAAATAATGAACTACATTTCATAGTATATGAGTAATCGTTATAGAATAAAATATGCAAGAAAAGCCGTTTTTAAATATGATCTTATCAAGGGAAATCAAAAGCAGAAGCGAAGGAAGTAGACATAATTTGTTTAATTTTGACATAATTGTTTTTTATGGGGCCTCTTGACATTTCCAGAGATATCCAGAGAGCACATGGTTTACGATAGCCGGACACGATCACATTTACTCTCTCTTCATGGGGGAAAAGGAAGCGTAACCCGTGCAATGCCCGGCATCCTAATAACAGAAGTTATGAATGATAAAATAGTTATTAGTTCGCGTCCCGGTGCACTTTTAACTCTGATATTAAACCCCTGCCCTCACCTTCTGGTCCAAGGAAACCCAGTATAGCCTAAAAGGCGAGGATATGGAAAACAATTTACTCTCTCCTCATTAAACATTTTCTTGAAGTATGGTTGGCAACGTTTTGTACCAATCTCTATCCTGTTTCCCTTATGGTATATTAGAACTCAGATTGAATCTCTGGGTGAGAACGTTAGCGTACCCATGCGGGAATCAAACCCGTGCAGTAAAGCAACCGGTCAAAGCAACTTATTTATTTTAATTAATTATCTTTATTTTTGTCTATTTTTTATTATTAAATCCTGCGAACGGAACTTGAAATCATGACCTAAAATTTCTAAAATCGCTCGACCACCGCGACTCCCAACAAAAATTCGAAATAGACTCATCAAAAGTCCTCCTACATGGAAATCTTTAGTAAAAGGTATAAGATTTATTCACTTTGAAGGGAGACTGGAATATAATTATGATTAAATTGATAATGGATATTAACTTATATGTATACTCTACAAATCTCAAATTATTTCATCGAATTGAATTAATGAATATTGTTGCGTCGCATTTATGTGGCAACAGAAAAAAATACCGTTGAACAACTCATAATTATCAATCATAATTGAACAACTCATATAGAAATAAATCCGTATACTAATCATATAAACACAATCTTCATTTTCTATATGTTCACTACCTAATAAAATTTGCACCTCTATTCTTAATAAGTTGGCAGGTTAATTTTGATTATCAAACTCCAATCAAAATATCTTTGCGCATCATCAAGCGAAATTATTTTTTTAATGGTAGTAAATGGTATTCCATAAAATTAATATCAACAGAATCATTTTTTTTTTTAACTATCTCTCTTATCCCTACATTTTTGTGCCAAATAGAACTTAAATTCTTGAGGTATAGACGAATTAATAATTTCGAACATATAGAATAGTATAAAACTATTAAAACAGAATTTTGTCTTTAATTCCAAATATTCGTCTAGCTTTGAGAATAATCTACAGATCCTGTTTTGGAATACAGAACTTTCATAGTAGATGAAATTGATGTGTAACGATCAAGGCACCAACCCACTTAATCTTTCAAAATTTCATACAAATGTTATTTACGTTAGTAGGTGGTTTGCTCACCATATGAATTTCTCTAAATGAAGATAGACACAAAACAAAATTCTGTATTCAATATCTAGAAAGTAAAATTAGAATGGCAATTTTCGATTCGCAGGACAAAATATTCCGAATATGTCGCACGAATACAAAGCTCTCCTTAGCTTTCGTAGTGAGGAAGCAACCGGATTTTTTTTTCTTAGTACATTAAGGCATACAGAAATCCAAGAGATTTAAAAAAAAAAATAATAAAGAAAAGATGCCAAAGGTAGTGTTTCCAAGATGAATCGACGTCAACAGAATTTCTCTCCTTAAATATTCACACGCAAATACAACTATGACCCACAAATACTTGACCTCCTTATCCCATTCCATATTTCCGGAAGGGGTATAATATATAAGACGGAAAAAACGTAAATAAAAATAAAGTGCTGTTATAACAAAATAATTTCTTTGATCGGTAGCGTATTCGAATTTTAGAAACCCAAGCGGAAATTATTAATCAAAAAATGCAAAGAGAAACCAGACTACTTTCGCAACCTAAGCGGGCACGTTTAATAAATATGTAAACTTTCTACGTACGTAAATTGGACCGGAGATAGCCCACATGTAGTTTAAATATTATAAACATTAATGGAGGCCTCAGCTGGAAAAAAATCTCATAAATCGGACCTGGATATTAAGATATTGGATTCTCATAATATAATTATTATTAAAAATTTTCTCGTTGATTTCTTGGTGCGTCTATGCATGTAAACATTTCCTCACTATTGCATTATTATCATTGTACTGAGTTTACTGGTAATATCATTTGAATTTTAGTACTTTTTCATTTTTTTTTTTATTTGTGGTACTATTTTTGATTTTTATGATATTTAATTTATTTTCTCGTAGGTATTAATATATTTTCTCAATCACGATGAGGCTCAAAATTTATTAACTTCGCGAGAGCTTGAAAGTATGATGAATGGAAGAAGGAAAAAAGGAAGAACAGAAAGGATGCTAACGATTTTTCATTTATTTATTTTTAAATAGAATAATAATACAATCGTGAGGAAATCAAGGAAAAATATTTCTGAACAATAGACCCCAGAAGCGAATGACTTCTTAAAGACTGTACATAAGAGAACTACTTAACTATTTATTAATGGTGTTTACAACGGTATTAGAATATAAATACATCAAGTAAATGTGTACAAGGAATATGCTTGTTGACATAAGAGAAAAACGAATTCTTGTTTTAATGTCTATTACTTGTATATATTGTATGAATGAGTTTCTTATATCTCAAATACTCAATGCCTTTGATTGAGGCGAAATGTATTTTTCTCATTAAAAAAAAAAAAGTCTATAATTTTGGCAGACAATTTAAGAAATGGCTTGTCGGAATTTTAAGTATTGCCGACTCACAATTAGATTGTCTGGGAAGATTAAATTTTAAAATGATTTAAATATGTCACGAATTATTATTGTAATACATTTTTATATGACTATAAATGAATTCAATTGAATTCTGAAATCATACAACTAATAAGATGTTAGCTTAAAAACAATATTCCATCAGCTATCCATATAGGTATGAAACTGTTTAAGAAGATTTATTTATTTTAATAAATTTATTTATTTTATTTCGTAGGTTTATATTTTTGGTTTAATCTAATCGTGTATTAGTTATTAATTATTTATTATCGTTATCATTTTTTTTATTATTAGTTTATATTATCTATATTTATTTGTCTTTTGTATGTATATATTGCATGAAAACTGGTAGCTCTAATACTTTTTGCTTCACAATATGGTAGATGGTATTAATATTCAATAAACTTGAAATAAAGAAATAGTTATCCTTGAAAACGTAACATGATATTTCAGACATGTAATATTTTAGAATGATTTAATAAGAATGTAAGCATTTAATTTTAAACTAGATTTAAGCAAATATTTGTAAGTTTAGATGCAGTTACCATTTTAAAAAATCATGGAAAGTGGATACTAGCCTCGAAATTAAGGATCCATATTTATTGGTATTATAACTATTACTTTTCCAATGTAGAATGATGATAAAACTCAGGCTTCATAGTCAAATATAAGTTAAATTTGTCTGCGCCTAATGATATTAATTATGTGTGTTTTAGTTCATATTAATTATGTTTCAGGGCTAGTAGATTTTAATTTTAACTGATTTCCCAACCAAAATATCATATTTGTCGAAAATTCGGTAAGAAAAATTGTATTGGAAAATATGGATTTGAGCTTTTTCGGGCCTCTAAATCTTGGCTTCTATATTTTAATATTTAAAAAAAAAATCATTCCTTTTTTGTGCCAAACAGGCAATAAAAACTGAATAGAAAATGTTCATAAAATAAATTTTAAAAAAATGAACTCTTAAAAATTTTTACTTTTGCATTTACAGTGTTTTTGTAACAAAGATGTTGGCATTGCCTAAAAATGTTTCTCAAATCGAAAAAGGGAGATGAAATCATATGATTTAGGATTCTTCGTTTTAAAAAGTCAAAAATATAATATGTGCTTTAGATACAAGTTAAAATTACAAATGCTATCTTAATATACAGAATTTCCAGCTACGTTACTAAGTAATACATTATACGTTACTGTCAGTAACTGCTACTTATGCTGAAGGACATACGGGAAAAACTTCAGTTTCTGAGTAAACACTCATTATATTTTTTCCTGAAGTCACGTACGGAACGACTGTGTTTATTTTAAACTAGTCTGCCCATAGCCTCATGGTAATTTTGTTTACTTATCAATTAGCACTGATATAATATCACAATCGTAATTGCCCATTAAACGGTCGGTTTCATTGAAGTTAAATTATAGTAGTAACGTACCACTTCCAGTTACCTTTCTGACTGACTAGGATCCTTGAAGAGAATAAACAAACTCCATTTTGTTTGCATATGTTTAATTTTTATTTTATGTAATTTTTCATATAAAAAACTACTGTAATTAACCTTTCCTTTATAACAGTCACGTGAATAATATGTTACATGTTAAGGAGAATACTAAAATACTAAATACTAAATAATTATAAGTTGATTGGTTCTGCGAAGAGGGACCCTATGCTAGGGAACAGCGTGGATAACCACCCCGAGCTGACCTTGTCACAGCACAACGAACCGGAGTCCAACAAGACCTGATGGCAGTAAATATGCAGCCGCTTGCGATAGCGTTGCTCAGGTTAGTGTACCTGTTTAAAGAATTATTGCAACCATAAATTCTCTTAGTATATTGCTTTTGGTTCAGCAAGTATCTATTGCATAGCTAACTTTAATGGTATGCTAAAGGATTCTGCTATATCTTATTGTTAAGACGATCATAAGAGAATGCGATGAAAGACTAGTGTTATACAAAATCGGTCTTGGTCTAGCAAAATATCAGACCAAGACTGGTAAAAAAAAATTTAATTTTTGAATAAAAATTAATGCAGAATAGTTACTAATATTTGACAATATTAGTTACTATATGTAAAGAATTGGTATAACCATTATAATTTTTCATTTAACTCTCATAATTTTTCATTCTGACTAAGTTAGGATTCTGACTATGTTTGCCTCCTATCTAAAAAATTACAGTAATATCTCTATAGTAATTAGATAATATGCAAGACTCTTGCGTAAGACCAAGATTCAGTGCTCAAGACCAAAACTTGTCTTGGACTCGCATTTGGGCAAAACTGTCCTAAACCATTTGGGACCCGGAGTAAATTAATGTTTTAGAATCTTTACAAAAAAATATATAACTTTGAAATATAAACATGCTCTGATAATGTGGAATAAAAAAAGTTGTATGACACGGTTTTCCTATAAAGCCATTATAAACTTAATATTGATTCATAAAGACCCTCTTAGGAAGGGAGAATACGGCGCTAAAGTGACAAAATCAATTTTTAGGACGGCCGACCTCCTAAACTCAACAGCAATTCTATCGAAGCAATTCATCAATCAGGTGAATCCCTTTTCCAGGAACAGGAATTTAACATGATGAACTACCTGCTAGATTTCAGCGGAAGTTTGTCTCTCCCAGAAGTTTACAAAACGCATGCAAAAGAAAGAAATATTTATCTACTAAATTCACGAATCACAGTATATAAATAAACATAAATATAAAGTAAGGTGGAAAACCAACGGATCCATCGACCACTAAATTCTGCGTTGAATTCCATTATGGATAGATTTTCGATGCCCATAATACTGGAATAATCCGGTGCTTCAATTTTCTCAAATAACTGTAAATTAAAAACCAGTCCACGTTTTCCCAAAGCAAGTGTCACTACCATTAGAAAAACATCAGTTAACATATGCGAAGAGCATGGCGAAGTCTACTTGGTGAAATATGTTACATATATAGATTTAATCATTAAAATCGGTACATCCGTTTTAGCAATACAGTTTATAGCCACACAAATTTTTCGGTAGAAATCTTGAAAGAAATGGGCGGATGGTAATGACGAGTTTCTAGGACAATCCTTGTATATTCTTTGATATTTATACCAATCTCAAAACTATTGATTCACTAGTATCGGAGAAAAGCCGCGGACGGCGGGCGATTGGACATTTTTTATTCGATTTTCGGGTTCTATGTAACTTGAAAACATTTCAAAAGGTTTGGAGCAGGGAATCATTTTTTTTTTTTTTTTTTTGTCGATTGCAAAGTTTTATCATTGAAAATAATAAACCAAAATAAACTCTTGTGCAAAGTCAGACCTTAATCTCAAAGTTACCAGGTTTACGGTATCCTTTCCAAAGGCCATTATACAATAGAATATACAGCACCTTATTTAGGAGGCAGATTATTGCTCATATTAAGTGTTCAATACCGATATGTATGAAAATTTTATTTATTTATTTTTTTTTAAATTTATTATTTATCCTTATTATCATTTTAATATAAATGAAACGTGAGGCAATAACTGAAATCGACTCGGCTGGAGGGTGAACGGATTTACTCCTTGGAAATTCCTAATTATATACTATAACCGCAAACCTATGTTTAGCATCCTGTTCCGATGATAAGAAAAAATATTATCGGTTTTCTATTTATATAACCATATAATTTTGCCGATTAACCAAATGCCGGTAATGATTTTGCTATACTGGTACAATATAACTTACAGCCCTATTATTGTTTAATTGGTTGCATTGGATCATTAACTGATACCGGATATGAGTAATACGATTAAAGTTAAAATAAACGGCGTAGCCATGAAATCCACCCACCTCACACCAGAAACTCTTAGTACAGAACAAAATATGTAATAATAAGTTTACAAAAATCATATTCGTTACAGAACACCTGGATATTAAAAAGAAAATCCTGGTGATTCGGAAAGAAGCATCAGATTAATATTCAATAATAATTGTGAGGAGTGGATATTGTAAAAATAAAATTATGTTGCCTCAAAGTGACCATATACATCAAAACATTCACCTATTTTTTTATTATTAAAAATACTATAATAATTTGTTGTTGCTGCTTTACTATATAATAATTATATATACATATTTTATTTATTGTTCGTATATAAGGCACAAAATTACTCAAAACCCTTGTAATGTTCCTTATATTTTCATCGATAATTTATTTCTCAAATACAATACTTACAAAATCCTTAAAGATGTGAAATCAAGATAGGAATAATTTATAGTTTAATATTTTTACCAAAATTATCTGTGTCCATACCAATGCTGAAAAAAAAGTAGGAAAAAATATTCACTTATAAAATGTTTGAGTTATTCTCATATAAAATTTTCTATTCAATATACGTTTTTTTCTAACTCAGTATTATATATCTAAAAACGGAATGAGACCTTATTGTATATTATGAATTTTTAACTACACTTAAGCTTATAGAATAACTAATTGTATTTGTTTTGAAAAACCTTGAGGGCATAATTATTTGTTTATTGCTATTTTTATGTGAAATGGCCCAGTTCCAAAACTACTGGCATTAAATTTATTCAAAACATTAATCTATACGTTAGAAGCTTTGGCGATATTAAAAGAAAAAACTTACAACAATGAATAATGCATTTGAAATTGCGCTGTATTAATTTATACAAAAATAACCTTCACCTTGGTTTCTAGGCAGGTTTTCTACAATCGCAATGAGTTTTTGCTTTTCGCGTACGCAATAACTCAATAGTCGTTAATAAACACGTGTTTTTTAAAAATGTATTTATTTTACAGAAGAGAAAACATATATTACTGCTGAAATAAATGCCTTGCAAAAAAAAAAAAAAAGAGCTATCTACTATAGTTTTACTTTATTAGCTCTAGCATCACAGATCCCTAAATAGACCATAAATAAGAGTTACTCTACAATATTAACTATAGAAAAAAAAACAAATGAAAAAATCTAAAAGTTAACTCATACAGGATGGAATCGAAACAATATAATCTTGAACGGTCTTGAATTGAATCTTAATTAATCACTAAATTTCCATAAATCTCTCGACAGTTGCCCTGTATTTGAATTCATGGACCTTGAAACCGATGATGATAGGGGAAAAATAAATATCATTGTAAAAATACAAATTAGTTATAAAAATCATACCATGAAATTGGCTATTAAATCATTATAAAACTGCACTGCGCGTACACCAAAGACCCATGAAGTAACAAACCGTTTGAGGTTCGTTGATGGAACAAAAGCGAATTATTACACCTAATTTATAGGGGAACTAACGACACTTGAGCCAAATCGCTCAGATCCTGCTCATCTGTGAGGGTACTAAATTTCAATTGAATTGATAAGGGCCAAATTAAGATGTTAAAATCCTTTCAGCACCGTGTAGGGAAGGGATTTCAAACCAGAAGCATTTATTTCTGATTGGTCAGTCTTAAGAGATGGCGATTTCAAAAAACATAAATAATAGTTATACTTAAAATTACAGCAAATAAAAAAAAAATCGAATATAATACTCAATCTCGACAAATTAATCTATCCTTACAGGAACATGACTAAGTAACATAAACGTTGATTACTGCAAAATTTCATAAAAGAATGTGATGCTCTAACGTTCGTTTATCAGGATGTACGGGATCGTAGATTGACAGGCACTTACTAATTTAATTTAAATATAATAAATAAAAATGAGTACTTAATAGTGGAGATAAATCAGGCAGCTGCAATACGGTGCTTGGCCAGAAATCAATTCTCATTATCAGTTACAATTATCGACATACTCTTAGGCCGTTACTATATAGTGCTTTTATTTAGAAGTTATCATGATTCGCTTATTCGGTCCAAAATAACTAGCAGTTTTATCAGAAGTGATCCCATAAGTGAATTTGTGATTTCAAAATTTGACGATTGAAGCTTACATAAAAATATATATTGGAGGTTTTGGACGACATGCCATTCGCTTTTAAATTGAAGAAATTTGAACACCATTTCCGCTCTGTTATTGTATTTAATATTTTTTAAAAGAATGTAGCTACTCTGATAATTAGTTCAAAACAAAGTTATCTATAACTCTGGGTAAAGTAATCAAATTTATATACAGATGTATAATAATACTAAATTTATGAAAATAGAACATCAGAATGTAACAACCAGGGTTTGAAAACATATTATACATAGGAATGATTGGGTTAAGAAGATTTATTTTAATAAAGAGTTTTAATAAATAAAATACTTGTAGGTTACGATGAGATGAAACTATTTATGAAGTTTCAGGCGGGTGTTAATAATTCGAAAAAAAGGGATCTCTACCACGAACTATGTTTCATGTATGGTATTTTATTTTTATATTTACTTTTTTCTTAATTTACTCATTTATTTTTATTTTTTATTTAATTTTTTTAGTTCTCTATTATATGTATATATAGTATGAATGAACACATTCAGTCTGTTACTTGTTGCCCTTCAATATGGCAGATTTTACTATTTATTGTTCAATAAAAATATTTTTTAAAATAGAAGAAAAAAAGGTTTAAAATCCATAGTTATTTTTTCCACAAACTCATGTAATAACTATTATATTTGATTATTAATTTAAAAATCATGAGTGATATATAAATACAAATTTAAATCGTTCTTTGATTTTTATTTATTCGCTTGAAAATAATGATCACTCATTCAGTGGTACGGTTTTAAATGAATAATAACGATTATATAGTGGAAATAAAAATCATCTTTCACACACATATAATTATATTAATATGTATTTATACGTTATTAATGAAGGCTCAAGGTAGTGTAATAATTTTGTGAATTTATACATTTAAATGAGACTAAATTTTGTTATTATTGTTATTTATTTATGGCCAACTGGTACGTATTTATTAATTTAATTTCATCTACATCGCAGGAATAACCAAAAAGCTTTTGAAATAAAAAATAATAAGCAGTATGTTATCGAAAACCTCAACTAATGACGTGAGGAACAGTAATAGGTTTACCGCATAGCTATTGACTAATAAATTTTGTTCCCTCTATTAAATAAATTTTAAGGAGCAGAAAAATGGTAATGTACAAGATGGTAAAGACACCTGAAGAACATAGTATTATCACCAATAGCATTAATATGTTATGTTATACTCAATATAAAATAATTGATGTTTACACATCAGCTGTTCAGCTTTCACACACACAAACACACTCATATATATGGAATATATAGTAAGGAACGGTATTGGGATAGTGAAAATTTATGAATCTGAGTTTCCAATGGAAATACATGTTTTCAGGTCTCATGAGCCCAGATAACCAAGTCCCACAAAATGGCCAGTGTGTCAGTGTATGAATGTTATTTATCAGTCTAGCTCAAAAATTAAAAGTCGAATAAAAGTGATATTGCATATTTAATGTTTTTATATACCACAGATGTTACATAATGTTACATGCCACTTGATAACAACGGGGAAACGCATTTTTACAATTTTTCAAAAATAGCTTTAAGAATTTTAAATGAACTCGTTGGATCATTGTATAATTAAGTGGTCTTTAATATTATTTAGATCTTATCCCCATTGATATCACTTTACAGGGCTTAAATACCCAGTACACGTCTTCCTCTAAAGTACCTTAATTTTGGATTATTAAAAAAAAAGAACTCTCTTTTATGGACACTAACTATGAAAAATGGTTAAATAATGATGTTTGAAAAAATATGATAATTGGAAGCTGGAGAAAAAAAAAGAAGCTTATCCAGATTCAAAATGAAACTCCAGAAATCACAGCCAGAAGGTATATGTATAATATATCGTTGGTAAGCGGAGAATTTAAGAAAAAATAATATCAAATAAATAAATTTGTAGAAAATAACAATGATTGAAAAAAAATATATATAATAATTTTAGAAAACTACCATTATTTAACGTAAATCACACGTTTCTAAGGAAATTAAATTAAATGTATGTTATTACTAAATGTAAACTTTAAAAAAAAATTTTAAGTTAGAAAAAAGTTATTTCCACTGAATCGAGCCAATGTCGCTGTTTGAAAAACTATTTTATTGTATTTGTGTGAAAATGAAATAAAAAATATTTCATGGATATGATTATAACCTTAAACTACATTTACTGTAGTTTAATAACTCTAAATGGGTAGTATATTTCAATAATTAAGTATCTGTCGGCCGTTTATTCCAAAAAATCATCAAGCGGACCTTTTAGAAAATTAAATTAGTGAATAATTTGATGAATTTTCCCTTTGTGAAACCCCGACATTATCCACTTACAATTAGTGTGGCAACTTTTGACCAATTCACGACAGGCAATGAAATCCCATAATTTCATTTTAGTAAACTTTACAATGGAAAATAACAGTTTAAATTTATTAAAATAATAGTCCTACAATCTATAATCATTTATAGGTTAAATATTCAGATGTACTTTCGAATCTCGCTAGGCATATATGAGCACTTCGGTTGACAGAATGACTAACTCCAATTTCAACATACTTTATTATTAATTTTAGTGTTGTTTCTAGTGGCAAAATTAATTCCTTAATTCACAGTACTATATTTCAACACTGCAATCACCTACTCTGGAATCAAGTTACTCACTGTTTGTATAGATATAACTTTCCAACTATAATATCACTAAAATGACATTACTCAGAAATGTTGAAATTGGAGTTAGTCATTCTGTCAACTGAAAGGCTCAGAGACTGAAGTTGAGTGGTTTTAAAAGCAGATGGAATAACTTGATTTTTATTGCTTACTATCGATAAAATAAATATTATTTTTGTAATTTTAATGTCTTTAATAAATATACAGAAAATAATTTCTATTCAAAGAAGAGCGGTAAGTGAACGTTGTGTGGTCCACCCACCAGATTTTTTTTTTTTTTAAAGGAAGCATTCAAATAATAAGACGTGGTATTTAACAAATAAATATTTAAAAAAAAATCTGTTATGTTTCTTAGTTGTTGCAAATTTTGTAGGTCTGGAATTATAATAGTTTTAAAAAATCTAGACATGAAAACGTCCGTATTAATAAGGTTTTATTCAAATTTAAAGTTGATAACTAAAAGGTATTATCGTGCAAACAACAATGGGTGTCCAATAAAAGAACTAAAGATTTTTTATTTCCTTAAAACTTGGAGCATTTTTGAAAAAGAAAATCTAATTTATTTAAATACTGGTTTATCCATTATGGTTTTTAGATCCTGAAAACAAGAAGCATATTTTTCTTAATTAACAAAATAATATGCTACATAACATAATATGCAAATAACATCTATTATCAATTAATAATTTACAATAATTATTTAGCTCGTGATTAATGATATAGATGGTACTACCGATAAGTATTGCTGCGCATCGATCATTTGTTTATATTATTTAAATAAATACTATCTCATTGTTTCGTTCAATGTAATAGTCACAATTAATAAACAAGTAAAAAAAGTTCAAATCAATAAATATTATTGTGATATTTTAAATTAGATTCATCATATAAGCACGAACAATTTCCTCCCCTTTTTTACTACATCATCAGCTCCGCTTAATGAAAATACATTTACAATTTAAATAAGGTGATACATATAAATAATTCGCAAACGAGTTATGTCATCATAACATATTATTCGCATTCCTTTCTTTCTTTTTTTTTGTATACTAATTGGTCATATTTATAGAACTCAAGGTATTAAATGGATATGGCAATCACAGAAAAAAATAAAATCAATCAACCTCCGTTTAGGTAAAACTAATCTAAAAGATTGCTAAAAAAATTAGAAGTGATGAAATAAAAATAATTTGGTTCCGTCTTGTTTAATTCACAATAAATTGAAAAGTATAAGTTTTTTAATATGTACTGAGATTGCTAGTTTATACGACAAACGCTTCATTATTTTAAGCCACAATGTAGTTTATTTTAACTTTTAAATTTTTATTATGATTTCAGATTAAATGATAGCAAGCAGAATACTTATGTTTTTTTATATATTCATGTTTGTATATAGAACATATATGATAACTGTTAGTTAAATTTGAAATATTGAAAATTAAACGATAGTAACAAGAAAATAACAAAAGGCATTTTACAAATTTATAAACCGTAAGATGGGATAACTTCAGGACTGAGTGAAATTTAGTTAGTGGTCATTCCATGGTGGATACACTGTATTGGTTCAGTTTGTAAAAACAGTTTTGAATGTTGTGTTAGAAAAACTTGGCTAATATTATTTTTATAAAATTTATCCAGCAATATATTTTTCATAATTTAATGTCAACAGGCCAAAACTTTTTTTGTGATTTTTAATTTTCTGGTGAATCTCTTGATAAGTTTAGTGTTATGTGTACATGAGCTCATCTGCAGTGTATTTACAAGCAATGTACCATATCATATGACTTTATCAAATATATTTTGTACTTTAATAATAAAATATCCGTTCTTTTTTTTTACTGTGATTCAAAAATTGCAATATTTAGCAAAATTGGGTTTTATACGACTATATCAAAAGGACATCAACGTACTAAGGGTAGCTAAACTGTTCATCAATCCCTCTTCTTCGCATACTAATGTTAGGAAAGCTGGAAAACAAAGTATGTTAAGATGATACAGTGAAGGAAATGTTCTCTTACCACCCACCGATATCATTCATTAACAAATATTAGGCCTGAACTCTCATTACTCTAATCAAACGATAGAAAGAGGAAAGAAATCTCCCATTTCACCAAGTGCAGTTCTAGTTGAGAAAAGAATCATTCCAGAAACGAACCACAAGGAGAATTATCTAGTTCGAGCTATAACAGATGATCTCGTTACACAAAATGAAATTATATATATTTTGATAATGCACTACTAACATTGAGTGTACCACATTTAGCACCAAAAAGGTGGCATTAAACTCTTTATATTAATACCAAGATGGGAATCGATTGAAAGGAGAGCTCAACATGATCAAATAGTGAAAAATACTGAGTTATTTAGAGCATACCAATGCCTGAACTATAAAAAAAATTAATAAAGGCAATCGAATGATGACAAGTTCCTAAGGAATTGTAAGCACCCGTCATTATACAAATGCCGACTTAAAAATACAACTCAGCACAATTTACATATGATCTTGCTACAATTTTCTTAAAGCTTTCTGCACACTTAAAATAAAAGATGAATAATGGATATGAAATAATAAAACCATATTAATCCCTACCAGAGATTATCGATGAACTATTCCACATGTTTACAAAAAAAAAAGTATGAATAAATTTGAATGACTTATTTTCATCCACCTTTTTCTGACATTTTTTTTATTATTATTGTTTATTAAATCAAAGTATTTCTTTATTGCATTCTACTACACGCTCTGAGAAAAATATCATATGTTATGGGATAGAATATATTACAAAAGTAAAAAAAAAAAAATCAATTAATACCTATTCCAATAACAAAATGTTGCTTGTTTATTTATGTATTCGAAAGCACGTATTATAAATGTAGTTCGAGGAAAACAAGTTTATTCCAATCAGAGTAATAAAAATAAGATACAAAACAATATAGAAAAAACATATCTAAATAACGCGCAGGTGTAAAAAAGTGGAATTTGCAATTCACAAAAAAAAAAAGAAGAAAAATACTGCTATTTATATCTGATTGTTATAGCTAATATGAAATTACACTTTACTTGAAAAATTAGTCCAAGAAAGGGAAAATGCAACAAAGGAAAATCTGGAAAAAACAAAACAAAGGAGTGAGCTGAAGTGACTAAATTTCTCCTGTAACCTTGGGTCTGATTAACTCACTTAGATGATTCGACTTTAATAAATGAAATAATGGGGATTAGCATCTACATCCTGTTTTCTTTGATATACCGAACCCTGTATGCCGAAAAGAAAAATAAATCATGAAATCCATCATGCCATGCTCCACAATTTATGTTTTATAGCCTAGTGCTTCTTCCTTGGTTTATTATAGTTTTTGCCTTTGTTATATGGATTTTTATATTTTTTATTTATTTATTTTTTTATTATTATTTTTTTTTTATGTATTGTATATATGGTATGAAGGTGCCTCACTCAGCCTTAGTACTCAGTGCCCTTAAGTGTGGCAAAATGTATTATTACTCAATAAACAGATAGATGAATAAAAAAAAAGAAAAAAAAGTGCTTCTTAGAACCATTTCATTCCAGAAACTGTCCAAATACTAATCTCATTCAATGTATTCATAAGCAATAAACGCCATTTTTTGATTGAGTTTGAATATTTGAAAAAATATACGGATAGATTGAAATATTTTAAAGACCATTTCTTCTATTACGAAACTGTTTCTACTTCAGTTAAAATATGACATTTTTTAGTAAATATCTATGAAGAGAAAACCAAAATTTTTTAGATAATACTACAACAACGTATTATAATCAGGAATAGCAATATTTTGTGAATAGAAATATAGGATGATTCTCTATGTAATTAAAATTATAATAATATAAAAAAGCTTGCTCAACTTTTTTAAAATTTCCTTTTAAAAAAGTAAATATAGATATAAATTTAAAAATCTATAATATGTATCACATTGTACTTACTTTTTTTAAAGTAAACAGTTTTTTTTATTTATACATCCTAATATAAATAAATGTTTTTAAAAATTTTTAATATATAACTAAATTATAATTAATTTTATCAAATTGGAATGTCTATTTCATGTACCACATTTTTTTTCCTCTTTATTTCTTTTCCATGTTAACAGCCTATTATATTCATTATACTGTTCTAGTTATTTAAACATTTATACCGTGAATGTTCTCTCTGAACACCATTATAAATGCCCTTAATTGAGGCAGATTTTAATATTTCTCAGTAAATAAGTTATAAAAAAAGTTATTACTAACTTTACATGTATAAACTTTTTTTTATTATCGAATTATATTACGTACAATACCTACAGATTATTCGTGGTATTTAATTATATATTTTGAAGCTTTTTCTTTTTCAAGTAAAAACTGTTTTAGGCGCGTTTTGTACTTTTTTGGGGGAGAGTGAATCACACTGAGCCGTCAGATTTCCAATGTGTTACGTTTGGGTCGGATAATTGAAGTGTTTTTGCATATGAATTAAAATATATCAAAAATTAAATAATTAACGTGCATATTGTTAGCCAGGAAAATGTTCATCATTTCATCCGCTATTCGAAATTGTATCTCAACGCTATGTTAGAGATGCGAAAAGGAAAAAAGTAGTGTTAAAAGCCAAATTATAACGAGTATTATTGAAGATATGGATTAAAATATCGGACCTACATACTGTTAGTGAGGGAATTGTTCAGCATTTTATTCTCTCCATAATTGGCTATTATTTATAATTTATATTTCATATCAGTAATCTCGCCTTGTTGATTATTTCACTTCTATCGTGAAGTCTAAAGAATGCACCATATTAAATAGTTAATAATTTGTATGCTTGGATTCGATGAAGATTTTTGTCCCTGACTTTAGTATCGACTATGTTTTCATTATCCATCATTTATGGACCCTTCATGTCTTGGGCTTGTAATATCTGGCAACAATGGACTTGAGAAAACTTTTGCTTCAACTCAATTGCCTTTTAATACGAGTGATGTCTTTGCGAGAGAAGCATTGGTATCGCTTAGAGCAGGAGTCTCCAAACGACGGATCGAGAAGGCTCTTATCATAACTAAAGTGCCATTTATGGAACTTTCTTCATCATAATCCATTGCCAGCGGGACATAGTGGAGGTCTCGATCTGGCCCGCGGGCCAAAATGTTTTGATACCCCGGCCTAGGAGTATCGAATTTCTCTCCATAGATCTGTGGGACAGGGCTTTTTCGTAGTTTTCCTGGGCGATTGTAAGTGGTGTAAATAAGTGTTTTTGTGCTTAATATATTTATTTTAATTTTTAAAGTTTTTTTAAAAAAATATTTTTTGACTTACCGCATTCATTATACAAGAAATAGTAAGATCCTACAGGATGGAAGGGTACAGGAAGATGTTACAGTGTATTACAAGAGAGGTGATGGAAGAAATGTTAGATTTCACCTACCTTGGTACTGTTATGAATCGGTCTGGGAAAGTGGACTCAGAAATTCTGAACAGGATAAGCAAAGCAAACGCTTCATACTACCAGTTCTGAAATACTGTGATCGGAAAGAGACAAGTGAGCAGAGGTGTGAAACTACATATATTTAAGGTACAGTATATATTTAAACTACAGTATACCCGCCTATACTCCTAGTCCGTGGTACAGACCCCTTTATATCGAATTATTAACATCCGCCTGAAACTTCGTAAATAGTTTCATCTCATCGTAACCTACAACTATTTTATTTATGAAAACTCTTGGAATTGGAGCGTTTTCAATCTTAAGGGGGGCAAACTTTATCTATTTCATTAGGTACTAAAAGCTCGTAAATACCCTATTTCTTCCTACTTGGATCGTAAGATTATTTGATCACAAAATCGAGAAAAAAGGTAGCCTTCAGATATATTCAGCCGTTTAGCGTGACCTACACCTCCAAATTTTTAAAATAACGAGGTTATATTGGACAAACGGCCCAATATTTTTGTAGGCCACCTTTTATACCGATTTTGTGATTAATTTATCTTACGATGCAAATAGAAAGCAAATGGGTATTTACGAGTTTTTAGTACCTAGTTAAATAGACAAAGTTTACCTCTCTCCAGACTGAAACCGCCCCAATTCCAAGAGTTTTCGTATATAAATATAATAAAATAAAAAATATAAATAAAATGAATGTAGTTTACGATGAGAAGAAACTATTTACGAAGATTCAGGCGGATATTAATAATTCGATGAAAAGGGGTCTGTACCACGGACTATCCTGGATGGTGCAGCAAGCTGGTGGCTGACAGATAAACTGGATAAAAAAATGAGGTTTCTCCGAAAGATCGTAGAGGGAGCTAGACATGACTGCATTCGTAATGAAAGATTCAGGAAGGAATTGGAGATTCCACCGATGAAGAATGTCCTGAAGACTCAGCAGCTTAAGTCGTTGGACATGTCGTCAGGATGGAGGAACATCGACATCCATTAAAGTCTATGGAATATTTCCCCGATGGTAGAATACCGAGAATGTCGTACCTCGAATGCATTGATCGTTGGTGCAAAAATAGAAATAAGAATATAAGCCAAGCCAGAAATCTTGCAAGAAATAGGGAACATTGGCCATCCTGATTATACGCTCCCCTACGCTGAAAGGCACTATAAGGTGATGCAAAAGAAGAATAAGAAGAAGAGAAGCATTCATCATAAATAAATGGATTTTCAGTAATTCCATTATATATATATATATACATATATTTTTTTTTTTTTTTTTTTGGTCCTTCCCTTCCTCGCCAATAAGGGAGTCTCGCTATACGTGGTTATCTGAGCCATGGGGTGAGGACTAGAATTTAAAAGAATCCCCCGGTACAGGGTCGCGAACTCATGACTAGTTTTCATCACATTATCTTATGTATTAGGTTGCCGGGCAACGGCGTTGTTTTACACACACGTTAGCCCGTTTGGACACCCCGCCCACAATTCCATGCTATATGTAACAGAACATTTAGTGCAAATGTCTTTGTTATGGCTCAGTTTCTCTATAATCTCCTCTACCATTATTATCTCTCTCTAACTTCCTTCCCCATTCTTGTAAACTATACTGCGACCACAACAATCGATCATATTATGACTAGATAGTCGTTGAAACGCGATAATGCTTTGATGTGTGTTAGTATTCCCAAATAAGACACTTACATATTTTCAAAGGAAAAGAAAGGTGCTACAAACAAATGTTATTTATATTATGTACCAATTATCTGTCTAATATATTATCTGTTTTAATCGCAAATAAAAATGTTGATTAATAAAAACTACATTAAATATCAATTTAAACCCGAAAATTTAAAATGTTTGAAGAATGGATATAGAGAAATAAGACAATATAATAAAACATCAGTGATTTTTAATAATTTTCGAAAATTCATCTTGTTTTTAATTTCTACCGACACAAAACTATCACTGCATGGGCTAAAAGTTTGAGTATTTCTATTTTTTAATATGTTTTTGGTATTTCTAGTTTTAAAAATTACATATCCGGAATGACAAATTAAAAAAAATCTCTTGGACAAGGTTTTGCGTTTCATAAAATTCGAAGATAAAATTTCATAAAATATTCAAAAACAATTTGTTTAAAAAAAAACAACGTAATTTATGAAATGAGCCACTAAATATAAATATATAAAGAAATTACCTCTTTTTAATTGTACTTATCTGAGAGAAAAGTAATAAAATAAAAATTAAATATTCCTGTATCAAATATAACTGTTTTGTTAGAGCAGAATATAAATCACATTTATTAAAATAACTAATGTATTCAAATAAGATATTTATAGAGAGAGATGGATATTCTGTATTAACGACTCAAGGTGAAAAAAAAGAAGATAAGATTCAGTTTTTTTTATTTAAATACTAATTTATCAAAATATAATTTATAAAACTAATCTTTGATTTTAAGATGACGTAATTCGATTAACGGAACAATAAAAAAAAAAAAAAACTGTGTTGTCACAGTTTGAAAGGTTACGAATTTGGAACTTTCCTTGGACGCTTCGAAGTCGGAGGCGAAGCGTCCCTGACAGATGACCTTATCTAACGGCGTTCCATTTTACCGAAACTCAATTTAAAATACAATGATAAAATATATTTGTATATACATAACTATTGTGATGAGGAAATTCAGTATTATAATAAAATTAATAAAACGTGTTACACAGGTAAAGACTCAAAAATTTAAGTTAGTTTTGATTTTTATAAATATAGCGTGGTTTTATTAGAAAAGTTCGTTAAGTAGCTTTAAAAAAAAATTCACAATGTTCTTAGATGAATTTTCCCTTTGTGAATTTTAAATATTGTGCATTTATTATACCTATTTTCGATATATAATAGGGTTTGTGTAATTTTGATGCAATTACTGTTGTTTATACATTGATGAAATTAACTTAATAAAAGCTTAGCTCCATCAAACATTTTTTTAATATGAACTGAAGATTTGTTTTGGAACGCATCATTAAAAATATTATTGAAACGTCAAAAGATAATCCGATTATAAGAACCTACACAAAATTAAAAATACGATTGTTATCCAATTAAAAATAACGATTCTTAAATGAATAAAAATAGAATATTATTGTGATCAATATATTAAAATAATGCATCATACTCCATATGAAAGTAATAGTCTCACGAAATGTTTGGTTTAATCGAAGGGTCAAATTTTAAAATAAACTAAAATAATAATTTTGTATCCCGGAGGTAAACTGCACCATGTCCATTTTTGTATTTGTTCTGGGGAGACAATGTTCCGTAACTTTAAGCTGTCATAATTTGTTTCTTAGATACTTGATCTGTATTCCAAGGCTAAAGTACATCCTGTCACATTTTTAAGTTTGTTCAGAGAGTTTTTTGTTTATCTATAACTTTGACTATTATATTTGTTTGTTAGTTACTAAATTATTTATAAAAAAAAAAGGCCATGGTTTCTACGGGGCAAAGAATTAATAAAGTCATTTCAACCGTATTTATAAGATAATAATTATTAAAAATTATGAACAAAAGTTCTTGAACTAAGTTTATAGAAATACCAAAATATTTAAACTGAACTAAAAATTATATTATTTGCAATAATTACACATGAAGCCAGTCGAAGGAGCCAGAGGGGAAGAGAGGCGTCTTAACCTGTTCTTGATTATTTTTTACAACGACGACGGTGTGCGGAACAGTGAGCTGATCCTGATAATCAAAGGACATCACAGTGTCGGCCGTCGTTGTTTGGGAGGCGAACTTTTGGAAGACGAGACTTGAATGCCGCACGTTTGGCGCTGGGTGCGAGTTTCACCGAGAACGATTCGAAACTGGCGCCTCGGGAACGATTACACAGCCATATCCTTGAGAACTGGTCGTGCAATTTACACGTCATCGCATACACAAACACGTTCCAAGAAGTCTCCCTCCTCCGGGGTTGCTGGGTGTAGAAGGGCTTCCCGCTCCAGAGGCGGAGCAGGTATACGGCGGCGAAACGTCATGGTGACTAAGCCTACACACCCACCCGAATAGACGACTAATAAGTCGGGTTATGATACGAAGAAAAAACAAAACATTTTTTAGAAGGAGAAATTGCTACACATGAAACTGGGTTTATTAATAGAAACATTCGTATTCTCTTATCAGTGAAAATAAACAATAGTGCGCAGCTACTGAACAAATAAAACAAAGCTATGTTGACTACTAGGATTTAAAGAAAAGAAAATAAGCAAGTTTAAGACAAAATAAAAAAAAAAAAATATATACATATATGTATATATACTTTTTAGCGCCGAAGAATCTCTTTGTTTGATAAAACTTCCTAACTTTATCAACGACTTTTATTGAAGTTGTGTTATATTACGAAATTAAGGATCGATTCGTCACTTCTCCATGAAATTGTATTTTTACAAAATACATCACTCACAATCAGTTCTTTTTTTATTTTGCATTTGCATAAATACGAAGCTTCCCAACGCTTGGTAGTAAGGATAAATATCTAGTGCATTGTGCGCATTACACAACACTGACTTACTATCCTAATTGTATTTGAAATAAGTATTTTCATATAAAGAGAAGTGGTGGTAAAATTTATAAAATCTGTACCACTACAGCCCATGAAGGGTCTCTGGGGTTCGGTATTATTTAGGGAAAGTAATGTTTCTTAGTCCACGGTTGTGCAAGGAGGTGATTTGACTGAGATCACGCTCAACCACCAGGTATTACCCTTTAATTAATAATTTAATTAAGGATACCCACTTTAAAGAGACTGAGTGTGCTCCAGGAGGGCCTCCTCGTCCCAGGGTCGTCCCACTGCTAATGAAACAGAATAATTTTTTTTTTTGCCATAAGCCGGGATTCGAATCCAGGATATTGAGCATTGGAATATCATTGCCCAACCGCTGAGCAACCCCACGCTGGTAGAATTTATAGGCAGTAAAAAATATCCATTTAAACGTAAAAATTATCATTTATTTTCCCACACATCTAATCTGTTAAGTTTATAGACTTTTTTAACGCAGCAAGAGTGTAGCGAAATATTTTTGGTACGATAGAGATGATATGGCGAGAAACAAATTTAGAACCGCTGGTACATAACTTAAGTGAAAATATATAGATCATTACATTGGAGGGGTCCCTTTTTGGTTTATTTTTCCAATAATCTTGCAAGATAAAAAAAAAAAAATTGCAAGAAAAACCCCCTTCAAAGTTTGAGGTTTTTCGGTTCAAGATACATAGAATTCGAAAATCGAATAAGAAAATCCGTTCATATGCGTACGTCGTCAGCGGCTTCGCTCCGAAACTACTAGACCCATTGCCTTGAAATTAGGTGCCAATGTCAATGGGCACCAGAGAATGATCTTTGGAACTCGGCATTACCATCCACCCTTTCCTTCCAAGATGAAGGCTCCCTCTTGGTGGTCATCCGAGCGAGCTTGGTTACTTTTCTTTTTCCATCTAATTAACTTTTATATCTCATTTAAACAAGACATAGTTTATGTTCAAATATTTTTATTATATATAATTATTTATTTATTTTTTTAATTTATTTTTTTATTTAGAATTATAAAAATTTGTCACGTGGACAATAGATTATAGTGATATATGAACACCATATATACAAACAATATAAAATTAACAAAACTAAAATAATAATCAAAAACTATGTACAATAAAAAAACAAAATAACCTAAAGATAAGTTAATTAAAAACCATAAAAACACAGTCATACCTATATATAAATATATGTTTATAAAAATAGAACAAAAATAACAAGTTTAGTTGTTATAATATTATCTAAAATCATATTATAGTTTATTTTAGTATCCTATGTTTCCATACATTTTAGAACCTTTTAAGCAGAATACTAGAAAAACCTTTGAATCTAAAATTAAGAGAATTATCGAAACTAAAACTAATACTCATATAAACTCATATTTATAAACAGTTTTTAAATCCACGTTGTGGGAGATTATTGTTACACTAATTCAAGCTCATATGAGGGCTTTCTCTGGTGTATGGTCATCCAACTCTAGCGGTCACCCATTTAAGTATTTACCATGTAAGGAGTTGTTTAACTTTGATTACCTATTTCATGCACCTTAGGCCGTTCGCTTATTACAAAATAAAAACAATATTAAAATAAAACCCCTCATTTATGTACTTTATTTATTTATGTTGGCGTTACAGACCTTTCAGATTTTTTTAGCTTTCACAAGCCTAATGTTGGAATGGTTCTTTTCAGTTATCTACATGTAGCTAGTAGCTCTTTTGCATCTTTGTTGATTCGATCTATCCATCTACTTTTTGGTATTCCACTTCGTCTTTTGCCTACTATTGAGGCATTTATAGTCGTTAAGAGGTTTCTGTACATATATATACAAATATATGTAAATTGTTTAAATATGCTTTTGAACAAAAGTGCTGGATGAGATATCTATCCTAACTAATAAAGATGAGTGAACATAGCAAAGAAAAAGGTGCTAATGTTTTGCTATCCTCCGTCTTTCATCTCATTTCTTTGTCAGCCCTGATCATCATTTGTTAGCCGATAGTTAACAAAATGATTCAGCTACAAATTACTATTTAAAAAACAAAACAAATGTCTATATACTTATTTAAGGTATATCGCCATTGGCTAGTTGCAGAGAATGAATCATTTTACAGAATTGTGGTGCCTGGAATCAGAAATAGTGGTCATTATGTAAAATAGTACTTCCTGGCCTACGATTCAACCTAATTATTCCTCCCGCCGCACAATATCACGGATGGAGTCGCCACTAACCTTGCCCGTAATGTCAGGATCAAAAGTGGGTCGCTTATCCGAAAATGACACCATTGTTTTCTGTTCATATATTATTATATCCCGGTAATTAAAATAATCACATCACAAAAAACGAGCCGTAATTATGGAATAAAAACTTGCAATGATATTATGAGTTAGTATTAATTTTAAATCCCTCCGAGGCTTTTAAAAGTTTTTTTTTTTTAAATTATCCATAATAAATCTGTATTAAAATGGTTATTCGTATAGTAATAATTGATTTGAAATAATGTGACTATTACTTTTTGGCCTTGCTAAGGATAATTTGAAGATATTTTCTGAAAGCTGGCATAGTTAGCTAAAAAAAAAAAATGAAGTAGTTAGTAATATAAAAAGGCTCTTTTAACTTGATTGATACTCCATTTTATCACCACTTACGTTTACTACACTTTGATTCCTGTGTACTGAAGTGGAAATTGTTGAATGTGTTTCTTCCACCGTTATTATCCATTTTATAATTATTTGATAAATTTTCTACACATCAACTTAGAATTCAAGCTTTTTCTGCTTGTTTTAAGTTTATCTATGTTTAAGAAAAATAAATAAAATTAAATATTGTTTAGGTAAAATTTTTAATTATTTAATTTTTTATTCTCAAAACCTAGTACACCATCCTAATCCCTTAGCACAATCCTTATCCAGCTCCAGCCATCCCTACAATCCTCCTCGAAGGTTAAAAAAGTAGTGGCCTCGAGATCTTTTGTAAATACGTCATTGGAGTCCTGGCAATGGCCAGCTTCTCCATTCAAGTCATGAACTTGTGTGGCTTAGTGCCCTTTCTCAATCTCCTCTGAATCCCCATCTCAGTGATGCGGCTGAGAGAGAAGCGCTGCTGGGATCTCTTAGAATCTTGCCTTATCTTCCAGATGTGCGAGAGACGTGGGCCCGACTTGGATCTCCTTCGGCTGGCTGTAAATATTGTAAATAAGCATGAATGTTTTTTTTTCTTATTTATTCATTTTTTTTTTAATTTGTGTTGTATCATATACTCAATGCCCTTGATTAAAGCAAAATGTATTTTTACTAAAAAAAAAAAAAAATTATTCAATGCTTCATGGTGTTGAAGGAATATCGCTTTCCAATCTATTATTTTAAACTATCGTGGATCAATTACAAAAAATCAATTACAAAAGTTAATTTTCATAATAATAAACCAATAAGTACTTTGATGACTTTTCTCTCAGTGAAACCAGAACATTGTGTACTTAATGTACCTATTTTTGTTTAATAATAGGGTTTGTGACAGTACAGTTACACTGTTTCGGCATCGAAAATTAGTGTCAAAATAAAAAAAAATGTAAAGTACTTATTGAATTTTAGCAATAAACCGATGATGAACTGCCAACAGATTTTGTAATTGCCTTTTTTACATTAAAAAAAAAAGTGATCCTGGTTAGCTAATAGTATGACCGTCCTGCCAGGTTGGATCAAAACGGACTCATTGCGATATCCATGTGCAACGCCATGTGAATTAAATCCCTTCGACTCCAGTTATCCAAAACAACCAAAACTAGAAAGTTTTCAAAAGACAACAGAAGAACCATCAATAACAAGGAAGACTGCTCAAGCAAGAATTTTCTTAAGATATTATATATATATATATATATATATATATATATATATATATATATATATATATATATATATATACATAGTTATTTATATATAAATACGGACTGGATGGACGAGCACGTTAGGGGCGTAGGTCACAGTGCCCGGTTCTGAGCGTTGTGGGTTCGATTCCCACCTGGGTCTGTTACTTTTTATTTCTCGGCGGCTCACACTGGGGCGAGTCTGTCTACGGTTGGACATTAGGAGAAAAAATAAAAGCTAAAATTTAGAAATTTTCCTGCATTAGTACCTAACTAATATCGTTTCGTTCAACTAATTTTTTTTTTTTTTTTAATTAACTATTAAACTCGTAATTTGTAATTTGGTCAGTATTGACAACGTTCCCGCGTAGTAAATCCTCAATAACTTCCGAAGTTCCACTCCAACATTACAATACACACATTACCCTTCACATTTGTCAATATCCGAGACGATCGAGAAGGTAATCCTATTGGTTGATTTGAAGCTTAATCCTCACATTAGAAAAAAAAAACAGCCAGAAACGAAGAAGAAGCTTTATTTATATAAGATACAATATAAGGAAGTGTTCCGTAAGTCCGCGAGGTATCTTCCAGGGTTCTCCGGTTTAGATACAGCTGAAGACAGAAAAGAAAAATAGGAAAAGAAAGATTTTTTTTCCCTCTTTAAACCAACAACTTCAAGATTTGTAAACCCTTATGTTGGTCATGTGAATCAGCACTGGTTCGGAAAAAAGGTAATTTATTTATTATTTTACTCAGTAAATACCTGAATAAAATTTTTTTATGAGAAAATATATAGCGAGAAATGCGATTTAATTCAAATTGATTAGAAAAAAAAAAAACTAAATTTTTAATCTACTAGAAAACGCCAGAAACAATTTAATAACCGGTTTTATTTACATAACGATATTTTAAAAATATCTCATCGAATATTATCCCCTATTATGGCCATTCCAACATAATCCACCTTAAATATAACCGGTCATCAATTTTTCTCATCACTTGTTTTTTCTTCTTTACTTGTTGTTAACTAAGAGATACAAATGTCAAATTCAATTAGATATTGTTAATGTAACCGCGTCACTTTTCTTGAGACCAGAGAACGGAGTATATAATTTCTTTTTGAATTCTTGTTTAACCGCGGCATCAGAAAAATAATTGAATTAGTAATTACAAAAGTTTTTGCGAAACTAAAGTTTGGGTACCAACGTCACTAATCGCAATACAAAACCAGTTGATTGAGGTATTTATTGTGGATTAGACGGTGCGCCTCCTAAGCAAAATCCATCGAGATCAACCTTCTCGCTATGGTTTATCTATCGTCTACTTTTCGGATGCTTATCAGTCAACATATTGTTTATTAACATTGTAGCGGTTAGTTTGCTACAAAGCACCGAAAATTTCACACGCCCATTCTATTCATCGCAAAGCCATCGCAGTTCAGAAAATCCTGTAGCCGTTTAAATTCACAATTTGCCCCATCCTTCCTCAGTTATTTCTTGCAAAGTTTTATTTTCAAAAACATTAAATTGCTCATCCTTTAATGTTTAGCATCCGTTACGAAACCTAGAAATTATATTAGTTTTAAAATTCTAGTTTTTAAATTTCCGGACAGCAGGAACAAATTTTTCTAGCCCTTACTTTCCTCTTTTATTTTTCTAGTTATAGTGGACACGCCATAACTAAATTTATCTACCGGTTTATAATATGTTCTCTTTCATGTCTATGATACCAAAATACTACCGATGATTCTGAAGGTAGAAAAATATTTCGAGCTCCAGTTCTTTACCAGCTTTTATGAACGGCTTCGTATTTAGTTTCATAATCTCCTTGGCTATACTGAACAGTACCAAATTATTACCATGCCCGAACTCGGACGTTTCCTCAAAGTTTTGGAAAAATCATCACCTTTCTGATGGCATATTCTTCAGCTAAATTAAAATGGACAGCTGAAAACGAATTACATTATTTTAAATAAATAAAAACTTTAATCAGTGATGAATAATAATATTATAATAATATTAATAATAATAATAATAATAATAATAATAATAATAATAACAAAAAGCTGTCTTAAATGTATCATAATAACAGGACGATTGTATAGATAGGGAGGCTCTGGTTTTTAATTTGGCAATCTTGGGCTGTCTCATATATTTTTGAATATCATAAGAAGCTTACGTACAAATACTAAAGCTACCGTATATCTTAAAGAAGGATTAACTGACTATATCGAAACATCAGTAGGGTTAAGACAGGGTTGTCTGCTTAGTCCTTTGCTATTTGCGTTGTCCATAAACGATTTACACGAAAATTTGGAAGAGAGTCTAGAAATCCCCTATTAGTTCTATTAGCCCTTTCCCCAGTTAAATTAAAGCGTATTTAGCGACAGTACTTGGAGAATTACTGCCGGATGTGGAACTTGCATATAAATTTGGCCAAGTGAAAAATAATAGTTTTTTGCAATGGAGGTAGACTACTCAAATATGAGAGGTAGAATTTCGGAGGAAGCCCTGTTGAAGTAGTAAACGAGTATAAATATCTGGGTGTTATCATTACCCCAAGGTTGGTCATGGGAAGATACTTTGTTGAAAGAGTAAGTCATGCAAAATTTGCCCTAAATTCTACTTTGCATAATTTCAGCTAACAAAAATGTCCTCTATCCAAGTAAACTAGTGGTTTATAATTCGGTCTCTCGGGCGATGATTAGTTATGCTCGGCAGGTGTGGGGTTTCGAGCTCTATGAAGTTTTGGAAAAGTTTAAAAGATACTTTGTAAAAAAATTACTGCGTCTCCCAAGGTATGCACCTTATTATATTTTGACACACGAAACCGGTCTCGCCTCGATATACACACTTAAAAATCATTTCGACTATATTTTGAAAGTGCTGGAGATGCCGGGTTTTCCTTTGCCACATATCCTAGCGAAAGAGTTGATAACTAAGAGAGTTTATTGGTACCAAAAGTGGTTAGAATTCGAGGATAGTTGCAAAACTAATCTTGATACTGCAAATATCACTGGTCTGCGGGGAAAATTGACTGTTGTTAGACACATGGTAGAGGACTTATAAAAACAAAATAACCTTAAAAAATGTCTTCATTCACGTTTTTCTGTTTACGCAGGACTATGTTCAGTGGGAACTGTTACACCCTACCTTAATGATAGTATTGATATTGTGACTATAGGGTCAATTTTTCGATGTAGGACAGAATTGCTCGATTTAAGCGTAAAACCATGGACGATTGCTGTCCGGTATGTAACTTCCAAGAAAAAGAGGATATCATTCACTTTTTGGGGACTTGCCACATGTTCAGTGAGTTAAGAGAGAAATGTTTTGGTCAGCGGACCTGTTCTCCAGAAGAATTATTTGGTTTCTTAAAGGGTTCTCACTGGAAAGCCTTAAGCAATTATACAGCAGGCCACATTGCAAAGATCTCAATTGGTCAGACAGTAAACTATTGATACAAAATCAATAACAATATTTATTTAAACGTTTGTTTTATTGTTATATTGTATTTTATGGTTATTATTATCGTTATTGAAATTAAAGTTCTTATTTATTCGATTTATGATTCGATGAAAACTCTATTTAAAAAAATGAAACAGTGAAGAAAGAAATTGCCAGAATGGATGTATAAAACATAATAATACTGTAGATATATTATTGTTCATTTATTTTAGTTATAAATGTGATGAATATTTATTATTAATTACACACAGACCACGACATACGGAATTTTCCATTGTCTATGTGTTGTTGCTTGTATATATATATATATTTTACTTTGTATAATTTTTTTTAAAGTTTAATAAATACGTTTTCATTCAATAAGAGGGTGATAATTAAAATTTGTAAATTCCTCTGGTTATTAATCTAGGCATTTTTTATTATGGTTGTAACAAAATAAATATGAAAACAAATTACCAAATATTGAAAATTATAAAATAAACTTCAATCTAACCCTATCCAATATTTTATTTTCCGGAGTAAATAGAGACGACCCCCATTAGAAAAACGTAGTTTACTTACGCTCCTTAACCTTGGAGATAATTTTTTGGATGGCGCTAGGAGCATAAACTATGCTCAATCTCACCGAAAATATGAAACTGAATATCCAGATAGTACCTAAGCTTCCATTAAAATAATAATAATATATATATATATATATATATATATATATATATATATATATATATATATATATATATATATATATATATATAAATATATATATATATTTATATATATATATATTATTTTATCTTACGAAATTCCTAAACGTTTTGAAAAATTTAACGAATGTTGGAGATTTTGTGTAGTCTTATTTCATGAATACTTGTTTAAAAATATAACATTTAAAATATAACGAATCTATCTAAAATATTTATCAATCCTGTAATTATTTTACCTGTAATTATAGAGAGCAATATTATCCCATATAATGAAGGTAAGCATTTATTTTTGCTGATAGCTCGACATTCGAGCCCCTCCATAACACTGTGTATTCATTACGAAACTTATCAATTAGACGGTTTCTCTGCGGGTTCGCGAAGTGATTAAGATTTGCCGTGTTATAAAAAAAAACAAAAAAACTGGTTACTTTTACGGGTCAACAGCCGGCCCCCTATAAGGAAAGATTTTTGGAAATCATGAAATAATTTCAGTCCTGCATCATGATCATTGCAGTCCACGCGTCTTTGAATGATGCATGCAAGTAAATATTGAATATTTAAGCATTTCGGAATGTAGATTGATTTGTATATCTTTGTGCATGTATTCGTGATGAAAACGAAAGTACACATGAGTGGAAAATTTACATACATAAATACGATACATTCGTACATTTACATATGGAAAACTAACATACACACTTTTATATTATAACTCTTTTTATGTTTGTGTTTATACATGTCGAAAAATATATGCAGGGTTAAGCGAATCATATAGCAATCAATTAAGAGCTTTTTGAGAAAAGATGAGACTCATTGAAATCATTCTGATTGTGTTAAGACGCCACTAAAGGGTAAATTTTGTACCTTTTTTATCTTAAAATTAAGCGACACTAAGCACACGAGCGATTCCATGTACTGCATTGTTTTATATATACCACCGCTTCCTGAAGCTAATACAAGCACTTACTCCAGAGGGATGGTGAGCTGAACTAGCTTTGGACCCTCCTTTGGGGAGGTGCTTCAGAACTAAGCGCTAAGTAGAGATCCTTGGTACTTACTTGTTCCTGGTGAGGTGGCCACGGTCCAAGGCCGACGATATGGTGATCTTCTCTTCGGTGTCGGTGTCCTCGAAGAACCTGAAGTTGACCGGCGTGGACGCCTTCCTCCTCAACGCCTCCCGCTCTCCTGTCCCGTGCATGACTCCCCACCGCCCGGCTCCCCTCCTACCTGCAACCCAACCCTACCATCAGCCTTGTCTTCTCTCTTCTAGGATGTTGGACTGTCTGTCCGTCGGAAGGGAGGGTTTTGGAAAAGGATCACAATGGTTGTTGAATCAGTTAAGCAATAAGTCAAAAGTTCAAAAATGTCAATAACTAGTACTCTACAAGCTTTTGTTTTTCTTTACCTTGTTAGATTAGTGTAACATTACAATTATATCTATATTGTATTAATTGTGTTGCATGTTTCTTTTGAAAGTATATGTCGACAAACGAAGTATCGAGAGAAAGGAGAATTTATAGAGAAAGGTCGAATTTGATTATCGAATCTTCACTACAGCTATCGTAAAAATCAATGAAAATGTACGTTGAAACTCCGTCGGTGGTAAGTCGAAAATCGAGACTAAGCAAATCAGGATTAAAAAAATATGACACGGACACCAATCCTGTAAACTTCAGACCCTTAAAATACAGATTTTAAAGGCCTAAAATTTACTATACTCGGGGCACAGTTGAGAGTGAACAAAGTTCCCAGGAGTTCTACTTTACCTTTCACGTGTGGAAAGTAAAGCTTGGTTTGGGAGTTATGAGAAAAGATAAATATCTTATACAGATATGAATGAATAAAAGATATATTTTTTTAATTCAAATTCAATTGTCTTAACCTGACGTATATCTATTTTGTAATTATAAATTATTTACCTATATACCTTAATTTGTCATGTGAATGTATTATTTTACATATACAGTTGATTCTTGATAATTCGAATTTTTTGACAATTAAAACTCTTAAAATGTTAACTTCGATAAATGAAAAAAAAAAACTAGCGTAGAAAACCATTTGCACAAGCTCCGCTATGTTTCCAGGCTTAATGTTTGGGTCTCTCACATGATTTTTTTTCGACAATAACAAAAAAAGTTATAACTTCAATAAGACTTTATCTATCTGGAAGAAATTTAGCGGGAATTTATTGAAACATAAACTACACCAAATAACATCAACAAGACCTTCGTAAACAAACTACAAAATGAGATAAAAAAATATAAATCTCTAAGGAGTTTTTGTTTACTTTTATGTTGAGTTTATGTTTAGATTGGGAAAAAATCATATTAAATAATGGTCAACATATTGTAGATCAAAATGAATGTTATGACTATAGTACATTGAGTTTTATTTCACCATAAAAAACGTTAAGGACTTATATGCCAACCCGATACATATAACATCGTCACGTGAGGAAAGGATTAAAAGGAATGAATTAAAAAGAATAAAAATAAGACTTTTTAAAAAGAATTTTGCATTCTTCATATTTTTGTCTCTGATTCGAGGCGCCCCCTAGGCCGCGGCACCCCAGGGCAACTGACCCCGTTGCCCTGCCTACGCGACGGCCCTGTGATTTATATAAATAAAATCCCTAATAGAACTGTTTGAATAAGTTAATTTATATATTAATTTTGTAAAAAAAATGTACTAAAAATAATTTATTAATAAAATTACAAGTATTGAGGTAAGATCAATCAGATAATAGTTCTTATAATAACTCACCCACCACTCGGAATAAACTCAGCTCAACCTTATATTATGAATCATATAAGTATCTTAATTTAATAATTAATAGAAATATATAATTATTTATCATTACTATTATTTTTTTTTTTAAATTATTTCAGTTTACTAGGCATGTATTCTATGAATGGACACCTAAAGGGCCTATAATTATTGTCTATGAATGTGGCTAGTTATTATTATTACCTTAATTGATTAAAATAAAAATAAAGAAAAACATGTTTTTTTTTTCTAAACTGGTCGGGTATCTAAACCATAATTACATGTACGATATCTGGCATGTTGTCCAGATTCGGTCCAAAAATACGAAAAAACAGGTATTGTACACAAAAACCATTAAATACATTAATAAAAATAATAAACCATTAAATATATTAATGGTTTCGTTGGACTTGAAAAATGAAATTATTTTCATCAATATTTGGGTATACGGAGATGGCTTGACGGAGATCTTTTCCTCTCTTTTTGCACAGACGTTCGACGTATTCCATGTAGGATTCCTTGGTCGGCCTCGCGGTCTTCAACCTTTAGGGGCATAATCCATCTCGGAGCTATTACATCCTGACGACATGGCCAAGTCAATTCAGCTGACACTCTTCTCGGACCTCCTTCATCAAGACGACTTTTAGTTCCTCTCTGATCCACTCATTGCTGATCCAGTCTCTGTTCTCCCCGCGATTCTTCGGAGAAACCTCTTATCTGCAGCTGTCACTCTGTTTATCTGTTTATCTGTTAGTATCCAGATTTCACATCTACAAAGGAGTACAGGTAGGTAAAATGAATTAAAGATGTGTAGTTTTACGTTTCTTCCACCTCTTGCTTCCCAATAACATATTTGGTAGTAGATTGAATTTTCCTTACTTATTCTGTGTAGGATTTCTGAATTTACTTTTCCGTTTTATATGAGGTCTTCCCACCTGAAGGATCTTATTTTTGCTAGTATTGATCAGCATTCTTTTTCTGCAGACCTCTTGGTACCATTCCGTCACTGTCAGATGTTACTTTTCTGCAGAATTTGTTATGCGAACAATATCATCCGAATAGAAAACAGACTGGATCACCACGGGAAACATATTTATCTATATCGTCCATAAATATTATGAATAGCAAGAGGCTATGACTTTCATCTTATTTGACTCTCCTAGCTATGTTAATTCCTAGCTAAATAAACAGACTGCTTGCCATTTAATCTAACAACTCGTTTTGGGTCGTGGTGTGTTTTATTAATATCTTCTTCCAGACTCCTTTGAACATTTTAAACTCTTAGTAACTCCTATCTTAGTACCTACTCCTACCTTAGTACCGACTCGGGAACGAGTCGAATGCTACCCGGAGCTCAAAGAAAGCGAAGTACATATTTTTATCCCGATCCCAGGGTTTCTGAAGTACATTTATGATGAAGAATATTTGGCCCTGAGTTTGTCGCCGTGGTAGGAAATCAGCTTGCTCCTCTACTATGTGCGTCTCCACTAGAGGTTTCAATCTACCTTCAAGGATATGTAATTTGTACACCACTGGAGACATGTATATAAGTCTATCTATAGTGTGAGCATTTTGTCTGGCAGCCTTTTTTTTATATATATATATATATATATATATATATATATATATAGGAATGATGAAATTATATTTCCAATCTGTAGGAATTCTCTTAACGTCCTAGGCTTTTTGAAAAAGTATTCCGAGAGGTCTCACTAATTCCATCCCTCCATACTTTATGAATTTTCCAATTATATTATCCCATCTTGGAGCTTCTCCTGTTTTCGTTTTTTCGATAGCTCTTTCAATTTCCTTCTCTTTTATCAACACATCTATCTCAATATCGTTACAAAAAAATATATATACATATATACAAAGTGTCTAGTATATTTTTTCCTAAACAAACTCTGAGATTAACGTGATTTAATATAATCAGATTTATATTAAAATTCTTTTGGAATATTTATTTTTGTTTATTCAGTTAGTTTTTACAACCTTCATGATATTAAACTATTATTAATTTTAGATATTCATTTTTTTTTTATTTTTGAATTGTTGATCTTTGTCGCCTCGCGCTACTGCTTTCCGGTTACATGCATGCTGAATCTATCTATCTAGTTTGTTTTCAACTTTTAATGGAGTGGCTTTCTGGGCATTCCTACGAACTTCATGTCCTTTCCATCTTAACCACCACGCCCCATGGTAGTTACAATCATGAGTTTGAGATTCGTAGTAATTTTTCGGGATTACTGTATCCTTGAAAGCGAGGAGAAAGCTTTGTTTGCGCTTGATATACATCAGTCATCATCAGTTGCTCAATTATTGGAAAGCAGTATCTGGTTATTCCGAGGGTCGATATTCCTTGGACACAAATCCAATTTTTCGGGTCAGTTTTTAATTTTTACTTGTAGATCAATTTGCTTTGTTCCTCTTACAAGAACCTTATCAAATATCATACCGTTTTCTTGTTGCTGATTTGTCAGCATATCCTAAGACTTTTTGATCTATTTCGACGGATCCCATCTCGTTTTCAAGTGATACATATATTCTTAGCAATAATTTGAAGAATATCAGAGAAACTACCATTTCCTTGCCTCAAACCTTTTCGAACTTCTTAACGTTTCAGGTACTTCTCTTTTTATCGTAACTCTGTATTTAGAATTATTTGTGCACGTATCAGGAAATCGGTGAGATCGAAGTCAATCACCAAACCCTGCTGGGTGGTAGCATGTTACATTTTCATAATACCAATATATTCGATTCAACAGAACATTGGTCATTAATTTACAGGCAACCAGAAGAAGTGATGTAGCTCTATATTGATCACAATCATATATAAAGCTCTTCTTTAGGACTACACTGATTAAGCCCTAGTTTCAAGCCTCTGCTTTCTTTTCATTTTCACATATTTTCTGTAGTAGTTGGCTCTTGGGTGTTGTCCTCCTTCTTCAAACAGCAGAGATGGTAGGTAGGTTGTTCACCTCAAGGATCTTTCTTCTTTTAAGAATTTCGAATGCTATTTCCACTTTCAGAATATCATGTCTTTCGAACTGGAAGTTTTTTCGTTCGTAAGCTTTTTTTGATTGAGAAGTTGTTGGAAATATTCTTTCTAGATACATATATTGTTTTATTTTTAAATCATCAGCTTGTACCATATGTTCTCTATTCCTCTATTGCTTTTTACTATACCTATCTTTCCTGATGTCTGCGTATAGATGGTCTTAATGCAATCTTTCTTTGATGGTTTCTATCCTTATCATTTGTTTGTCTTTTTCATCAATTGCTCTTATCATCTTTCTATCTTTTTCCTCGTGGATGCGTATTTATTCAGAGTACCTTGACTAATTTTAGATCGGCTGAAGACTTCCATTTTTCCTTTTTCTTTCACCATTTCGTATCCTTCTAAAAATTATTTCTTGGCTTTTTCTAGCTCCAGAATATATCTTACTTCTTTATTAATTTTTTAGAAGTCTATTGCTAATTTATCCCAGCTTTATTCACTCTGAATCAGATGATTCGAATTTATTCTTATCCCTAACTTTAAATTATACTTTTCGTAGTAGGATTTTTATATTACGGACTTCATACCACATTATTTTCTCTTGATTGTGGATTAGTATCAACTTATGCTAAAGTTTGATTCTAACCAACGAGTGGTCCGAATCACAAATGTCCACAATAGGTTCTTATGTCTTGGAAGAAGTTCTGCTATCTCTCATCCCCAATGCCTGATTAATTTGGTTCTTCGCACTTTTAGCGTTTATCCAGGTGTTTATTACATGATTTTATACACAATTTTAAGTATGGGTAATTCTACATTATTGTATTTTTACTTTTTCATTTTATATTTATTTCAGTATTTATATTTTTACTGGCTGTCAGTTAAGTTGTTATTTTTCGTAATGCATGCTTTATGATTATTATTTTCATCTTATTTTAAGGTTGTGCAGACCACAGAACCATAAATATTGTTTAAGTTTTTAACATTTTGAGCTGCAATATTATTTAAATAAAACACCATTTACGGCACCTAAACTATAAATGCTGTCTTCTTTGTGTATCATTTATAAAAATATGTTACATATTGAATTCTTTTGTTAGCAATGTATTGAAATATATACTTCCTAGCATTTGAAATTTCAAAATTTTCCTTGTTCAATTATTAACACATTTTGAACCGTTTTGAGATATTCTTTTAAATACACAAATTAAAGTTATTTTTAGAGAAGTTAGTCAGGGGGTGCGGTCAAATGAATAATATTTATTAAAATAGTATTTTAATATATAGGGGTAGACAATAAAATGCTATTTTAGTATATATTATATAGCTTAAACAATAAAATAATATTTTAATATATAGTATAGGCGTAAACAATAAAATACTATTTTAATATATAGGGCGTAAACAATAAAATACTATTTCAATATATAGGGCGTTAACAACAAAAAATACTATTTTAATATACAGTATTAGGCATCCGAGATTGCTTTACAAACTCCGTAAATTCCTTCTCCCTACATATTTTCTTATCATCAGTTAGTATCTTACTGATAGACACTTAAAAGTAAATCACAATAATACCTATTCATCCCTCTTTTCTCAATCTGTCGGAGTTCCTCAAGGTAGTATCCTTGGTCCTATTCTCTACACAGTTTATACAGCTGATATCCCAACCCATCCTAACACTGTCATGCTACGTATGCTGATGACACATGTATTCTGTCAGTTAATAATGATCCAGCAATTGCATTTCGAACTCTTCAATCACACATCACAAACATTGAAGAATGGTGTCAAAACTGGACGATTAAAATAAATTCCAATAAATCCCATCAAATCACCTTTACCCTTCGTCGTAAACCAATTACTTGCTGTCCTATAATAACACCCCACTTATCCCTGTAGAACAAATCCGGTACCTAGGACTCCAGCTGGACAAATGTCTCACTTGGAATCCTCATCCAAGACTGAAACGACAAGAAACTGCTCGACGTTTCCGCTTACTCCAACACTTACTGGACAAATGCTCTAAACTTCCAATTAATTACAAACGACTCATATACATGACTATAATAAGAGCTATGGGGCTCCACTAAGCCATCAAATTCCTCTCGTATCCAATCTTTACAATCCAAAATCCTTCGTAACATCCTCAATGCTCCTTACTTTGTCACGAATAAAATAATCCATAAAGACCTCAATGTTATTTTATTTTTATTTTATTTACACCCTACCCTGCCAATAAGGCAATACGGGTGTTATGCAGTAGTGAGTAGCAACGCATGCTTTACAATTCACTACTGCATTCAGACCAATTACATTTATTTTACAGCTGTGCACACAGCCTGCTCTTTTTTTTTTTTTTTTTTTTTTCTTCTCTTCGTTTTTCTTTTTAGCCAGCATCTTCTTCCACCCTCTCTGGCGGTCTTCCTGATGCTAGTTAATTTCTTCTTCCCAATGAAAAGTGGGTTGACCCAACCTGTTCCTTCCACCCGTATACAAATGCCTTGTAATACGGATATTTTTCCTTTGTCATAAGTTGAGGGAGATCGCTCTCCATCAGAGCGTAGAGCCCCGTCTCCCTCAACAACTTAGCCCTCAGTGCCTCAAAGGCGGTACAGACAAGGATGATATGCTCGGCGGTCTCCGGCACTCTGCAACTTGGGCATAGGGGATCGATGTTCTTGCCATATTCAGCGAGCTTTGCTCGGAAACCCCCATGCCCTGTGAGGAACTGTGAGACCCAGTAGTCCGGGAGAACCCATGTCTGTTCCATTCTTGAACCAACGGTGGGGAAGTATTTTCTTAGCGTAGCCCCTTTTGGCGTCGTCATCCACCGCTGGTTCCATTCCTTTAATGTGTTCTCCCGAAGAATGCTCTTCCATCTATTAGGGTCTTCACTGATCCTCACACGAAGATTCGCCGGTAGATCCACCAGGCCTTCCCTCTTCATCTTATGCCGAAAGTATTCTTCTCGTAGGAGAAGATCAATAGGAGTAGTTCCGGCTAAGACTTGTACCGCCTCATGAGACACTGAACGGTACGCTCTAGTGACCCGCAGCAGAGCCATCCGCTGGATTGTTGCCAACCTTTTCTTTGTTGGTGCGAGAGATGATGACTCCACGCAGGGGACGCATATCTCAGGATGCCCAGAATAACTCCTTTATATATAGTTAACGTGGCTGGGTACCTGAGACCCCAAAAGGCGCCCCCGATGCGACTAAGTCCATTGAGAGCCAGAGCTACCCTACCTTTCATGTAGTCCAAGTGAGGCGTAAAGTTGAAATTTCTCCCAATTCTTATGCCAAGGTAAGTAACAGCCTCACTTGGACGTATCCTTTCTCCTTCTATTCTGAGAGTAATAGGGTGGGCCCTGTCAGTCTTACCTCTTAAAAGAATGGACTGGGTCTTAGCAGCCGCCATCTTCATCTTTTTTCTCTCGCACCATCCTCCTACGAGGTTGGCACATCGTTCAGCTTCTTCTTTTAACCTGGCTCTGCTGTTTGAGGCCACTACAACGGCCAGATCATCAACATAGGCCGTGGCGGGAAACCGCTCCTGTTCTAGTACCCCCAGCAACTCATCGAAGACTAATTTCCACAGGGCTGGACCAAGAACCGAGCCCTGCGGACAACCTCTTTCCATCGATTCCTGTACTTCAAAGAAGCTACCTTTTATCTTCAATGTTCGGTCCTGGAGGTAGCTCCTTAAAAGATCATATAAGTTGCTGGGAGCCTCATACTTCTGCAACTGCTGGAGTACGCTCGGCCACCAGACGCTATCAAAGGCGGAAGATATGTCGAACAGGATAAGCATGACATACTTCTCCGCCTTCTCTTCAACGTCACGGCGCACTCTCAGCAGGGCATCTGCGGTTCCCCTGCCTTTGGTGGATCCGTACTGCCGTGGATGGCTAGCCCTAGAGAAGACTGGTCGTAGACTCATCATCAACAGGGTCTCCAATAATTTACTCATGATAGGGAGGAGGCATATAGGCCTATAAGATTTGGCTAATTGCTTGTCCTTGCCTCCTCCCTTGTAGAGGAGTCTAACATCAGCAATTTTCCAACTCTTAGGAAAGTATCCCCTGTCCAGACAATCATTGAACAATGTCAACAGTCTCTGTTCAATATAGGGGATACTGTTCCTGAGGATTGCTGCGTCTATGGAGTCTAATCCAGGTGCACGACCAGCCTTTTGCCTATCCACAGCAGCACGTAGATCCCATATGTCCCACGGTGGGCACAAGTCCGTACCAGGTGGGCATACCGTAGTGCGTCTTATAAATATTTCCTCCTCATTATCCTGGGACGAATCATCTCTGGGGTAGGTCTCAGATAGGAACACCTTTGCAGTCTCTTCCAGAGTGGTTGCCTGGGAACATCCGAGCTTCAAAGCTGCAATCACTTGCTGTGGAGCAAACTTACCAAGGGCCACTCTGTAAGGTACACCCCAGGGATTCTTAGATGACTCCTGAACAATGAATTCGTCCCAAGACTTCCGCTTTCTTAACCGCAACTCGTTTCGGTATGCCCTGGCTTTAGACTTGTACTCATCACGAAGTGTAATGCGCCTCTCTTCGCAAGTACACTTCTGGTAGGAACGCCGTGCCTTGTAGAGTTCTCTCTTCATTGTGGTTAAGGCAGGCGTCCACCATGGGACAGGTCGAGCTCTCGCCTTCCGGTGCTGAAGGGATTCTTCAGCGGTATCGCGGATGACATCAGTGATCCTGGACACTCGGTAATCCAGATCATCTGTTTGCTCCGTTTCCGCCTCATCCCAGTCTTCGTCGACCAGTTTTCCCTCCAGCAATGACCGGAAGGCACTCCAATTTCCTTTTCGAGTAAGGAAACCTTTTTCTATCCCGAGGGAAACTTCTGTATTTTCCACCAGCCTAAAGGCTATCGCTTGGTGGTCGGAACTCGTCTCAGATCGGAGGACCCAATCAAGACCTCAATGTTCCATATGTTTCCGATTTGGCAAAATCCAGATACCTATCCTTCCATAATAAACTTCATAACCATCCGAATCCTCTTGTTTCTAACCTTGCTTCCTCTTCGATTCCTGATAACCCTCTGAGGCGTCTGAAAAGAAGATGGCCTCGTGATCTCCTCATGTAGACAAATTATTAGAGTGCTACCAATGGGTAGTTTCTCAACAAGTGTGTATCATGTGATTATATTCCTCTGTACACATTTACTTGATGTGTTCATACTAATACAGTTGTAAATATCAAAATAAAAGTAAAAAAAAAAAAACATATATACAGTATTCATTTGACCGCACCCTCCGACAACCTCCTTTTTACACTTTTATCACAATGGACCATGGAGTTATCATGATAGTCAATGATGATACAAACATGTAGGGTGAAACATAAATATATTATTTAGTCGCTAAACTTTGAAAAATAAACTCAATTTGATAAATTGATAAATCGCTACTTAAAAAGTATCAAGTTTTATAAAAATTGTTGCATGGAAAAATACCAGGCCCGTTTCCCACCACGAGTTATTTAATATTTAGAACTAAAAATAACCATGGATGATATGCACTACATGCGCAATAAATGATTAAAGAATACATGTATTTAATATTTATTATGTATAACATTATTTTTCTTGACATGGTATTAAAGTCCAGGCAGTTAAACGCGCAGTACCATTTCACCATTGTTCATGGTATAATACTTGTAAATTATGCAGTTCCAGAAATAAATTTTGAATAAATTATATCTTATCTCTGAGATATTTCCTAGTGAACACAGCTGAGATAATATGAACAAAGTTAAAAACATCCGTTAGAAAAATTTTAAGTAACATTATCATTATAAGATAAAAACAAACAAAAAAATTGTTTTGTTTTTTAAATAATAATGTTAAATAAAAATATGTATGAGCAGACAAGCAACGTTTGAAGTTTCTATAGGTTGGTCTTTTTAGCGATACCGTATGTTTGTAATGATTATGTCCATATGGGTTTAAGTAAGTATGTATATGTATTCAGTTTCTGTCTCAGTTTCAGTTTTGAAGATTTAAAAAAAAGAAGTTAAAGTAATTTGAATCGTTTGTTAAGTGCGGAATGTTTCATTTTTACATGCGGGCCCCATGTCATCCTTCTGTCGAAGGTGAGTCCAAGGTAAAGTATCATGTCCGTTTGAGGAATTTGATTGTTATCAATATAAACTAAATGGCAGGTGTTTTTTTCTAAGAGAAAATGTTATATGTTTGGATTTTTCGTGATTAAGTCGAATTTTTCATAGTTTGAACCAATCTTGTAATTTAAGTAAGTGAGTTAGTAAGGCTTGTGTAAGATCGTGGTATTTCGCAAGAATTTTTTTTTTTTGCTTATTTATTGAAAAATATTACATTCTGTCTCAAGGACATTTATAATAGTGTTCACAGATCACATTCACTCTCTATGTACAATAAATAAAATAAATTATGCAGAAAATAATATATATACAATAAATAAGAAATGAATAATAACCTAAAAATGAATGAATAAAATGAACACATACATACCTATATACAATATTTACAATCTGGGGAGAGAACTCCAAACCAGACTTGTCCCTCCAACTTTGGAGGGAAAAGCATGACTCCAGGAGATGCCTGCACTTCTCTCTCAACCACGTCACTGGGGCTAAACCCAGTGGAGATTAAGCAAGAGTGCTTAAGCCACATACACTCATGTCGTGAGTGAAGAATCCGGCCATTGCCAGAACTCCAATATTTACAAACTATAAAAGGTCGCGGGGCCACTGCCGTTTTAACCTCCTAGGAGGATTATATGGATGGGTGTTGCTGGATAGAGATTGTGCGAAGGGATTTGGATGATGGGTAAGGTTCTGGTGGAATTTGGAGAATTTTCGCAAGAATAGTTGTGTCGATCGCATAAGTAGCTGTCAATGTCTCATCGTTAATAGACATTTCGTAAGTGTATACAATGTAAAGTAGAGGAGCCGGTGTTGAACCTTGGGGAACTCCTGTCATGATTGGACGAATTGAAAATATTTCTAAGCCCTGCCGAATTGAGAAAAATCAGTCGAAGAGAAACATTCAAGGATAAGATAGTATGTGTATGGCAGAATAGTCTTAAGTTTAAAGAGCCTAGTTCTAAACTCAATCAAACGCTTGAGCAACATGCTAAAATACTCCAGGTAAGTCTTTTGTCAAAGTAGAGTCCGAGGTAGCGTACATATTTTTTTTAAGGCACTGTATTATTTTCAATCGTATCAAAATTAAATTTACGATATATTTTTACAAAACAAATATATAATGTAGTTGAATAAATGCCTTAGTCGTTTAAAGAAACTAAATACAAATTCTGTAATTAGTCGCTTTAATTTAGTCGAAACGAAAGACTAAGTTTTTAAGCCATAAGTCATCATTTCTGTTTCAGTGCCGAGTAGTTTAAAACTATACGATTGAATTAAAACTATATATTAAAGCCCAAAATCAGTTGGATAAAGGATTTCCTCGCGTAATATAAAATATGAAATCAATATAGGAATAATATATATAGGAAGACTCTTCTACTTATATACATATTTCTACTTATAACTTATTAATAGTCAATTCATGAAATAAAAATAATATTAAATGTCATGATATAGCTACGCTACGGTGAAGGACGAAACCCAGTAGAACCCTATTAAAACTAAACATAATTAATTTTATTAAGTTATTTATTAATTAGTGAATTTATTAATAATGATTACATTAAGTGAAAATTAAATCTCTAGTTTCACCTTTAAGAAATGTATACAAAACTATTAAGTATGCCGTCGGGATTTAGAAGTGTAAGATAAGACATTAAAAGGTGTATGGGAGAGTAATGCCCAGCGGCATATCTTCCTATCTTGAATTTAGTATTTATAGCTAAGCGAGGAAATCCTTCATCCATCTCCTTTTGAGTACCCTTAATTTAACACCCTGGGCCCAAGTTATGGTGATATGGTTAATGAGGTAAACGAGTATATTATTATATGTTTTTATTAATGGATAAGATTATAAATATAATAGGACCAGTATCTAAAAAAAATGTAATTATTTACCACTATTACAATGCAAACATAATTAATTCTTCATGAAATCAGATGTTTGAAAACCATAATTACCATGAATCTAAAACTATTTCCAGCAGTTTTAGGAATAGGGGACATTTTTTTTTTTTTTGTTTATTTAATGAAATTTACAACTGTATACAAATACAACTAGTAAATATGCGCAAATTATAAATAATGGCATGTACAGGCTTGAAGAGATACTAGCCACTGGTAGCACTATCTACATAATTTTAAGTAAGAAGATCACGAGGCCATCTCCTTTTCAGACGCCTAGGAGGATTATCAGGGATCGAGGAAGAAGCAAGAGTGGAAACAAGCGGATTTGGATGGGACTGAAGTTTATCATAAAAGGATAGATATCTGGCTCGTGCTAAATCAGCGACATATAGTACATTAAGGTCTTTATGAATGGTTTTATTTGTGACAAAGTATCGAGCATTAAGGATTTTACGGAGGATTTTGGATTGTAAGGATTGGATACGATAGGAATTCGATGGTTTGGTGGAGCCCCAAAGCTCAACTCCGTATGTCCATATAGATCTTATTATAGTTATGTAGATAAGTCTTTTTTAATTAATTGAAAGTTTGGAGCGTTTGTCGGGAAATATATGTTAATAGCTTTGATGACATTACTTTAGTTTACTAACTTAGATAAAAATAATAGATTTTAATATTAAATATTAAAACCAGTCTTACTTTATAAAAAAGTAATTTTAATTCAAAGAAGAGTATAAATGAGAGTTTTGTGGTGTATATTCGGGAACAATTTTTTTCTTTAAAATTTATGTTTCATCTGGACACTCCAAATCATCGACTTATATCATTACGTACGAGATTTACGGTGTGTAGAAAGATTTACCGAGGCCAAAATCTTTGAGAGTTGCGTCTTTTAAATCAGAAAGTAGAATGAAAAAGGAATACCAGCGAAATATCAACTGCATGGGGAAATTAAGGAAAATTTTTAAATAAAGTCATATTATTTTTTTTTTATACGAAGAAGGAATTTTAAAATATCTGAAACCTTACCTCTCCTTTATTATTATTATTGTTTGTTTTTGTTATTTTTATTATTTATTTATGCACTACTAGCAGGTATAATTATAAATATTATATATATAAACTTAACTAACGGCGGTGATAATCTACTGGTTTTACGCCTTAACATCATAAAAACCAACCAACACACAAGGTAAGATATTTCAGAGGAGTATCTTTTAAAGATTTCATCTGCAAGATAATTCTTAGTAAGAATTATCTCTAATTTTCGTAAAATTAAAATATAGTCTCTAGAAAAAATAAAATTTATAATGAAAAATATTTTGAGGAAGCACGTACCAGAGTTTTTAGATTTAAAGACGCTCATTAATTTCCAGATTTCCGTTTACTGATTCGCGGTTTAATTTTTATTGCTGTGCCTCAATATTTATTATGCAATGGGAATGCTGACTATGAACTTCATACCGGTCCAATTTCGAGGGTCGAGGTCTTTTTATTTTTAATATTTCAGAACTTTTAGGTATCCGGGTCATTGATGAAGAGATAAGCTAATTAATAATTTTTCTATTTTTCTCGCCTCTACCCTAAAGGGTTTTTGGCGTTTTCTTTAATTTATATTCTGTTGTAGTAATTTATAATTTTTAAGAATTTTAACACGATAGATACTCGCTCTTCGTTACCTTGTAGAATATCTTTTTGTGTTTTCCCGAGATCTATTTTTTTTTCTGTGGCTTTCGAATTGGAGACATTCTCATAAAAGGTGTTTCACAGTTTGAGGTGTTTTATATTAGTAAATTAAGAATTTAGCATCGTAAAAAATTAAAATAATTATAAACTGTATTTACTTTGAATTATTTTTATTATGAAGCTTTTACTTTTTGTGAATTCTGAAGGATATTTATATGAGATTGACAAGGAATAGCACTATATACATCTGTCCATGGCATTCTGCATAAACCTTGGCATTATTAAAATAATGCTATTTAACTAACGTTTTGTTTTACATTACGAATAAAGTTATCTAAAATACTTAAAAATTATACTACTACAATTCTTTATTAAATCAATAAAATAAGAACACCCGTTCAAGAGATAATCAAGACACAGACAGACAGATCAAAGACTGACCAGGACTTTTTGGAGGGGTCTGAAACTTAAAAATCTGTTAAAAAATACATGTCCAAAATTATACATGATTATAATACTGTCATTGTCTAATAATGGTATAAAAGTAAAAATAATTTCGAAAATCGCGGGAAATGCGAGATGGTACTCGTATACCTAAAATTAGTTTTTATTTTGTATAAAACTACAAAACTCAAATTCCGAAATTCGCGGGTTCTTATTAGAACATCATTGCTTGAACGGCTGAAGGAGCCAGAACGCACCTAATTTGTTTCATAATGTTTGTATTCATAAACGCCATAAGAAATACGGTTTTATATTCTATAACAAGCCATAAAACATTTATATTTATGAGGTTATAATTAACCCTTATGTACTTAGTGGCATATCGCGTCAAATTTTATTTTCAGTATATTATTCAGATATGATCAAATCCATGAACTTATTAATTTTTAATATATCGGATTAAAATATGAACTATAGATTATCTACAAGAAATATGGGTGAAATGTTAACCATTTGTTATACCTTTAGGCAAAAAATAAATAAATAAATAAAAACAAGGAATAAGAACTTATTATTACGTTCAGAAATATAGTAAAAAGTATTATCATATTTATATATTTTTTATGTTAAAGAAAATAACTTAAGCTTTATAAGAACCAATGGACCAATTATCTAGTTCAGTATTTAGCAAACTCAAAAGTCAAAGAGCCACCATTCCAACATTTAAAATTTGTTTTGAGGATACATTTTATTTTAAGTCAAATTTTATGGATAGGTTCTTGTAATTATCTTATCAGGGTAATCATAAGCCAAATTCTTGGTAAAAACGTCCTGAATCTTAGTGACCTACGTTTCCAGAGATTGACAACTTCCACCTTCCTTTCAATTATTTTCTATATGCATACATATATAGAGATACATATATATATATATATATATATATATATATATATATATATATATATATACTTGTTCACCCAGTTGTGTCGTTGATGATTTTTCCGTTTGTTTTATCACTCCTCAAAACGAAAATTGAAAAATAGTTCCTTTTCGAATTCCATTTTATATTAAAATATATTTTTATATATTTTATTTCATTTTTAATATTTTAAAATAAGGAAAAATATAGTAAACATTTTGAGTATCTATTTCTAAAAATATATATATATTTTTTTCTTACCCTCCAAAATGTTTATTGAAACAATTTACATATATAGTATACATAACAATGCAATATATACATGTAACAAATTCCTTCCACTGCCCGAGGGCATCTTAAGGAGTATTTCTAAAAATAATATTTTAAAATATTTTTTATTTAAATGTCTGCGAATAATAATACTGAGAGAAGAAAGAACAAACAACCATTGAAATAACAATTTATATAGGATTATATTAATAAATTTAAAAATAATTTCTGACACCCGACTGAATTTAATACTCAATTTAATATATTATTTCATTATAGTAAAAACATTTATGTTTACTTAGTATTAAATAAAAAAGGACCTAAAACAAAAACTAATAGGATCTTATTCTACGGCTCATTTTGTTTATTCGTTTTATGAACATATTTTTTTTTCAAAATTTTATAATGATTATTTTTTTGTTCCAAGCAATAAAAATGGTAGATCGTTCTTTAGAATAACCACACTCAAGGACCCCAAGAGCCACACATAAAAATTGAAACAATCCTCAAGTCTTCCAACAACTACCAAATGATGTCACCGTTGTCATTAGAGGCACTAATACTATCAGCAGACCTTGGCATCCTCAAGAGGTTTCCGCCAACTATTACAAGCGGATGTCCAACTTATCTGGGTTTTTAGGAACCTCTTGAGTTAATTTTCCTTTTCTTAATTCCAGCTTAACCTTGAAAATAGAAGGTTGGGCTCCGTTGTATGTTCCAAAAGAAATTGATTAATCTTCCATTTCAGTCACTTCCATTTTGTATCAAAAACTTTTCCTCAAGTCGGTGAAAAATAGGTATTAAAATTTTATCTCGCACTTGAGGAGTATAATAAAATATTCATATTTATAATATTTTATAAGTATGGCAGCGGGATAGCTCGGTGAGTAAAATCTCGTCTTCCAATGTTCATGGCCTGAGGTTCGAGTCCGGATGTCTCAGATAATTATTTATTCTGTTATATCTGCCAGGATTAGAAAACAACCCTGAGCACAAACAGCCTCTATAAAGTTATGAACCCACAACACTCCGTGGGTTGTAGTGATGCAATTATTTATTTTTAAATTTTTTAAGTACGTACATTATCTACAATTTTTAGATCAAGTCGTTATGTTTTCCAATCATATCAGACATTTCAACAATGTCAAATGTTTTTACAAACTCAACAAGGACTAAATATTGATAGGTTTGAAAAAAAAAGTCAAGTTTCATATTATTTTTATAATGTTATAATGAGTCGATTTCTTGAGAATATTCGATTAATATGGAGCAAATATATGTATGAAAAAACATAATTTAATATAGCATGTCGGGCATTCTGAATTAATATAGAATAAACATATTTTGTTAAATCCAACCGTTATTATTATTGATAATCTGGTTAAACATCATTAATAATGAATCTTGTTAGAAATATTTAAATATATTTTAGACGTTTTTGTTAAATTTTAAAAATATTTTTTTAATGTAATATGTTATAAAAATGAACATTTATTGTATAAGGTTATTGATAGAACCAATCATAAATATTTATATTTATTATCTACATTTCAATCACCCGGTCTTAGTACCGCAGTCAACCACTGGCCCTCCAGCTTGGGAGATTACTTATACTACCACACACACATTACACTGTACACTAGGTCATCTACAATATACACCTTAGAATGCCTTATACACCTTCCCCCGCCTTATACAATGTACACCTTTCCTAGGAAGCCGGAGGGGGTATCTCTGCAGGCACAAAGGTGGCAGCCCCACCAGCAGGATAGGGTATGTAGTATGAGTGTATGGCCCCACTACCCGAAATTAAACCAATATAGAAACCCAGCTTTGGAACTTAATAGTAAAAAAACGGAAATAACCCAGCAACCCCAGGCTTAGCTTTAACATAGGATACTGGAACGTCCTTACTCTATACAGACACGGATCACTGAAATTGCTTTTAGAACAGATTGACAGATATAATTCAGACATTAATGGCATCCAGGAAATCCGATGGACTGGTCAGGGAATCATTGAAAAAAAATCGTCATTTTCTACAGTAGCAATGAGAGGACTCATGAATGTGGCACAGGATTTGTTATAAAAGGAAGGTATCGACAACAAGTAATAGGGTTCAGGGCTGTAAGCGCAAGAATTGGTGTAGTAAGGATCCAAGGAACATTTTATAATTATTCCATTTCAAGTGTGCATGCCCCCACGGAAGTTTCGGAAGAAGGTGAAAAAGAAGCTTTTTATGAACTCTTGGAGAGAACTGTGGATGACTGCCCACAATATGATATGAAAATCATTGCAGGTGACTTCAATGCAAAAGTAGGCAAGGAAGCAACATTTCACCCAACTATAGGTAAAAATAGTCTGCACGATTCAAGTAATGGCAACGGCGTAAGGCTTATAAATTTCGCTACCTCTCGTGATCTTACAACAGGTAGTACTCTTTTCCCTCATAATAAAATCCACAAGGGAACATGGAAAACACCTGACGGATCAACACTAAACCAAATCGATCATATCCTTGTCGATAAGGGGCACATATCCAATTTCCGAAATCACATATATCACCGAAATAAAACATGTACTGGTGATTATATTTACATAGCTGAAGAGATTTATATTCAACAATAAAATGATATCGATTGACTTCTTTAATCTCGATTTCTTTCCGAGATCTTTGAAAAACCACCGTCTCTCTTTAAGGGAATGGAAGAAGGAGGAGCACAATTAGAGAAAATGAAATAAGATTATTAAAGTTTTTTTGTTGAGAGCAGAAACATATCTTTTCCTCAGTTACAAGAATCACTAACAAAAAAAAAAAAGGTAAACGGTTAACCTTTAAATCAACTTCCTCGAAGTTATTATTGCCGACTTGCTATGAATGGTATGAGACATTGAATCTGATAATGTCTAGATGAGGCCGATGAACCCATTTTCTTGCGAACTGAAGTAATATTCTACTGGAGTGACGAATGTTTTTTTTTTTTTTCAAAATCAGCTGTAGATCAGCGGAGAAAGCAAATTATAACAAAAAATATAATAAATAAAAGGTCAAACAATCAAGAGCAAGCCTTCATGCAGGAGTAATAAGAAAACTATCATCCGTCGGCGAAGTAGCAGTTGAAAGGAGTTGTTCGTTTTACGAGGACGATTTCCATTCGGAATGAGATCGCAGAATCTTGACGACTGCTACTAATGATCGCACTCTAAAAAGTTTTTCTAGTAGCAGTGATCCTTGAACCTGGGACCCTTGACACATTGGGAAGGCATGTTTCTTAACATTTTAAATGACCTTGTATGTCGATCAGTCTATATAGGGTTCATTTATGAATGGATCTTTGAGAACCTCTTTAACTGGTAAAATAATTTATAACAATTTAAATAGACTTGGTAAACAAATTTATTAGTCAGATAATTGTTTTTCGACTGTTTATTAAGCTTGTTTGTCGTTTATTTGAGATCATTTTTGAAATTTATTTTTCAGATATTAAAATAAAAAATAAAAAATAAAAACCATAAAATTTCCATTAGTATCATAAATAATTTTAGGATTGTTTTATTAAATAACCTGCTTAGAATTGAGTTCAGAATTGAACAGTAAATAATTCCGTCGCATTTAATTACCTTTTTTATTACAAAATTGAATTAAGGATAAGATCGTGTTAATTATTTGCAATTACTCCTTCTAATTACCGTAATTTTACTTAATGTTTTCATTTTCAAGAACTTCTTGAAGCTCAGGAATTGCAATTACAATTATATGTAATTCAAGTAACAATTCCTAACCTATGTTTTTACACATTTCCGTTCAGTATGTAACTAATAATTGTCGTTTTTTAGTGACCTGTCAGTTAGATGTTATGCAATTGCAATTATCAATTTAAATTCCTTAGGTCTAGAGATAAAATTACAATTACATAAAATTTTAATTAATTACAGCAATTACGTTGTCAGAACTGGTACTTGTCATCGCGAATCACAATTACAAGAGTTCATGAAGTAATTGAAATTACAATTAGTTGTAACTGTAACTGTATTTCTACACTTTTATATTATAGCAATAAATGAGTAATTTTATTTATAATTAAAATTACTCTTTGCTTGACCCTGATGGAATCGAGTATTTAAAAATATAAAGAAAACATGCTGAAAGAGTTATTCGGCAGATATTAACTGAAGTCTGTTTATTCTGGTTTCTAAACAATTATTTCATTTACCATTAAAAAATAAATAAACAAATTTTAGGGCCTTCACTTATCATTTATTTTTTTATTTGCTTAAAAAGTATATTCTGATTTTATTTTGGTTATCAGGTTTAACGGAAAAGTAAATGTTTGAAATTAAAATTTCATATCATTTTATTATTCGCCATTTAGTGTTCATGGTTTCCTTACATCTACAAGTTCATCTATAACCCGGTTATGATGATAAGGAGTATGAATGCCTCCTTATTCGAGAGCATCGCCACGTGAACCGATCAGGGAATGGATAACCATTTACAAAAACGCCATTGAATAAGAGAGGAGATATTATGAAAACGAAAAAAAAGATCTTGGAACATTAAGAATGACTTTATTCAGAGAATTTTTTTCCTTAGATCATGAATCTTGAGAATGGATGAGGAGTGGAGAATCGCAGTACTCTACTCCATGAAATTTAAAGTTTCGTATCAAATAAATACGTTAAAAAATCTACACTAAATTATATAATACGGCATTATAGTTGTATATTGCATCCTTTGAGCCGATGAATTTTGGTGAATGAGGTAAATGTAAGGGAATTTCATGAAAATGTAAAGAATCAAAACTGTCCTCCTCGTTTAGATATATCATAGCAAATTTCTACATATTTTTCCTCAACAGCTTTAAAACTTAATACTTATCAAACATCGTGTCAGGTCATTATAAAGGGGCTGTCTATATTAAGTTTTGATCGCCGCTCCTATAATAATTTTTGCAAACAATTAAAGCTGGGGTTAGTCACCCACAGGTACCAATCATTTAACTCATTCTCCCTCCCTGCTCGCGACGCCAAATCTCTAACAAACGCAACCCTCTCTCCTCAGACAACATGATGGCTCCTGACAGCATCGGATGAAGAAGAAGAACGAATTTGCCATTTGAGTCAAAATCTATTTCGTGTCGGAACCACTGAATGAATTTCGACCTTCCCACTCTGGTTATAATAGGTTTCGTTAAAAAGGCCCTCCCCCAGTATGCAAGAAATTGTGAGGCAGGAGTTAATTATTGGGGCGAAGAAAAGTGGACGGATTCCTTAACCCCGTTTCTTAAATTTCTGACTTTTGTTCCTTTGAAGATGCACTTTTCTAATTTATATTATTTGCCCCCACGCATCAAAATGAAACTAAAGACTTTGAACAAGCGCCTGAAAACACTATCATTTGTTTCCAAATCAAAATTGAAAATCAGACAAAAAATAAATATATACACTAATCTGCTCTAACCCATTTAGATATAAGCCTCAACAAAACAGACTCACTTACAAAAACTACAATCTTGTCAATCTAAAACTTTAAGACTTATAAATGCAGCATCCTGGTACACCAACAAGAAAGCTTTACATGCCGACCTAAGACAGCCAACTATTAACCAGCACATACGGACTCTTTACTCCCGTTTTCATTTTAAACTACATGAACATCAAAACGGACTTACTAACGACATGGGCCACCCACGGCTGACATGCTCATCAGGAGGCGACTGAAAAGGAGCTGGATGAGAGATTTCCTTCTCTGATTCCAGGGAGTAAACAGACCACGGAAGAGACGCTGCTGGGTACTGTTCTTCATCATAACTATCATGACATTTTTTTAACTTAACAAGAAATCTGCTAATTGTCACTAATATGACAGGTGCGGATGGATATTCGAAAGTTATATATATATATATTTTGTTTACAACATATAAAAGTTAAAACAACATTTAGGCTCATATGCTTCGTATTTATTAATTTAAAATATTTTTTTAAAATATTTTATTTGAGTTAAATACTGCGTTTGAATATTTTCAAGTTTTCGCGAGACATAAATCTCGCTTCGATATGACTCAAAGTTATATCTTACCAATATTAGCGATATGTTTTATGTTAATTAATTCTAATATGTAATATGTTAATGGTAAATTATACCATCACTCCATAAAAACTGATCTACTTCGTTGGTTCTTGGCTGGATGTCTTTCTATTTCAAGAAAACATAAAAACTATGGCACGATATAAACTATATTCGTATGGGTTCAAGGTTTTCTTCTTTTTTTTCTGTCATTCCCAATATATAAAATAAATGGATGTAGCACTCTTAATGCTTAATGTAGCTCAGTTGCTAGGAACATTTGGAAGCTGACCTACGTCTTCTGGGGGTGGCAGAATGGAGTCGTGCTGCAGAGAATCGCTCTGTGTGAAAGAGAGTTGTGTTGGAGGCCAAGGCTCTTCATGGACCAAAGCGCGTCAGAGTTAGTTAGCATTCCTAGTAATGTTTCGTCGCATATGAAAAGAATATATTTATTTTTTTGCTGCTAAATATTACACTGAAATTCTGAATTGTTTACTCAGAAAATTGTCAAGGATGGTGACATTTATCTTATGTAAATTACTGTAAGTCTATTATTAGCACGAAATTCCATTTTATTTTCAGATAATATTAGCTAACTGCTTTTCTGCATTACGTCAATGCCAATGAGTCAACTGGAAGAGAAAGATAGGAACAAATGACTCAGTAGGAAAATGGAGCCTATCCATCACTACACACGATCACCTGCTATTATACTTCCCCGTGATACTCAAGTAATCCTCCTCGCAGATAACAAGCTCGGTAACCTTGACGTCATCTAAGATTGTTCGTCGCTGTATTAGATTCTCGAGTCATCACAGCGGGTTCCCTTATATGAATGAGTGTTGTAAGGCCTGAGACTCTTCCGCGTCGCCAGCGATAGAGGGGAGCTGATACATGCTTGCGAATATAAAATAAATTTCATACGTGCTTTCGAAAAGTTTTCTAATCCCAAAGAGTATATAGTGTGAATGTAGTCTTACTTCACTATAGTTGTTGTCAAAAAGACAGAATGTTATATCACTCAATAAATAAATAAAATAATAATCTAATAGCGATTCCTTGCTCATTTATTGTACTCCAGTTATTCCGATTCTTGTTTTGTTTTTTTTTAATTAGAAAACATTCTTCCATTTTTATTCCTATACATTAGAAATTAACAAAAGCAAGAAATATATAGTTGTTTTTAAAGAAATTTTGTTTCTAATAATAAATAGTACGTGTTGATGTTTACTTTTAGTGTTATTTGGAAATCAAATTTAGCATTCAACATAACTTTTTTTCTAGCTTCTTTTCAGGAAAATATGATATAAATATAGGTTTAAATTTAAATTGGTACAAATGGATGGTTGGTACAAAAAATAAAAATAAAAAACAAGTATAAAGAAAATCAATAAAAGGATTGATAGAATAAAATAAATAAATAAAGATAATAATAGACACTTATAGACAATAAGATAATAAATAAATAAACTTTTAAAAAATAGCAGTAAAATCAATAAATGAATTGAAATTAATAAAGAAATGAACTCTTAAAATAAAATAAAAAATAATAATAATAAATCTGCAAAGGATCATTAGTTATAAGCTTGTCATATATGTCTTTTAAGTCTCTTCATCCAGGAACTTGATAACTTTTGTAACGATTTCTTCTTGATTAGCCAGGGACGCTGATTGATCCCCAGATTGTTTCTTAGGACAAGTATCATTTATACATTCATTCCCAACAGTCCTTGGTACAGACTCCTTTTTATCGAACAACTAACATCCGCCTGAAACTTCGTAAATAGTTTCATCTCATCGTAATCTACAGCTATTTTATTTAAGAAAACTCGTGGAGGAATTGGGGAGTTTTCAATCTGAAGGGGGACAAACTTTCTCTATTTAATTAGTTACTAAAAACTCGTAAATACACATTTGCTTTATACTTGGATCATAAGATAATTTGATCTCTAAGTCGAGAAAAAAGGTGGCCTTCAAAAATATTGAGCTGTTTGGCGTGACCTATACCCCAAAATTTTCACATAACTAGGTTATGTAGGACAAACGGCCCAATATTTTTGTAGGCCATCTTTTTTTTATCGATTTTGTGATCAATTTATCTTACGATCCAAGTAAATAGCAAAGGTGTATTTAGGAGTTTTTAGTACCTAATTAAATAGACAAAGTTTGCCATCTCCCAGATTGAAAACACCCAAATTCCAAGTGTTTTCATAAATAAAATAGTTAGAGGTTACGGTGAAATGAAAATATTTACGAAGTTTCAGGCGGATGTTAATCTTCTATATGTATATATATATATATATATATATATATATATATATATATATATATATATAAAAATGAATGTATATCTGTCTGTCTATCTGTTTGCCCTTAGTTCATTACTGAACCATTCAACCGATCGCCATGAAACTTTGGGAAGTTGTTCCGTACACTCCTGGGAAAGGTTTCTGGCATAGTACTTCTGTCTTACGATAATTTTATATATGCAAACAAAATAAAAATGCAAATGTTTTTCTGTTCGAACCGCAAAAAAATGTGTCGCTATAAACTGTAGCGCCAAAACGGCTTCACCGATTTTAACGAAACTTGGCTAAATTCTTCCCCTTGAAACCCTTTTAATTTATGTGTATAACATACTTTCCCGAAAACAAACTGAAAAATATTACGATGAATTCGATATTCTCTTTGCCAATAACTGAAAAAGAACACAATTTTTGACGGATAATACCCATATCTATATGAAAGATTTTTGAATTGCTGACAAAATAAAAAAGCAACCATCGAAATCGGACGGATCGTTGCAGAGTTATGGAGTTTTAAACATTTACTGCTTTCTCTTCAGAAAAGGCCGTTTCCTTTTGCTTCCTCACTACCGAAGGTCGGCAAGCATTTTTTTATTGATTAATCGAAAATTTTATATTTACTACAGTAATTGAAATTATCATTTGAAGAAGTTATATGATTATCCTTATGTAGGTCAAAACTATCATAGGTTTTTAAAATTATTTTTTTTAATTTAGTTTTATAAATTCAACTCAAACTGTTTCTGCTGATTATGAATGACGGCGTATTAACTCAGATGATTATGAATGTTCAATTTGAAACATGAGAAAAAAAATCATTAGAATTAGTTTAAATTGAAGCCATTTTACAGACACATTTCTTTTCCCAACTTTTTAAAAATGACAGATGTCCTTTGCTACTAATCTACTCATATGTGCTTTCTATTTTCTTTCTTATTCATTTTGTCAGGCTAAGCCACAGCAGCTCGTGTCCGAGTAAAGCTAGTAATTTCATAAAAAGGGGTCTGTACCGCGGACTATTAGGTAATGGATGTATAAATCATACTTGTCTCAAAAAATAACCTGTTCTCTTTTTGCAAAACGCGATTCATTTATTAGTTATGTTCAAACAAATCTTGTTATAGGTCGTTACAATAATTATAAAAGATACCGGAGTTTTCAAAGCGGTGTTAGAAAGAAGAAAAATTGTCGTACGTTTTATTTTAGTAATAAACGAGCGAAAGTTTTTCCGGCCCTGTGATCATGCTTAATTATGACCTCGGCTGGGAGGCGAGCCCCTCAAGTATCATTACAGGGAGCGCATTATACTCCGTCCGTAGTAACGGGTCTCTAAAATACCTATTATTAGCCCTGCAGACATCTCCTCCTTGAGTACAGATCTGTCTTACGTTATCATATCCGTCAATCGTTTAAATGCAAATGAATTAACAATTACATGGTACCGATTCTTGTTAGATTCGAATATTCAAAAGAATAGTTTCTGACAAGAGGAACAAAACCGCATATGCCATTCACTTGAGCAAACTTTCACTATATCAAGATTTTTAAAATAATGAAAATAAAAAAACAAAATTATAATGTTCTTATCCAATTGTCCAGAAGGTGACAGTTCACTAATTTCTGACATCTACTTCAAAAAATGTGAATAAGAAGATAATTAATTATAATAAGATAATCAAGGCCTATCAGACCTCTATTTCATTAATTATTGGTTTCCATAACTTCACCTTCTATATTTGTCTGTATTCCTTTGTTCTTACCGGAAACGGTAACCAAAATAATGGGTGAAACAGGAAGGTTCCTCAAAGTCCACTTACAAGGTGATACTACAGTCTGCGGGTCACCAATTTCAACCAAATCTTTTTCGGTGATAGTATACTGAAAAATATTGGACACATATCGTGGCGTTCATTTCAATGGGTCCCAGAAAAAATATTATTTTATATAATTAAAAAAAAAAAATTGTTATTTATTTTTGTATTTACTTTACTCGGATTTTTAGGTTACGATATATCAATCGATTTCATTTTTTATGCAAAATAAGAATAAAATATCATCTATTGAATTAAATTGGTTATTATATTTCATAAATTAAAAAAAAAAAGTTAAGTTATTTGTTATGATAAAGATAGTTAGATTCGTATTAAGGGTTCTTTAAAACTTTTAAATACGAATTTTTATATACTTAAGAAATCCAAGCTTTAATATTTGATATTCTTGGATTTTTTTTTTTCGCCCTTCAACTATAATAGTATTCATAGTTCTTCAGGATATTCCTCAAACTCAAATTTAACGTAGCCGTTAGAAAGCTGAATTATAAAAAGGCCTAAATCTCTAATAATTTTCGTGTGGACCGGTGGAGCCCTTCAAAAGTTATCACAATTGTTGTGGTACTCGACAAAATTTCAAAGTCCAGCCTTGACAAAAATTTTAATTTATAGATTGTTATAAAAATGCGTATTTGAGGTGTTTTGAGGTGCGAAAAACAAATATTAACTTTGTTAAAAAAAAAAAAATTAATCTAGCTACCTTAACTTTGAATAAATAATATATTTGGTAGATAGCTGCACTATGGGTACAATCGGGACCAACCTACATAGCAATGTAGATGTAAATATTTTTAGGTAGAAAAAAAGTAAATATTCGTTTTTTAAATCTTAACAAACACTTTTTTTTTGGTAATAAACAATTTATTTGCGGCTGTAAACTTTGTCAACATCAGCAAATGTGCTCGAAATACAAGGTATGAATGTTATGTCAGGCATGGGAAAAGAAAGTAGTCAGCAGGACATCTTCTCTGACTTGTTTCAATTACTTAAGTTGTTAACGGAGAGATCTCTCATCCAACGGCTTTTTAGTCACATCCTCGTGTTCTGGGGTTTGTCAGCTGTCGCCATGTCTCTGATTAATCTGTTGTAATGTCCATTTAAATTAGCATAAAATCGTTGGTAAAGGTGTCGTTATATGTTGGTAAACTATTAGAAGTTGGAGGTCAGTATGTAATGTTTTGTTAGCCACATACCATAGTGCTCTTGTTATGGGCCGCAATAATGTAGATCGGAAGGTTTGAAGTTTTTATAGGTATGTTCATATTGGTTTAAGTAAATACATATATGTATTCAGTTTCCGTCCCAGTTTCAGTTTTGAATATTTAGAAAAAGGTGCTAAAGTAGTTTGAACCGTTCAACAGACACTTAAATACGAATTTTTATATCAATCGAAAAATTAAAATTTTCGGCACGAACTTTTTGCTGGGGCTGGACCCTACCAAATTTTGTCGACTGCCACAAAAACTTTGATACTTTAAAACAGCTCAAACGATCCTCACGAAAATTATTAGGGATTCAGGTCTCTTTATCTTAAACGAAATCGTACAAACCTGACCTTCGTAAACAAATTAGAACCAAAGATATAAAATAAAAATGACTTAAAAATTTTCCTTAATTTATTGCTTGAAAAGGAAATTATATTCATAAGTTATTGATGTCGGTTGGAATAACAGTAATTCAGCTTTCCAATGATTATATTAAAGTTGAAATTGAAGAAAGTTCTGAGGAATTATAAATGCTACAGTTTATGGCCACAAAAAAGGTCATCCAAGAAAATCAAAGGTTTAATAAACGATGTATTTTTTATAGTTATACAAATTTATATTTAATAGTTTTAAAGATCCCTAAAAAAGAATTTAATTTGCTTTTTCATAGCGAAAATTTATTCGGCCTACTTTAATAGAAGCGTTTAGTATCCAACAACAGTCATTTATCTTAGGGCATGCTTTCTTAGTTTTTCTTTTTATCTTTAAATATTTCGATTTATGCCATAATGTTTGTTATCTTTTTCCTAAGTGTCTTTTTGGATTTTTCTTTTTCTTTTTGGGTTATTAACTTATTCACTACTCTATCGTTAAAAAATTGCCATAGATGTATATTAAATACAAACCGAAAATGGATACATTGCCAAAAACAGTTTCTTGACAGTTTCCAGCATTTCACGATAAGTTTAATTCGGAGAACGCAATAATTTAGCTTCGTAATAACTTAAAGGTATTTTTTTTGTAAAAATCTGCTCTAAAATTAGGAATATAAAATGTAAACACTTTATTTCGCCTAATTACATCCTTGTTCTCACCCTCACCAGTCAAACCGTCAGCTAATTGGTGCTATAAAACTATTCTCTAAGTTAGCAATTTTTTTTTTAATTTAGTCGAATAATTCATGAATTTTAAAAGGGTCTTAGCAAGGTGAGGAGTAGTTCTACAAGATAAATCTAGGAAAAATACAATAACATAAATATTTAAGTTTTTACATTTTTTAAAAGTTTAAAGAGATTTCTTTAATCGAGACCAGTGAAGTCAGTACGGGTAATAGTTTTACAGGTTTTATTCTTCGTTAATATTTTTTTTTAATACACTTTGGAACTTCATGGATGCTGAAAATTGCCAATAAATTTTCCGTTTGATTGCTACTTGAAAACTCTATTCTGGAACATCATCATTTTAAAAAAATTGAAATGAAAAATAATGATTTTTTTTTTTTTTACTCAGGGCTTGGGTAGTATGTTGTTCAGACTTGGGTACAACATTTTAGCATAGAATTATTTAGGCATTTCATCGCAGCGTCTTTATTTAATAGGATATTTATATTCATAAACACAAAGATTAAGAAATCTAGATTGGATAAAAAGATGGTCTAAAATACGTCTCAATGAATTTAGAACAATGAAATAAAAACAGTTTTATTTGCTTAAATGCTGGCTTCTATTTATATAATTAAATATATAGTAAGAACTTTTGCCTATATTACTGCTTAACAAATGTTCGGAGCTTTCATTAATTATCGAATTAGTTCATTACAAACAACATCTTGTTTGATTCCAAACCATTTGGACACAGGTTTGGCTGGTAGCGTGCTAGAACGGCTCATAAACTTTAACATCTGAATAAGAAATAACGCAAACACTCTAAAACATATACTATCATAATAAAACAAAACAGAAAACCACCTCAGTGACAAAAAAAAAAAAAAAACATGGTTCGAGGCACTTAATATCTCAATTTTAATGAAAAAATACAGACAAAGAGATTGTGTAGGTTTATTAAGTACGACTTTATTATATATTTATAATACGGAACATTTATAAATTACTAAATGATTGGACTATAAAATTCACATGATCAGTACCAAAAGGAATAATAAAAGAAGCTATATGTTAAAATATATATGACAGTCCTTGAAATTATACTGTTTCTATCATTTAGGGTATAATATAAAATATATTTTATGGCATAAAATCAATAAGTCATAACTACATGTTATGAATTTCAATCAATGCCAACTATTTTAACAAAATTCCTTCAATATATCTAGGACAGTCAACTACTATCATCTGTTATCTACTAGCTACTATTATTTACTTCAATATAATTATTATCATATCCCACGTGAAATACTGCCCAAGTAAAAGTCAAATGTAGTAAGAATACATAACAAAACTCTCATCTACGATTTTTTACTGCTAAAATCATTTATGTTATAGTTGTTACACTAACAGAAATGGGGTTACTATGTTATTGGAGTAATGACATTGATTCCAGAATCGGTGATTCTTAATCCGTAGTTGATTCAAGTACAACTAAGTATTTTTAGGGAAATCAGACAAATCCCTTTCGATGAGTTAATTAAGGAAAATAAAAACCCACTGTTCAAAATGGGAATATATATATTATTTTTTAAAAGTTATTGCCACTTTTCTATTTTTATTTTTAATTTTTTAAACCAATATATTTGGACCTGTGACAATATCGTTCCAAACTCGAAACTTCAAAATGCTTCTCTCTGATATGGAATTCCGAACGGACGCAAACAGGTTAGCGTGCCGACAGAAGAGGAAACGGAACAATAGACGTTACAATTAGTGTAGCGGGCTCTGATAGCCCTCAGCCATTAATGGATACTCAATTATTGGTGGCTATAGCTATATGTTGTACCTGTAGTATAGGCTACTTCACTCGGCCACGTATTCTGGAGGGCTGGATCATTTCATTCAGGAATCCTAGATGAGGGATCCCTCAATACAAATTGGTTTGGAATTAAAATTATTTTATTTTTATGTTTAAAATTGTAATAATATTTTACATAACATTAAAATGTTTGAAAAAAGGGAAAAATATGCATCATGCTTATAATAATAGACAATATGAACAATACTAAGACTTTGTCTACACGTCACAGTCTAACCGCAGATAACTTACTAACACAGCCGGGTCTACGGGGAGTAGGATGATAGCGAAAGGGGTTGTCTTTCGGACTGAAGCCGCCTCCCAAAATCGTAAAATATAACTATGTCTTAGGAAAATAATATTATAAAATTATCTCTAAAAACATTATTGTTCCCGTAATTATATTTAATATAACTTCAAGAATCACCTACACATCATTCATAGTTAGTTGATTTCATTTTCTTCCAAAGTAAATATCGCTATATTAAAAAAAATAATAATAAAAAAAGCATTCGTGCTGAGGCCCTCTCCCCAGAAATTAAATCCTGGATCCGTTAGTGCTTACAATTCAAATTTAAGAAACATTGGATTACTTAAATAGTACAAAAGTGACATGTGCACACAAGTTAAGACTTACGGAAAATTAAATTTAAGGAGCTGCCTGAAAAATCAGTCATCAATATGCCTCATATTTAAGCAAAACGCCTCCACTTATCTCAGCCATAATAACATACTTCTACAATTTTATTTTTATTATTTTTTTTTTTTTTTTGCATTCAAACAATACAATCATTCATATATGAAAATTTCAATAGAAATTACTGCAACGACCAACTCGGTATCTAATTTTGAAATTAGAACCTTAATTAACAACAAAGAAACCAAGCCATGCTTAGGAGCATCGAACGTTCGGGACGAGAGGGGTCACAATATCGTAATTTAAAAGTAATAAAATTTAAATAATTTAAGATATCGAAAACAATACATATATAATACACTATATGTTATACTGGATAGGGAAAGTTGTTAAGAATAAATAAACACGTAGGAGTAACAATGTTTATAGATTCATAGCGACGTTTTAGATTTCATAATCCGTTCCAGTATGAATTACACATTGCCATTTACCACCACTCAAGTTTTATTTGCCTTCGCATCTAGCAACTCTCGTTCTAAACAGCTCTCATTCATATATCCTGTCGTGGCCTCATCTATACAACTTATAATAATAGAGTTGATAACCAAAGATCATTTTCTATCCTTAAATTGCAAAAAAAGTATTTGAGAAGTATTATGGGTTCACTGAATTTTTTTTATTTATTTTTTTTGTTTGTTTATTTAATGAAATTTACAACTGCATACAAATATGACTAGTAAATATGCTCAAATTATAAATAATGACATGGACAGGTTTGAAGAGATACTACCCAGTGGTAGCACTCCCTAAATAATTCTAGTAACAAGATCACGAGGCCATTTCCTTTTCAGACGACGCCTAGGAGGATTGTCAGGAAGGTGGAAACAAGGGAATTTGGATGGGACTGGAGTTTATCATAAAGAATAGATAACTGGATCGGGCTAGATCAGCGAAATATGGTGCATTAAGGTCTTTATGACTGGTTTAATTTCTGACAAAGTATGGAGCATTAAGGATTTTACGGAGGATTTCGGATTGTAAGGATTGGCTACGATAGGAATTCGGTGGTTTGGTGGAGCCTCAAAGCTCAACTCCCCCATATAGGTCTTATTATAATTATGTAGATAAGTCTTTTGTAATTCATTGAAAGTTTAGAGCCTTTGTCTAGTAAGTGTTGGAGCAGTCGGAAACGTCGAGCAATTTCTTGCCGTTTCAATATAGTATGCGGATTCCAAGTGAGGCGTTTATACAAGAAGACGAAAATACAAGGATAAAATAAAATTTGAATTTCTGAAAAGAATAGATTTTATATCATAGTATAAATATATGGTGTTGCCAATGGTCCTACAGGGTAGAGGCAGCGAAAAAAAAAATAAAATAAATGTTTTTCAAAATTAATGAAGAAATGTATCATTTATTAATATCTGGTTATAAATGTTAAATTATAAAATTTTTTAGAGTGAAATATTTTGAACCTGACAAAAAAAAATTTCAGGAAAAAAATAAAATTATGGACACTTTTGTAATACTCAATTCCTGTGTATAGAATTATTATCATTTTTGTAATGCTTTTTGTTCTTTCGACAAATAAAAGCAAATTAAAAATTATAAAGATGGGATTTTTTTTTGTTGTAGGCTCATTTACCTTTTGGGGATTAATTTGTGCAAAAAGAGTTTCGATTTATGACATTATCATTGCATTATCAATGTACTCTGACTTTAATTATTAAGTATTATTTTTTTATTGGATAATAATACGATCCGCCACTTGGAGATCAATAAGTATTAAGGCTGAAACCATTCATTCACACAATATATATAAAAATAGAAAACTAAATAAATACAAATAAAAAATAAATACATAAGTAAAAATAAAATAAATCTTCTTAAACACGTTCACATCACTTAAGTATAACAAATTGTACTTTTATTGCATTCTTTATCTTTTCAGCACCATTATTCTTAATACTGCTTGTGTATTTCCCCCCTCCCCCAACTGTAAATTATAACTTACCCGTTCCTAAATTTTAATTAACACTAGTTTTGAGGACTGGGATTTGGGATATTACATACAAAATATTAAAAACTTACATATTGTTTAAAACGTAATACCGTAATCTTCTAATTTATGTCTACGTTAGTAAATATTTTTTAAATAATGTCGGAAAGTTGACAGGAAAGGAATGTTAATTTCTTCAATTTACAATTAGAACCGCATGAGTTCGCTTTCGGGCAGCCAACCAATATCGTCAATCATGGAGCTATAGTACTCTAACGATATTTCCAATCCATGAATGTATTGTCAATCAAACTTTAAGTTTGTGTAAAATTAATGTATTTAAAGTGTAAAATAATAATTTATAGTTGTGACATTCAAAACATTATTAAGAAAACATAATTCTCAGTGGAAATAGCAGCCAATTAAAATTCAATCCGTTTACCATGATAACTTTAATTAATTTAATTCATTATAAGAGATTATCAGTTCGTATGTATTGGATTAAGGAGAGCTGCATATTTTTTTTTTCAATATATATCAATTTTATAATTTTTTTTGTCGTGTTTCTGAAATACGCAGTTAGGACTGATTCATGTGGTATATTTTAATACAATTATTGTTATAAATAAATGTCTTTTATTCTATCATGCTTGAAGTAAATTCGAGGACATGCTACAAAACACAGACGATGTGTGTCAGACATAATCTGATCGTAACTTCTCTGGCAATATCTGATTTTGCATTGGAAGGTAAAGTTTTGAAAAGATAAAGCATTGGTTCTAAATAAGAAAAAAATTTACGTTGAAAAAACATATTATAATAATAGAAGAGAAAATTTTATTATTGTTATTTTTAAACATTGTGTAAATTTAACATCAATTTCATTTGATTTAATTTTGGGAATCCCAATATAAAGTTTATTTCGAAAAATAAGACTATTATTTTTATTAAGTAAAAAGTTACCTGAGGGCCTCAGGAGATCTCAATTAATACCGTAAGCCACCGAACTTAAAAATTGAACCAGCCGTTCGCTCAAAAAATCAATACAGTTTTTTTTGCAAATGGATGGAACAGATTTGATGTAATAATGGATTAGTGGTTTTAGCTCAAATTGCTACAAAGCACTGAGGGGGTCTCATCGAAAAATTTGAGCCATCAAACTTAAAAATCGATAAAGCCGTTCGTTCAAAAAAGCGTTTTATAGCTTTTAGCGGACAGCCCGAACTCCTAACCCTCGTTTCACTTTGCTTAGTCGGGTAAATATTAACAAAGTAATTCATTAACAATACTTTTTTTTTTTACTTTTAATTACGTATAAATAGTAAGGAAGAGTACTCTAAAAAATATTACCATCTTCGATTAATTCACTATTGTCACTGTAGGTTTTATAGCTGGGAAAAACCGCTCGCGAGCGTCCAGGCTTTGTTATAGTTGATAATAATAATTTTAAAAAATACAAAGTGGTATGATGTAAATTAATTTTAGGTTATTAAGCAAATGAATCTGGGTATTTAACTGAATCAGATATATTTAATGGAATAATATTCAAATAAATAAATATATAAAAAGTGTACTTGAAGGGGTAAAGTAACAGTGGATTAAGTCAATTTTAATTTTTTTTTTTTTTTACTTTTTACTCAGAAAGTAAATATTTTGTAAATACTTATGCCATACCATGATTATTACTACACATTTACGAAACATATAGTTTTTGGACAACAGATAAATTTTTCTTATATCACGCTCATCCCGACCATTTATGTTTCATTTTGTCTTCCTAAATTACATCTATAATGAACCTGAAATATTTTTTTTTTTTTGCGAATAGGGACTTAGGGATGCTCAAGACTGAATTACGATGGTAGCAAATATCTAAGCTGGCTATTAGGATATATAGTAGGTTGAGGTAAATGTTCTATTATGATCTTAATAAAGGCTAAGTCAAATAAAATATATTTTAAATATATATATCTTCAGAAATTGCTATTGTCAAAAACAAGAATGTATATATAATTCAATTAAAATATTATAAACTATTTACAATATCAGCTTAATTAAACGATCAAGTATGAAGCGATTTCTGCAGATATTTATAATTTTATGAATAATTAATTGATATTTATTATTAACTAGTTATGGTATATAATTAATGTTATTGTGTCAATTCTAAATTTAATCTGAAGATGCCCGGGTTGCCAAAACGTGGCATATAAAAAAGTATCATTGCTGATAAATATTAAATCTTAAAAATTTATTTAACCACGATTTTATCACAGTAAATTAATTTGCATTTTAATGCCATAAACTTACTTATCTTCAGGTTATTTTATTTTTTTTGTACATTGCTTTTGATTATTATATAGTTATTATTTTACTTTTGTTAATTTTATATTTTCTGTATAATGGTGTGAATGCGTTCATGTATCACTATAATTATTGTAAACGTATAACGTGACAGATAATTATATTTCTAAATAAATAAACTTTTAAAAAAGTCATAAACAAAGCTTTTAATGATAAATTGGCAATATATTTTAAAAATATTTTAAAAGCATTACTATTTTAATAAATATTTAACAACAAATTCCTTCCTGTAATATTATTTATAAGCTAAAAATGTTTAACGAAAAAATAATCCAGATGGAAAGGCTTAAAAACAGAATCTTATGATCAGGTTTTTATTACCGGGTCGCTCGACAGATAAAAATATAAAAAGAAAAGCAAATGAAATATATAGAAATTCCATAAGAAGACAAATAGAAAGTATTAATTAGAAAAAAAAAACCTCACATAAACTATGTATAAATTCCATACGGGCTATTATTATAGAGCTAGATATATTTTTAAAAAATAGGCTTAGCATAAATATATTCCATTAATAAAGGTTTTTTTGTTAGTTTTTTTTTTTTGAGGCGGAGGGGGCGTTTTCAAGGTTAACTACATATTTTGAAAACTTAGCCAATCAACTAAAAACTACAATCAACAGGGCAAAACTGATAATATAAAACACACGTATACAAAACTAAGTAAACGAATATTTAATCGCTTATGAAAACTAAATCTGGTGATTAAAAAATAATAATATAAATGTCATACTTATTGTATGATTACTTGCGCCTCCTGGAATATATATATATTTATAGTATATGTTGATATATATTTTTCACTTTGGAATACATGTCCAAAAAATGTGTAAAATTAATATCGATGGTGAGGATATTTACGATAATGAATTGTAAGGTGCACACAAGTCGGGCCACGAGTTCTAACTGTTACTTTTGTCACGACTACAAATTAGATACAGTCATTGATAGGTTTTCAAGGATTTTTTTTCTATTAAAATTTTCTATTAGTCTTCTTAAGACATCTCAACCTTTATTTTTTTTCGATTTACATTTTTATATCTATCGGACAACCCAATAAAAAAAAAAAAAAAAAAAAGTCTGCCAAGGAAGATCAGTATAGCTTCCTTACTCAGTTTTGATTTTTTGCTAAAAAAAAATACCTATATTACAAGTTCAAAATTTTTTCGTATGAGAATAAAATCTTTGTGATAAGCCGTTTTCAGAAATACACTAATCCCTCAACATTCTCGGGTTTGATATCCATGAGTTTTGTTTTCAGCAAATACTAAAATGCGAAAGAATTCCGCATTTTTTTAATTGCATATTTGATGATTCGTGATTAAAAAATATATAATCCATTCTGAACATGCATATTGCTACTATTAATGCAAAAGGTCGTATGTAAAAATTAAGTGTTTGACATAGTGAAATTGATACAAGTCAATTGCTATACTATTTCCCAAATTTCCTTCAAGTTTGGGTCAAATCGAAAAAAAAAAAAAACGCTTTGAAACTATACGCGTGTAAAATAACAATGATCAGAAAGCGGAAGTGTTTTTTTTTTACATATTTGATCAAATTTGATAAAATTCATACATACTTGATTATCTGTTAACTTCTCTCCAAATTTGAGCCAAATCAAATAGCGGTATTAGAGATATCGACGTATCAAGGAAAACACGTTTGTGCATATATAATAAGAAAGCAGAGGACGGAATTCAATAAAATTTATACTACATTATTTTTTCATTAATACCTACCTTTTTTCCAGCTTTGAGCCAAATCAAACAAGCCGTTTCTGAAATATCGGTATATCTAAAAAAATACCTTACCGCGTGCATAAGCGAAAATGTTGGATAGAATTTTATAAAATTGATATGGGATCATCTAGGCACATAATCCGTATAATCCTTGAAAACTTCATGGCAATTGGATAAACTGTAATGAGTGAAATGCTCGTTACATCGATTCGATTGCATACAGACAGGTAGACACCGAACCAAATATGATCCTTGATGCCTTTAACATAAAGCGCGAGTGGAAATTTTCGATTCTTAGCACAATGTTTTTTTTAATTTCCTGCTTTTTTACGTTTGGTAGTGAGAAAGCAATATTATAACTTATCTACTTTTACTTTTATGTATTACTAAATTAATAAACATTTACAGAACCAATATTCCTGAAAAGATATGGAAATTACCCAACAACTATATTTCTTGTCAGGACGTGAAACGTGGGATAAAATATTCCTACATAAACTGAAAACCATTTTTAAAGAGAAGTTCAGCGTTAAGTAAATAGGCCTAAAGTTAAATATAATGAGTAACTTAAACGGAAACACAACACAACACGGAAATTTCAGACGGTATATGACGAAACACTAAAAAGATAATCATCTCTGAACCGACGATTAAGAAACTCCTAAAGTCCGTCGGCAGACCGAAACGTAGATGGTATCATTGTGGTGGTGTGGTGGTCGAGCGGGCTAACGCGTGTATCATACACTTGGTTGCCCAGCAATCTGATATGCAAAACTTATCGTGATAAAATAATTACAAGTTTGTGTCCCAGTGCCAGAAGAGATTTTAATTTTGACATTAATCTCCTACCATCTCTCCTGGCCCGGGAACAAAACTCGTATTATCTACAAGACGATGAAGGGGGAGGACAAAAAAAAAAAAATATGGGATGATTGTTAGTTCTAGTTTTGGATTATGTGTAGGCCCATTGGAAGGACTGTAGATATTATCAGCATCAAACCTTCGTATTATCCACTGAAATTATTACTATTAGCATAATGCAAACTTATCTCAACGTTAGGAGATAAATGGTTGTAATAATAATATAAAAATCATAGGTCGTGAATATTACTATAATTATTTACGTGATACAGCGTTTCCATCAAATTGAGAGGAATATATAAAATTATTATAAAGAACTATATATTAAAATATTTTCCTATATCATCAAATATCTTATTAGATCATAATATTAAACTAAAAAAACAGAATGAATTTCATTTAACAATTCAATTCCGGTCTCACTATTTGTACAACTTTCTTAAAAATCAAACTCAATTGAAACAAATTACATATTATAAAATATTATCAATCGGTTTGAATCAGAGTCAATATAGACTGTATTACTCAAATAGATTACGGCTCAGGTTTTTAGAGTTGATCACTTAAACCATTCACAAAAAATGTTTGTTTTTTTCGATCAATGTATGACTGTTAACCAAAGAATCCAGTTATGTAGATAATAAAATTTCAACAGATTTCCTCACAAATAGATTTACATCTTCAGACAATATTAATGAATTTGTATTGGTCATATAATATTAAGTTCTAATACTGCGTTTACACATTCGTCGAATGGGGAGGCAAACGTGGAGATGAATGAAAAAAAAAGTCATAGTTTTTATAAATTTTATTTTAAATAGAGGAATATTTTGTCCGATGAAAAAAAATTGTATATATAATTATAGAGGTTTTGAAGGGGGTTTGAGGGTTGAAAAAAACTTACTTAGTAATCATATATTTACTTTATTTGTAATCCATCATTACAAAGATGACGTTTCGGGAACGGTTTTCTCATCACAAATATCTATTCTTTTCAATAATTTAGAAATTATTTATAAATGTAACACTACACTACTAATAAAATGCTTTGTTTTCAACTTAAATTTACGTATTTTATAGGCGTACTTCTTTTGTCAATGCCGTACTACGAAATAGATAAATTTAACTTAAAAACAAAGCAAGAACTGATTAATTAGTGTAGCAATATATTTATAATTAATTATTATATTGTAAAAAACAATAGACTGATCTGATATTGGGAATTCCTGAAAAGTCAACTCTGCAAAAATAAGTGACAAATAAAGTAAATATATGTCACTAAGGAAGTTGTTTTTACAAGACCACGAGAATCAACCTAGAAGTTCTCAGCAAAAGAAGAAAAAAAAATGGAGGCAGTCAATGCAGACCAATTAAATTCTTAATATGTTGTATGGTACTCTATATTAGAATTTTATTCCATCTGGAATTTTCTTAATTCGGTTGCTTTGTGGAAAAGGATAAAAATAAAATTTTCATATCCTTCTAATTATTTATATATAATAATTTCGGTTGTTACAATATCTAATTATAATGATCCATTTCCATTTTGGAATCTTATTCCAATTCTGGAGGAGAAATAAAACGCAGCGAAAATTGTTTATTGAAAAGAGCTTTATTTTTATTTGTTTGATCTATATCAGATCTATTTTAACAAATATTTGAGACAAAAACATCAGAACTATTATGAATGGCATTAGACTGTAAGAAATGCATTTCGGGAATATTTAATCATATTAATATCTATATCTTCTTACTTCAAGAAACTTCTATTGGTAAAGTCGCGGACCTAATAATTTATGTCCCATAAATTAAGAAGCAATGTACATAAATGGTATCAAAAAAACAGGAATATAATTTTACTTACAAATTTTCAATATCTCTAGATTATTTTTATAAAGCATCAGGTTCAAATGAATGTACTCTAAATATTGTTTTTCATGATTGTAGAAAAATCTTGAAAGCACTTAATCGAATGACTGATACTTAGGCTAACAGATTGAAATTGACTGATACGATTGAAATTGCATAGAATTATTGTTATTCTTTGCTTTCGTCGTACCACCAAAATATGGTCCAGATTTTAACAATATTTCAAGTTTCGGAAATGTTTAATCCTTTTTTGGTTTAATTTGCTTTAACATTTTTTTTTATTAAAAATATTTTCTCAATTTTTGTTGAAAATCTTTTTGTTGTTGCTTTGTTGAAAAGCTTGTTTGTTGAAAATCTGCTCTAAAATACTAAAGAGCACATAATCCAATACTTCTGAGTTTTGGTTCCACAAATATTTGCTCAGTTTTTTAAAATAATGATCAGAGTCGTTCTCGTTATGACGACATTAGAAAAAAAAATTACAATATAAACGCGGCCAAAATCAGTTGCAAATATTACATAAAAATGATAGACTTCTGGCCTTTGGAATTTGGGAGGGATGATAGGGAGCCGCTGGTGAAATTTCGGCTAACATGCTTACAACCCACGCTGCCGCATTGTTAATTAAAATGACGACATTTGAATTTTATTTAGACGTTCATATTTCATAGTTACATGCTTACATGGTTTTTAATATTGAAAAATGGATTGTGAATAGGAGAAAATTGATGACTATTCCATGCAAATAGGCCAATCACGCCAGTAGAATTCTAGAATACTGTTACTTATACCAACCAAATCATTGAAAAAAAACTTAATGGGCTGTAATCTAAAACGAAGAAAAAACAATTATACGTCTTTTTGACTGAATTTCAAGGTAGAACTGACGATAAATCGCGGAGAAAATGATTTATTTTTAAGACGAAAATAATGGAAAATTTAACTCAATTTCAGCGTCATTCTTTAAACAGTAACAGAACGTTTTAAACAACACAGAAAAGTACTCCGACAAAATAGCATTTCCATGCATAATAGAAAGCGGTCCTTAATATATATTGTATGTACTGTCGAATCCTATTATTTACTAGGTATTGTCTCTTTTAGAAGTAAGGTTTTTATTACTACGTGCATCTAATTCAAGGTCTATTCCCCGAGGTTTTCTCAGTATTGCCAACTTCAATCAATTTGATTAATGACCTACAACTACGGAATTAAATCTTCCGAAGATCCGCTTACATCTGCAATCAGGATGGTAGTGTGAGGAAGCCAGATGCTGGAACTGGGCCATTAATAAGTCTGATTGGCGACAATAAGGAAGGGATGAGCTATGGCAGGATGTGTGAATTGCTGCTGTTCATTAGGTATGTAGGCCTCGTAGTCTTCTCCAGGCACAAACTGCCTCCGTTCCTTCTGCACGAGTATGTTCGAAGGGCAAACAGAAGTGACCTGGAAAAAAGTTTTGGGCAGCTCTAGCCTTTTCGATGTTCATACGTCTCCTTCTAAAATTTCCGACGATATGTTTCTAACAAAGCCAGAGAACTGAACCAAAAAGGCAAAATTCTTAGAAAGATTTTTACCTCAAAACATCATTAATTCTTCCGTTATATTCATTGATAATTTATTTTTCATTCGATCCACGCGAAATAGAGAAAGCCAACTTAATTGCCACCTTACAGGTCCTAGACATAAAGATGTGTATTATTAAATAATATATATCAATAACTTTAGAAGTTCCTAATATCGGATCCCTATAGGAATGGTTTGTAAATCCCCCTCCTGATTAATACAGATACAGTCCCACACCTTTGTGGGATCAGTGATTTTGAATTGTTTGTTGTTGTACAAGAAGTCAGAATATACTTTTTGTTTTTCTTTCGCAGAATTTTGTCTGTGCGCTAGTAAATATTGTGTTTAATGAACCATTTTTTGTTACATCACAGGTCAATAACATTAATTTTATAACATATTCCTGATCAAATATGGCTTCTATTGAATGAGACTACATGATAAATCTCGTATGTTTGGAATTTACAAAACAAAAAAAAAAAAAAAAAATTAAACTGTTTGAATTTAAATTTATCATTCATTATACTATTAGTACTTAGTTACAGTCAACTAAATTAAAAGAAAATTGTGAAGGTATTTCAAACTTTAAATATGACACACTAAGCAAGTATGTTGAACCCAAGAATCGAAATTCGTATTTATTATAAGACAAAGGTATTATGATAAGGAAAATAAAGTAAATTTAAAAAAAAAAAAATACAAGATGAATTGAATTTGTTCTGTAAAATAAATTAAAAATTTATATTTGAAATTCCGGGATATAAATTATATTTTATATCATATTAAGGATTAATCTGTATTATTTTACAAAATTTAAAAACACATAAGAAAAAATAAAATGAATGATTTTAAATAGCAAGTTAAGTAGATAAAAAAACCCATATGTACTTTTAAAAAATCAATTAATTATTGATTAATTAATATTAATTATGGAACAACTTTTTGATTACTCCTTATCGATAAGTTTCAACAGATAAATCAAATCTTTGTGTCTACATATGCAAATAATAATAATAATGAATTTAGTTTTAAATGTTTAGTCAAACTTCATAAATGGTAGCAAATGTACAGTAATTTCACACAAGTAGAAGAAATAATTATCCTCAATTGATATTGAAAATTGATCCATAAAAAAATAAATATTACAGTCAAGATTCATCCACTGAACAATTTTAGGATTCATGAAATTAAATTATAGTATAAAAGTAATGTATATAGGTTGCTAGCACAGGTAAACACTAAACGAAAGATATAAATGAATAAAAATTAATTAATTTCCAATTACTTATAAAACCAATAGAAAGATATTATAAAATTATATGAACTCACCAACGATGCAGAGGTCATATCCGCGATTCAGGCCCTGGAATGTCATTGCCACCTATGTGGTTCATCACAGTCTTTTCACATGAAATACTCCCGGAGTCCATACTGGTCAGGTCCGGGGTTTCTGACGACAGGCTCCTCCCTACCTGGAAGTTACCACCTAGACAGAGTGAAATCTTCTATTGTAACTTTCGGTAGGATGGGATGACCCATCGAAATAATCTGTCCGAACTTTAAATTTTCAATTTATTCTTTTTTCAACTAATTATTGATAATTTTCTACAAATTTTTACAGTTTCGATTTTCTCCAAATATAAATTAAAATGTCTTAAACTATTGATGTTTCTTCATATTGTGTTATTCTGAATTCAAAAGTTTTAGAGTTATTGCATATATAAAGAGGATGTTAAAGTTGACGCATGAGAATTAAATTAGATACATATAGTAATGTAACACCACCAATCTTTATTCCTGAAGTCGATTGAAATTATGGCTTGATAGAAATCATTTTTAAAGTAATTTTATACTTATTTCCTTATTTCTTTAGGACTTATTTGAATGAAAAAAAAAAAATCGTTCAACCACCTTTGTAAGAAATATGACACAAACTGTAACTAAGGAACAGCTGGAGCAATTTCCTACAGGCACCAGTTCAGAAAAAGCAGTAAGGTGAGAAAAAAAATAACACTACTAACAATAATAATTCATTTTAACATCACGAGACAGAAATGAAATATAGAAGGGCTTTTTTATCATTAAAAAAAAAATGATATTGATTGCAGATTAATAACAATAGTCTCAAACATTTTAAAACATCAACCACTTTGGACATATGGGATCAGTAAAGAAATCAAATATAAAAATCATCCAGTCATTCCAGTCAAAAGTCCTTCGGAAAATTGTAGACACACTCTTTTATGTTTCAAACCTCACGTTATGTTTCAAACCAGAAGACTGCTGAGGCGCTGGACAAGAGACTTATTGCATTCAGCTACTTGCTGCATTATCTTTGTGTGTGTGTGTGTGTGTGTATGTGAGTGTTATTATGTTATTATGTATGTGTTATTTTACTACTGTTTTTTTTTTTTTTTTTTTTTTTGGCTTTTTTTGTCTTTTTTTTTTGTTATTACTATTCTTTTTTTTATGCTATCGTTTCTTCTCCTTGATATCATATTTGCTGAATACCGAGGTAGATTGCAAATTTATTGTGAGACAGGAATATGTATAACTAATAAATATTGTTTAATCAGAATGCATTATAATATTTTTTCTCTTCTTAAAAATTTAAATGTTGTACAATGAACAAAATATTTTTCTTAGCATTCTACTAAATTTTGAAAAGGAAAAAGTATCATTTAATTTCCTTATAAAGATTTGTTTATGTTAAACATATCTCCTGCAGCTGCATGATGCAATATATAATTTTTTTTTTGGAAAATATATGTTATGCAATGATAATAGTTTGATATGGTTTATTGTTGATGCTTTATAGTTCTAGTGTTATGAAAAGGGAGAAGAAAAAACTATATGTATATATACAGGGTATTTCAGGGTTAAGTGGCCAAACCGAAAATATCAACTAAGGACCTCAAAACAAGAAAACAATTTCCTCTGGCGGTATATTCGAAAACGCTTCGTTTAGAAGATATTCACACCTAAAGATTTCCGTTTTTATGAATTATTTAAGTTATATGAAATAAATAAAACCTATTTATTTGTTCTAAATACTTCATTAATTAAATATTAACATTCATATTAGATGTTGTTCAAAGTGATTTACTTGAGCACTAAGACAGGCTCGGCATCTTTCTTCAACAGCAGCAATGGCAGAACGGCAATGGATATGTGTTATTGTTTCACAAGATTCAATTATCCTTCTTCGTAAGGAATTAAGGTTATTGACTGGAATCGCATAGACTTTTTGTTTTACGTCATCCCAAACATAAAAATCCAGTGGGGTCAGGTCTGGAGAGCATGCAGCCCAAGTCACTAGTCCTCCACGGCCAATCCATTGATTGGGATAATTAACATTTAGCCATTTTCATGGACCACATGAGCCACATATCTCTTCTCAGTTGTAGTGGAATATGTTCAACTAAATCATAGTAATCATTATTAAGAAATTCCAGAAATATGGCGCATTGAGTCGAGGTGGCAAATAATGCGGACCTATTAAAATATTGTTGTTTGCGGACACACAACATTTAATATGAATGTTACTCTTTACATTTAATTAATAAAGTAGTTAGAACAAATTAAAGGTTTTAATTATTTCATATAACGTAAATAATTCATAACAACGAAAATTTTTAGGTGTGAATATCTCCTAAACTAAGCGTTTGCGGACATACCTTCAAAGGAAATTTGTTTTTCATTTTGAGGTACTTAGTTTTTATTTTCAATTTGGCCACTAAATCCTGAAACACCCTATGTATAAATATATGTATATATATATAAATGTAATGTAATAGTTATGTCCATATGGATAGACAAGTATGCTATGTATGAAGCAGCCCTATGTTGTAGAGCAACACATTACTTTCAATAAAGTATTTCTGTAAAACCATCAAAATTAAGGCATTTTAACTCATATATGGACCACTTAATAATTTAAATTTGTTTTTAACAAGCTACATTTCCAACTTAAAAATTTGAAACAGATTTATTCTATCAAGAAAAGTTACATAGATTAAAAAAAAAAAAATTGTTTTTCTAAACCTTGACTGATGTCAGTTTTTACATTAATTTTTCAGTTATTAATCTTTTTTTTAACTTAAATCTCTTTAGTGTTTATTTGTTTTATTCTTATGGAAATTAATTTATAAATAGCAAAGGCTTCATTGGAAATGAGTGTAAAAATTAATCGTTGAAACTGACTATAAGCAAAGATTTAAATAAAACTAAAAGTATAATAAACATATAAATAACATAGAAATAGACTATGAATTGTAAAAATCAACACATTGATTAATAAAAGTATTTATTTGAAGGAAATCAAATTAATTCTGATTAAAACAAAAGATAAGTTAATGATTAAATTGATAAACATGCAGAAAACCAATTTTTAACTATAAATTTTGCTTTTTTGTGAAGTAGCTATAATTTGTTATAACTATGATGAACAAAGACCCATCATTTTTTTTTATTTAAATAAAATCAATAGTGGTAGCCAAGTATTGTTTTCCAAATATACCAGCATTGAATCTTTCAAAAGTTTAGTAATGAAAATTTGGAATTTTTAATAATTAATCATTAATTTTGTTATTCAGAATCAACTAATGAAAATAATAAAATATTATCTTAAACCGACTGGATTTATTAGGTGATCTTAATTCAATATTTGAGTTCACTAAAAGTGTTCCACAATCATGGAAATTCATCTAGTCACATTATTGTGTCCTAGTGTGCTAAAAATAAAATAATACATGCATATAATAAGTATGTTATACAAAATTGACAAAAGAAAAAATAAATAAACAAACGAACTTCACCCAGAGGAAATCATTGTTAACAATACTGCTGTAATATTATTATGTTGTAATTAATTCAATTATGAATTAGTTTTATCCTATGAAGGAACATTCAGTATTATGGAATATCTTAAAATAATTTACGTTAAGGACAATTTATATATATACAAAAGAGTAGAATGAAATAAGGGTAAAATTACACAAATGTATTATTTATTGAAAGCATCGATGTGATATGTATGATTCTTTTTTCGACAATAACTTTTTTTTTTAATTTTATTATACATGAATAAAAATTATTTAATGGTGCTTTTGGTAGTTTATCTTATATTAAAAAACTTCCCCTTAATAACATTGAGACTTTTTGAGCTAAACTAGTTCTCTACATTGCTCTAACCATTTTCATTAAGGTGTCTAGTTGCTGGATACTAGCCCTAGATACTGCAGCGGTTTACTGATTCCAACCTACAATTGGTAACTCTAATTAACCATGTGATTCTTTGGTTGTTTTTTCTCAATCATGATTTTTTTTCTTTGTTTTTAATATGTTTATTTTATCTAGCTCCTCCTCTTAGATTTGAATTTTCAATTTCATTGATATCGTTATTTGCAAGAACTACCATAAAATTAGTGAATTCAAGCAGAAAGTTCTGTATTCATAATGAAATTTACTCATTCTTCCATTCCCCTTTGTCTAAATTTATTATATAAGTCGTTTTTATTTAATGGTCTGAAAATAAATAAGTGCATACCTCATGAATCATTTGTTTTTACAATCTTCATAGAAAACAAAACTGATTTAATAAATTTAAAGCTTATATAAAACATAATTATTCAAAGAATCTTCTAGGTTCTTTACAGTTAAGTAACTTTTTGGCTAAAATCAGAAAAAATCTTTAAAGCTTAGTTTTACACAAAGTAGTAAAATAAAACCTAATAAATTATTTAATTATTAGTCCCTGCACCCAAGTGTTATCCATAAACATAAATGTCTCTTTAATAAAAATGATAATTATTAATGTGATCATAGGAAAAAAAATCAAATTAACCAATGAAATATAAATATAGAATAAAAAATCTTTTTAACAGTTTCAGTTTTTTTTTTTTTTTTCAACTTGATGCTTGACCAAATTCTGAATGTTACCTCCATAAATTACATTCTCAAGCGAACATCAACATTTTACAAATTTTGAAAGCAATGTAAATTACATTAAGGCATGTGCTAATACAAAATATCAATTCCATATAAAACAGTTAAAAGTTAAACAAGCTTAGCAAATGGCTCAACAATTGTTTGGTGACTTCTTAGTAATGGCATAGATTATAACATATAACATAATTTAATGTGTACGCTACCATTGCTTGGTGTAGGAGTGACTCCCATTAACTGATCCAATGCTTGTGCAGAACACAGAGGTGTATCAACTTCATATGTGTTATTGAACAGACTGTAATCTACCTCATGTTCTCCGGTTTCCTTCTTGAACGATACAAGAGGTTCAAACCTATGTCCCCACAGAACTTCTGATGGAAGGTAGCTTGACCGTGCCTGTGTAGTCATACCTGTAGATTCTATTACTCCTGCAAACAAAACATTACCTGAATGTTTAGTCTCTCTCCTTAGTCTAACATAAATCCTAACACTTATTATTTTTAACTCATTTATTAATTCTAAAACTAATAAAAGCAAATTACAACTGCAACGTATTAAATAAATGTGATTATTTGTTTCATTTCGTTAAGAAATAATAAAAATCTTTTCATGTTAAGTCTACATTATACAATGAAAATATTTACACATTCAGTATTAAAAAAGAAGATAATTTGAATGTTTCTCTAATATTTCTTAATAACTTATAACTATGGATTTCTGTCAGTTATATTACTTATTCTGTAAATAATAAGAAATTTATTAAGAGATCATAGTAGACCTCAAGATCAACAAAAACACCCTATAGAACAAGAGAGGCTTCTACATAGAAAAGCTGGAAATTAAAATTTTTTTTTCAAATGTCATGTTTTTTGTTTGAATAGAGAGTAATAACAAAATATGGTGAAACTAAGAATTTAACAATAGTAAACTAGATAAAATTATCTTCAAAGCAGAATTTATCTTTGCTAAAACCATTTTAAGGATGCATTTAAGTATGGCTAAATTCTGTGATAGCTCAAAGCAGCTTTATATACAGATCTTAAAAGTGAGAATTGGCCTTTAGAGTATGAAGTGAACAACTAAATGTTCCTATTTTCTGACTATAATTCTAATATTTACGTTTTCATCAAAAAATTCGAAAGATCAGAATGAAGATAGTTGAAGGATGAAAATAATTGAAGAATCACCTAATGAAGATAAGTGCATTTTAAGAAAGAAAAAAGTAATTTTTGCTAATAATAAAGGATAAAGTCCTTTATTATTAATATTTCTTATTTCCATTCATACAAAGTCAATATTTGGTCTATATCCGTATTGATAGAGGTGGTCATCCATGAACCAATTTTTCTAATAGCTGTATCTACTATAAGGCAAAGTTCTGATTAATTTAATTTCAATAAAAATTTTCAAGAAGGAATTCAAAATGTTACTTATCCCTTTACACATTTGATTTTTCAAAGCTAGCAATTGTAGTTTTTTATTTTTCAAAGGTGCTAATTAATAATAATAAAACATTACTTTAAATTGGTATTTATATGTCTTATGGCATGACAATTTTCATTTGTTCTCCAATAATAACTGTATCCAATATATTTTTGTATTCTCATGAAAGTAGGGTTTCTTTTTTCCATTATCATGAAAATTATTCAAGCAATTGATGGGTTTCATCTTTTTAAGTAAAGCATTTGTTATTACTTGAAATAGGTAATGCTATAAACTTGCTAATAAATGATGTAATCAGATGCAACATTGAAATATTTCGAAATTAAATAGTATTGAAAAGGAAACAGTATTTTGTTAAAAAAATATATATTAAAAAAAAATCGCAACATTTACCAAAACTGAAGTATTTAATTTTAAAATAGCCATTATTGGAATAATTGGAAATAAAATTATTCATACTCCCATACAAAGAGGATGTCAAACATTTAAAAGATAATAGCTTTTTCTTATTACATAAAACTATGAAAATACAAAATCCACTGATTGCTTTCCTCCTCCTACTCACCTAATTATATACAATTCAATTTCAACAATTCAGATTTGTGTAAAAAGAATTCGTGAATTACCAATTTTGATAATAATTTTTAAATATTCATTTTTGAAAAAGTAAGATTTTCTTACATTATTTCTCTCTCAATAAGAAAATTAAATTAAATAAACTTTGATAAGAATATTAGTCACATGGGAATATTATATATATATATATATAATTTTTTTTTCTTTTTTTTTTCTGCTAAATAATTATTTGCACCTGTCAACTTTTTGTTAACAATCAGCAAATCTGCTGGAAATACATTATATAAATGGCATGTCAGACATCGAGAAGGAAAGTACTCAGCAGCACCTCTTCCCTGACTTGTTTAAAGTACTTAGATTGCTGAAGGAAGGAGATCTCTCATCCAACAGCCTTTTTAGTCTCCTCCTCATCTCTAGGATCTGTCAGCATTAAGTTTATATTTAAATTGCATTTTTTGCAATATGTCTCTAATTTAGTTATCTTATTAATATGCTTCAATTAATGTATGTCATTAGCTTTCTAATTTTTTTATATTCCCTACAAATCATGGGTGCCCTTGATGGTCTAAGTTAGTCCCGGTTATAAAACAATTTAAATTTTGACAAAGGCAATTTCTAATTGCATTTAAAAAGAATCTCATCTAGATTCCTACTTACTTTGACTGGTAATTTATAGAAGTAATGTTTTAGACATCAATTAAAATTCAAAAAATACAATTTTATGTTAAATCAGATCATAGTTCATATTATTTTTTTTGTTGTATTTAAAAACAATAAATCAAGTAGATCAAGAATTTAACAATGACAGTCTCTATACTTTTTTTACTATTTTATTCTCAGAATAGTTTTCGGTGTCTGTGCACCATATCCATCTCTTTTTCTATTTAAACAACATAAAAGACTAGAATAATATTTCTTGGTCTCATATCATATGTCTCAGATAATAGGACTCCTCCTTGTCGGACTCCAGCTTACTGAATGAAACTATAGACAATTGGTAATTATGGCTTCTATCAATTCCGATCGGCTCCTGGCCACGATAACCAGTTCGTCAGCGTATCCCAATATCTGTACAGTATGGATGAATATGGTGTAGTTTGTCTGGATTACTGAATCTCATACAGCTTTCTCCAGTGCAAGCTTGAACAGGAAACAGGACAGTGCAACCTCCTGTCTTAATCCTTTGTTGGAGGCAAATGCATCAGAGCAGTCAAATTGGATCCGTACCTGATATGTTACATCTTTCATTGTCAACTTCACGGGAGGCATCATTTCACTTGGGATGCCCATTTCTCTCAACTCCACTTACAGCTTAGGTCATTTGATGCTGTCATATGCACTCTTAAAGACGACAAACAGGTGGTGTATAGGGATTTTATATTCATGACCACGTTTGAAAATTATCCTGAGGGTGAACACTTGATCAACAGTGGATCTGCCCTTCCAGAAGCCAGCTTGTATTTCCCGATTTCCTATTCCGCAAATGGGGTAAGTCTGCTGAAAAGGATATTCAAGAGGATCTTGTAGGCACAAGACAACAGGGCTATAACACGGTAGTTTATAAAATCAAGTTGGTCTCCTTTCTTATGGACTGTCGTGGAACTCTTTCCTGGTCCTAAATTGTCAGGATTATATCCAACAGTGATCTATGCAAGTCATCTCCCCCATACTTGAAGGGCTCGGCTGGCAATCCATCTGGTCCCGGTGCCTTATATCCTTTCATGCAAAAAATTGCATCAATTATTTCTTCAACTAATAAATCGATATCTCCAATATAGTTAGGTATATCCTCTTCAGCAATGTCGCGTGTCTCTATATCCTCTATAACCGCTTCCTCATTTAATAAAAACCAGAAATGCTCAGCCCTTATACATCTATAAGATACATAATGATGTAGAGATGGTTGACCGTTGATATGATATGAGAAGGAGTTAGTCGAGGGTGCGGTCAAATAAATAAAAAAATTAAAATATATAAATAATTTTAATTTTTGCCGACGTTTTGCAACCTCCTGCAATGTTTCAACTGCCTCCCGCAGTGCCACATCTTACGCCCTGAAGACAACCTGCAAAGTGGGTCGAAACGTCGGCAAAAATTAAAATTATTTATATATTTTAATTTTTTTATTTATTTGACCGCACCCTCGACTAACTCCTTCTCATATAAGCTACATACACTATTTACATTAATTTATATTTTTAAAAAACATGCAATATTTTTGTAATAATTTGAGGTTTGCCTGACATTAATGAAAAAAAAAAAGTGTGAAAATGTAAGTCAAATATGAAATATTTCCTTACCTTCAAGTATGACGACAATCTCAAACCTCTGCCTCATCATTTCAGCAGCAGAGAGAGTATAGAGGGGGCTGTCTGGGGTGATTTTATGCACGATAGTTGTAGGCCAGATAAAGAAGATTTTATCTTCTTCACCATCTCCCCCCACTTTGAGCTCATATTGATAAAAAGGAAGTACTTCACCTTCCTTAGTTACCTGGAGACAGAATTAGAATGGAGACATTTCTTATTTATAATATAATTCAAAAAAGGGTAATCTAGGTTTAGCTTTTCTTCTTTTGATTTTTATTTGTATTCCTTGTTTGCTTTTGCTAATAATAAGTAAGGCAAGGAATTATACTATGAGAAGCATTTTGCAGTAGCAAATCAATAAAACATTATATTTTTAATGTTGAATTTCCTGGTCTAATAATTTATTTTGAATTTCATATCATCTATTATTTTATGTAAATAAACATTATTAAATAAAGTAATATTCTAGCATTTTCAAAAATATGTAACAAGAACTATTGGGTTTATTAAAATAAATTACCCTTTTACTGATGATCTGAGCTCGAACATGTGCTTCAATAATGTGGCTTTTCCTCATGTCACCGACCCTAAACATGAGGCAGAGTTGACCATCCCTTTGACAAATGACAGCATTCCTCGAAAACAGCAGGGTTTGCGTCCTCTTTTTCGGCCTGGACAACTTGGCAAAAACTATTCCTACCATAAATGCTTGAATCATTACGCCTACTAATGACTGCAAACACATGACAAAAATGGCTTCAGGACACTCTTCGGTCGTGTGTTTAGCACCATATCCTACAAGAATATACAAATAAATTTTGTTTTTATCTTTTCATCTATTTTTATTTTATTATAATTTCTATTTTATACTGACAACAGAAAACTGTACCATTGGTATTCATGATAAAGCAACATTAACTAAGTGACTGCTGGAATGTTTCTTACAAAATATTTACTAAATTATAATTTGTATACCACCGACAATTCATTATTTAAAGAAATAATTATTTGCCTTGTGTTTCTAAATATTTTAAGTTGAGAGAAATGTTGATGATTCTGTAGTCAGTTGAATTTGTTGCATTTGGTTATTTAATATATAATAGTTATATATTAATAATAGTATACAGTAGTTAGGAGAGTGGAGTATCCCAATGGTAGAGCGTTGACTTCCAATGCTCGAGGGCCAAGATTTGAATCCAGCTGATGGCAGATAAATTATTTATTCTGGTTCGTTGACCCTGGAGTTGGGAGACCCTCCTAGAGCACGCCCAGTCTCTATAAAGTGGGTGCCCTTAATTAAATAATTAATTAAGGAAGGAAATCTGGTGTCTGAGCGTGACCTAGGTCAAATTTGCTCTTTGCACAACAGTTAACAATAAATCTAGGAAGAAGTACTGCACCTCTCCTTCAATATTATTATTTTATATTATCTTTATCTATGATCGTTTACTGATTTTAATCGAATTCTTAACGAGCATGGATTAATATTTATAGAAAAAAAAATTCATTTATGAAAAATGATAACATAATAAAAAAAATCTAATGTTAATTTATTGGAGTTCAAATAATGTATTTGATGACATATTTGAAGCTTATGGAAGTTTTTAAAAGGAAAATATTAAAATTTCAAACATGCGCAAGCAAGGTAACTATGAGAATAAAATAAAAATTATTTTGTATATAGAATTTCATTTTCTATAGATTCATTGTGAATCGATAAAATAATGCTTTTCAAATGCTTGCTTTGACCTATAAATCAACACTTGACTGAGATCACGTGATGCTTAGCGAACACGTTTCATAAAAGAGAAGTAAACGTGACTCAAATCTACTTCTCAGCCCTTTGACGTTCCTTGATTAAAGGGGTAGTATAAAATACTGAGGAAGGATAGAGGCCAATGGCATTTTACCAAGGAGAAGGTGCCCTTGTGACCTATCTCAGCTAAATCTTACAACACGGAGGTAGACTGGATCACACGTGTGTTTTATGGACGAGACGTTCGTCATTGCATCCATCGAAAGCATACACTAGAAATTGAGGAGCTCGTGAGGTTAAGATCTTAAAATCAAAAATTAAAACACTTGACTATGTTATCTTTAACATTTGGATTAATTAATTAATTTTGATGGCACTGAAACGCCTTTTATAAACAATTATTTATTTACCTTATTGGACGTTACTGAGAGGGAAGGAAAGTATGCGAGCACGTAAAAATTAGAAAAAGTATAAAAAGTAAATTTGAATCATATTTATTTTTCTTTATTTACTTAACTACCTGACTGATAGAAAACAATTTGTATCAGCCATGGATGTTTTTTTCATTTAAATGCCTTAAAATTAAAAATATATAAAAACGTTGTTTAGTTTTTCGCAAATTTTGTTTAAATATTCACAAACTGCTAAAGGGTGGAATAGAATATAAAAATCAACTTCATTCTCAAGACCCTTAAGGGTAATCATGGTGTATAGACATATAAATATTGATTTTGTTAGTAAGAATTATTACAACAAATGAGTAACTAAAAAGTAAGCAATACATATAAGTATACAACTGTTTCAATGTAACAAGTAACATACCAATGCAAAGATGCATGTAAATAACTAAAATGCAAAGATATATGCTTTAATAATCAAATGTAGTGATGATGGAGTATCAACTATCGGTTTCCTTAAGACTAAGAGAGACTATAATGATCATTTCAGTATTACTAAATAATGAACCTACCTATCGTATGTTGAGTTTCGACGCTGAAGAGAAAGCAGCCAGTGAAGGAGGTGACATCCCGGACGCAGGGTGTCCACGTTTCGTTCCTAGAAGTCGCCGGTTCAAGGTCACCGTGGGTAAAGAGGATAAGCCACCAGAGGATGGCGAAGCCCAGCCAGGACAGGAGGAAGTTCATCGCGAACACCAAAAGGGTCCAACGCCACTGCGCGTCCACTAAGGTTGTGAAGATGTCCTGAAAGATAAATGTATTCGTTTCGGGAAGAATAGTTTTTGGAAACCTGATCAGCGTAACCATGATAATGTTTAATGAAAAATAATATATTATTTTTTTAAAATGTTAATAATACAAACCACTCCCTTAAATATTTAAGAATTTATCTCACATTATCGCACGGCACGTTTTGTAATAAGTACTTTTTATTCCTTTCAAACATTGTGAAGTGCTAATATATATACAGGGAGTCTCAATTCTTAATAGCCAAACTATGGTGGGGAGGGGAATAGGATGATTCTAGACAAAATTTCCAACAAGAAGTTCATTTGATGCATGGGCCGATTACGAACGGAAAAGGAGCTAAGACCAATTTTGTGAGGTCACGTTTTTTATTAAATAAGAAATAATTACTCAAAAACCGTTTAAGATAAGAAAATTATAAGTACACCATCGTAAAGGAGACAAATTTTTGAGAAAACAGTAATTATATTTAATAAGGTCAATGATAAAGGGGATTTTCAGGATGTCTAATACCGCTGTACAGATATAAGTTGATGCTCGTTCATGGGTTTTGTACTGCTGCACAGTGGCCGTCTCGGACCATAAACGATAGAGTCCATAAAAGATTTAATTTTGGAATACCTCCGAAAAAAAATTAAAGCGTATGAACCTTAAATTTAATATTATGCTCGATTTGTTAGGAATGGTTATGTTTCATTTCTATCCTTCCTGAAATATTTACTCGTAAGTTGACACATTTAAAATCTCGAAGCTACGAAGTAAGAAAGGTTGAATTTCTACCTGAACCAGTAGATAATTATTGTTACACATAATTAATTATGCAATATCTGACTTCGAAATTTTACAGAATGTTTATCGAAAAAAAATATCAATAGTCCCTTATGTGGAATAGTTCATTCCGACAGTAACAGTAATAGGAGTCGGTAGTTCGTAAAATCAAACAATGGAAGGTGTAACAGAGCGGATGGAAATGTTTTTGATATTTTTAGATGCTCTAACGGTTTCTTTTTTTTCTTCAATACATTATTTTTTTTCAACCGACGAGGTTAAATTTTCAGTCTTTTTTTAAAATGTATACAATTTACAGGTACGAATGTCTTTACTTTTCTCACTCGGGTATGTAGCGTTGAGCTGTTTTCAGTCGTTTCACCCTTTCATTAGGCGTGCGCTGCCTTTAATGACCTTTAATGACGATGATATGCTTCAAGTTGTCAGTTTGTTAACACCCTTGAGAGACGGACGACCTTCCTTAAAATTTGTTTCTTGCATTTTGTGTTTCTTTTTTTTTTTCTAATTTTTAAAAAATATATTTTGTGAGTTGGATTACGAGAATGTTCGCACTATCGGAGTCCGGAAACATACATACACACACACACACACATACATATATATATATATATATAACTTAAGATATGCATTATAGTCGGATAATAGGTCATGAAATATTATCCGACTATAATTCATATCTTAAGTTAGAATATATAAAGGTCGAATTCTAAAAAAACATTGTAATATTATATATGTATGTATATATATATATATATACAGAATGTTTATCGAAAAAAAATATCAATAGTCCCTTATGTGGAATAGTTCATTCCGACAGTAACAGTAATAGGAGTCGGTAGTTCGTAAAATCAAACAATGGAAGGTGTAACAGAGCGGATGGAAATGTTTTTGATATTTTTAGATGCTCTAACGGTTTCTTTTTTTTCTTCAATACATTATTTTTTTTCAACCGACGAGGTTAAATTTTCAGTCTTTTTTTAAAATGTATACAATTTACAGGTACGAATGTCTTTACTTTTCTCACTCGGGTATGTAGCGTTGAGCTGTTTTCAGTCGTTTCACCCTTTCATTAGGCGTGCGCTGCCTTTAATGACCTTTAATGACGATGATATGCTTCAAGTTGTCAGTTTGTTAACACCCTTGAGAGACGGACGACCTTCCTTAAAATTTGTTTCTTGCATTTTGTGTTTCTTTTTTTTTTTCTAATTTTTAAAAAATATATTTTGTGAGTTGGATTACGAGAATGTTCGCACTATCGGAGTCCGGAAACATACATACACACACACACACACATACATATATATATATATATATAACTTAAGATATGCATTATAGTCGGATAATAGGTCATGAAATATTATCCGACTATAATTCATATCTTAAGTTAGAATATATAAAGGTCGAATTCTAAAAAAACATTGTAATATTATATATATATATATATATATATATATATATATGAATTAGTTAACTAGCAAACTCACCTGTAAATATCTCCGCCTCCGTTTGGCCACCTTCCCTTGTATTACATTACAATCACCATGCTTAAGTACAACCCTTCGCCTCAGCCTGCGAGAACTGAATCTTGTCTGCCTATACCTGCAACATGGCATTTCAGAATTTATAAATATACTACTTCATATTATACACAAATCTGTATTTAGAAACAAAACATCTGTATCTTTAACAATTAATACCGAACCTCGATTTTTTTGTCAAGCTCATTTTAATTTTGACTTGGGTGTTTTTGCTCCAAAGTACATAAGTGTCAATTGATGAATAATATTTTTATAATAAATTCATATATTCGCTGAGCAATAATTTTTTAAATATGCAATTAAACAGTTTATTGATATTCTGTTTTTTTTAGTAAGTATAATTATTCTCGAATAAAAAAATAAATAAAAACTACTATGAAGGGAAGCTGTTCTAGGAAATGAACAATGGAAATCTATTCTTTTTTTAATCTATTATTTGAAGAAAAAATTCTAAATTTTAATGTAATTATTAATATATAAATAAATTGTATATATTATAAATATATTAAGCTATCTATGTAAATTTTCATAGAGTAGTTTCTCAACTGTTCATAACAACTTGGTATTTGTAGCTAATACGTAAAATAATGTACTGGTATGCCTTTGGGATGTTTTAAAATGATTATAGAATGAAAAAAGTTGATTTTAGGTAATACATTTACTGAATCTATATATCACAGTTGCGTGGGTGTAAATTAGTTTCAGTAAATTTAGTTTTATTTATTAATTTTTGATGGTTTCGCTAACGCCCAATAATTGTTTTGCGGATCCTATTTTAAGGACCATTGATTTATATGATATTTTCAAATATAAGATATTTAAAAAAATCATCAAAATATCAGGGTTAATTTTATAATGGGGAGGAACAAAAGTTTTGATTTTCGCTTATTTAAAAAACAAATCTGTATTATTTTTGTAGTTTTAATTTAAAATAAAACTTGATCTTTAAGAGAAGGAGCTGAATATGTATTGTTCAAGTTGTTTACAGATAATTCTCGTCCAGCTCTTCAGTTTTTTTTTTTTGTTTTTGTTCAATGACTAATGATAAATAATTTAGAGGTATTTCTCTTTATGTTCTTGAATGTTTTTAAAATATATATGAATCATAGGATATTAATCCTTATTTACCTAACAGAGAATATGAATTTCACCACAATAGTGACTTCAATATATTTCTTAGCACAATAATAGTGAGAACACTTTTCATAAGGGGTTTCGAAAAAAACTTTATTCACAAATGGTAAACATTCTTGTTTACCAAGGAATATATATAAAATATAGATTTATTCAGTTTCTACAGGGGGAAAAGGCAGAACTAGCAATATCTAACATGAAAAACATTTAATATTTTTATTAATGGTTTTTCAGTCTTATTAAATTTGGTATGGCATATTGATTTTATTTTTTATGTTCTTTATTAAAATATAAAATAATGAATTTATTTTAAAAATACAGGATTTTTATTTGATGTTCCTAAAAAATGAAAATCTGAAGTTACCTGGATAATAAAAACGAATTGAATGAAAAACATTTATAATTAATTAATTATTTAATAATAATAATACTTTTTATTCTTCCATGTTACTATCTGTTTTATTTATGTAACCCGTTTTCTTATTCTTATTCTTTTAAGTATATGTTAAAAAAATTGTTTTAAAAGATTTTGTGATTATATGCAAAAATAAATATGCTGCATTTTTTAGCAACGTGACTAACATGCGCTTCTTGAAGAATTTTTGTATTTTATTTTGTATAGAATAAATATACAATATTTACTTCGAAATCGGTACATCATAATAGAAATACCGAATAACTAGGACTGATTTAGTGCAAAAATGTACAGTAGGTCCAGAAATAATTCGCTTCCACTCAAATTTATTTCCATCAATTGAAAGAATATATAATTAATAATGACGTGTATTTATAACCATCAATATGTATACATATTTTTTTGCAATTAAGTTTTCTTTATATATATATACATATACATATACATATATATATACATATATATTGATAAAAAAAAATATCGAAATATGATTCTAATACTACAGTGCCCAGTTTAACGAAAAGTTATATCTGCCGATCGATTTTGGAAAACTTTTTTTTCTTGGTAATTAGTTAATTAATTAGTACATTAAAGAGAAGAAGGGTAAGTAAATTCATATAAAAGGTTGGTTGCCAAAGAAAGGCCAATATAATGAACTTATGTAAAAAGCTTTATTAAATTACTTTTTGGTTTTTATAATCTCTACCGTAGAAGATCCGTGATTCTTTGGCGTTTAGGAAATCATCTCATATAATATTAAATTTTTTAAAAGAAAAATGATGATTATTATTTTGTCTACACTTTCTGGTATGGATTTTAAATACATATTTGTGATTTTGGATTGTTGATATAGCTCGACTTTTTATTCTTGTCAACGGACATTTGTGACTGCATTAACTTTGCTAGAATGTAACTGACATTAAAAATAAATTAAAATATATAGTTTGGGCTTTGTTAGCTTTTAGACGTTAAAAGCTTAATTTAGGAATTAGTTAGATTACTTAAGAATTAATTAGGCTACAGCAGTATCTTAAAAAGGTAATAAACAGTAAATTTCTGAAAATTGTTAACTAATTAATCAGGTGTCGTAGTATTATATCTGTGACAGTGGTGAAAACTAGCTAAATTAAGGACCAACATAAATATTAGTTTATGATATTAAAAAGAATTTCTTGAGATTAGTATTGCCCAAAACCCAAGAACAAGACTGGTAAAAAACAATCGTTTTTGTTATAAAAATTAAGGCAAAATAGTTACTAATACTTGACAATTTTAGTTATAATATGTAAAGAATTTGTATAACCAATATACTTACAATATAACACTCCCAATTTTTTCGATCGGGCTTAGTTAGGTTTTCCCTATCAGAAAAATTACAGTAGTATATCTATTTTAATAGACTAATACAGAACTGGAAGACTGTTGTGAGACTCTTGCCAACACCAAGACTAAGACCAAGACCAAGACCAAGACCCGTCTTGGTCTCGCTTTTGGGCAACACTACTTCAGATGAAAAATATTAAATCACCATCATTTAATGTCATGGTGTAATTTAGTGTTATGTAAACTAAACTATAAGAATTTTAGAATGATTAGGGGTCTAAATCGTTACCTGAAAACTATTGATTTTTACTTATCTACTGTTTCACTATTATCACAGATATAGGCCATCTGTACCATTTTTTATGAAAAAAAATGTTCCCCGACAAAATAAAAAAAAACAATTAAAAATTAAAAAGTTAATTTTTCTCGTATTCCTTAATATTTAGTCGGTCAATAGCTAGGGAGTTAAATTTAAAGTGTTTTTAGGTTCAAAAATATAAAAAGAAGAATAAAAATAAGGCTGATATGAAGAATGCATTTGCATACAATCATGATTGCAATAGAATAGAAAAAACAGAAAAAATATTTACCTACGTATGATAACACAATGATAAATAATCTAATCTAAAATAAAAAAATAAAAAGAAATAAAATCAGAAAATTTAAAAAGATAATAATAAACAATAAATAACCTATTATTAAAAAATAAAATAAAATAACTCAATAATTGTTATAACAACCTTCTCAGAGCTTGGAACAGATCAAGAGCAGGCCTGACTTCGATATTCATCAGAATACAGGAAAACACCGCACATAAAAATACAATATTAATCAATATAAATATATGTTTACAAAATATTCGAGGATTTTTAGTTATTAGTTACGATATTTCAGCAGTTGACTATTTAAAAAAATTAAATTGTAAATAAATTAGGGACATTATATAAACTAGGGACTAAACTAAAATAATTTGAAATACCTTTATTTGTAATTAATTATTTTTATCCGACGTTTTTTCCTCAGATCTCTGGTAAATCAGAAATATTAATCAAAATCTTATGTTATTAGTAAATTTGTAAAATACATGATTTTTAGTTATGACATATATATATATATATATATATATGAGTGTGTAATTAATTCTATTCGTTTTTATTTATTTTTTTCCTCCCAGAACCTTATTAGGTGAAATTCAGGAAAACAAATGCTTATAGTGATATTTTATCCATTTTTATATTTCTATATGGACGGTTCGTGGATGCTATGTTTCTCTTTAACATCTGTTATATATTTATTTATTTTATTTTTTTATTCTTCCCTTCCTCGTAATTTAGCCTATATAGGGAGTTTTACCGGGCCAGGAGGTAAGGACGGGGAATTTAAAAGTCCCACCTGGCACTCTCTGGACGGGAACTCGTAGTTTTTTTATCATGTATAACTTCAGTTATCAGGTTGTCGGGCAACGATTGATGCTATGCACACTCTGTATTGGCTCTGCTACTACGAGTATAAGCGAGGCGAAGCGTCCTCATCCTGCTACATAGTGTAGGGCAGTTAGTGGCACCTTCCCGAACAAATAGCAGGTTCTAATAAGTCCTAGTCTAAGAATAAGTTGCTCAATTAATGAGGTAATATGGGCATGATTAAAGAGAAGAAATAAATATTAATACAGAAAGACCGAGATTATGAACTAATGAAAAAAAAAATTGAGTTGACGATAACCAAATCACTCAATTCTAAATTATCATCCTGCTCCTTAAAGTAAAAGTAAAAATAAAATCTCTTCTCAATTTGAAAATTTGTGAAATTACACAAAATCTTCTCAACCTACGAATCTCCTCCCTCGACCAATTATTACAAACCATCATGGCAGACGAACATATGAGAAACCTATCAAAAATTATTTCTACCGTATTTTCAACCACCCGATCTGAGAAAAAATAATTTTTCATCAAAAAATTCAATGACATTTTTTAAAAATCATTAATCCATAGAATAATGTAATAAACAGACAATATAGGGTTTTGTATATCGACCGCATCACCGTCTAACTTTTTCTAAAACAATTTATATGTTTTTTTTTATGAATTTAATTATATTTTATATATTTTCTTCATTATCTTCGAGTGCTTTGTTTATAGAGGATGTTATATTTTGTTGTTTTTTTTCCTGGTGTTAGAGTACATTTTGCATGTTGTTACAATATAGTCAAGTGTAAGTGTTATGTTGCATGTTTTACAATGTGATGATCCCCGGCCAGGTGTAAGCAGCATGCTCAATTCTGTTTGTAAGTATTGTCTTAATTATTTCTCTAGATCTGAGATTCCTGAAAGAGACTGAGGGATTATATTTTTCTTAATTCTGAGTAGTTTTTTTTCATTTGAATCAACTTTATTTGCATTGTTTTTGTTAAGTTATTTTGTTCCAACGTCATAGGGGTCTCATCTGCTTACGCGGACTATAGGGATTCAGCTAACGGTTTGGACACCTACATCTTTTATGAAGATGGTAAAACAATTGTAAAATGTTCACTATAGTGCCGATTTCCCAAAATACATACTGAATTTATAATATTTTGTGTGCGTATACATATAAAGGAGGTAACAAGTTTTCAGAGAACATCAACACAAACCCATAGCTAGGCTAAACCAGCATAACGTTTCAGTTGCACTGGTTCCAGTATACTTCAACATGGCGCTGGAAAGTTTGAGCTTATTTTAAGAAAAATTAAGAAATCTACTTAATAGCTTAAATAGCCTGCGTGCACCACAAGGATGTTAAACAAATTAAATAAAGAAAACTAAGGAACATATACTATGGTCACAAACTGTGTAGAGGTATCACAAATGCTCAGAAATTAAGATGAGGGACATTTGAAAAGTTGTGACAGAATAGGTTGATTTGTTTGGTTGTTGTGGAGGCTAATAAGCAACCTAGGAAGCAACATCATCATTAGAATTAAGCAATACCTATAATCAACCGATATATACAAATATTTAAAATAAAAAGCCAAGATGGCCTAGTCCAAGGAGTAGGAATCTACCGAGGAACAAAATAAATTAAAAAGTATTAACAAATAAATTAAAGCATGGGAAACTTCTAACCTTAAGTTGATGACTGAGTGTTACCAACACACGGATTACCAAATATTCTTTATCAAACTGGATACACTTTCAAAGTGAGCAATGTACAGCTGACCATTAGGAAAATCTCAGACGGCTGATTTCTGTATGACAGCTATTTTCAGGGTTTACCAATTGAAAGAAACCTTGAAGAAACCAATTGAAGAGGATACCCCAAACATCATAAAAATAGGAACAAAATTGATTAAAAAAATAATATATATATATATATATATATATATATATATATATATATATATATATATATATATATATATATATATATATATATATATATATATGATCGGCAGTATATATATGATTCGATGATCGGCCGGCTGGACACTATTTTATTTTTAATCCATCTATTTCTCTCTCTCTCTCTCACTCTCTCTCTCGCTCTCTCTGTTGGCCGATCATCAAAGGCGCTTACCACTTCTTAGACATTTTTATTTATTTATTTAGACATATAATATTCTGTCACAGGGACAATAAAACATTAAACATTTTATTTTGAGTATAATTGTCAATACTCAATAGACCGCTGCAATTAAAAATATAATTATTTTAGGGATTTAATGTAATTTTGTCGACTGAAACCTTAGCAGATATTAAAAATTAAAAAAAAAAAAAAAAACGTATTAAAATAAAGCAACTGAATTAGAGGGAATATTAAATGAAATAAAATTCAAACAGTGAACAACTTAAGAAATAAATTTAATTTTTTAGAGTAGGGATATGGCTATTGCTCGGGAGCGCCGAATGTGTAAGGCCTGCTCTGGACACTGACCCTAAAATGAAACGTGTTCAGTAACCAAAAACAATCTAACTACAACGTAACCTTAAAACGCAACAGGTATTAGTAATAATTTGTGTTTTGTAACAATAATTATTAAATATATGTTATGCTCTCCTCTTAATATATATGTTACATTAACGATTCCTCAGTGTCCTTTCTCAGAAGCACCTCAATGGTTAAAGACCTTTCCGTTCATATGAACTTCGTCTTATAAAAGTATGCTTTATCCGATCGCTTGGAAGATTTATCTAATAAAAACTTCCGTTCTTAGAAATGTTGGGAACTGATGTGCTCCGCTCAATACAAGACCCTTTTGCCCCAACGCATCTTGGGTTATTTCTATTGTCTATTGTATTTGACAAATTTTATAAATTTTACTATTCCAACGTGAAATCTCAGCCACGAAACCGAGTTTGGAAAGGCAGCTATACTAAGAAGTACACACTAATTTTTTATTTTTTATTTTATGAGTTGATTTGTAAAGAGCTTCCATATAATAGTCCTGGATTCCATGGCAAAAAGTATGTCAAATGCACGTCTACCAGCATATAGCCGCTGGAATACAAAATGGCGTATATATAGAGAGGGTTTATAGATATATAAAACTACCAATCCTTTCAATTTATAAAATTTACAGCATTAAGACATGAAATAATAGTCCATTACCCCATACTCGTGGATTTCAAGGGGAAAAATTGACTTAACGATTCTTTTTTTCGGTTTTTCGCTTATATAAGCGAATCCCGTCTCCTATTGGAATTCTTTGCCACATAACATCCGTCATGCCTCTTCCCTGTCAACTTTCAAATACCTCCTTTTCCAATATCTCCTTACATCCCAAACAGAAGATTTACCACCATAAATTTCATTTTATGAACTGAATTTGCGTGAAGTAAATGGTGGTGCCTACTGTTTAAGTTTTAACATAAAACAGCAATGATCTTTGTCACCTAGTTTGACTAATATTTTTACTATTTATTATTTTTTCTTCTCTTCTCCTCAGTTTGTGCTTTTTCTTTCGGATATATATGTTTATATTTTATACTTTTTGTCTTTCTGTGTGGCAATATGAGAATGTACATATAAATAGTTCCTTTTACTTGTTCATTTTTTTTTCCATTACACCACAAGTAATCCTACGATTTTATTTTATCTTAGTGTCTGCATATTATTATATAAATCACTGTAGATATTATCACATTTTGTATTGAGTTAGTTTTCTATTATATAGCATATTGTTTATAAATTGTGTAGTTATTATTATAGTTATTTTATTTTTTATTTTTTACTGGTTACATATTTTTTAAATAATGTATATAATATTAAAATTTTTAGAAGTTAGTTTTTGGCCAGATTTGTACTTTCTTTGTATTAACTCATCATTGTTATTCTAAAGGGACTTAGTCCCAGAATAAAGTTTAATTTTCTATTCTATTCTATTCTATAAGTGAAACTATACTATGATTATGTGATATGTAAAACTAAAACTGAAAAAAAAATTTGCAATAGAAATAGTTATACTCCTGTTGCATATAATTTGTGTCCTAGTGCCATGTAGTCTATTTTGCTTTTAAAATTGATGTTAGGTATACTAGAGCTTTCCTTGGCATTTCCTGGAGTACTTGAGCATTTATTAAGTCATGACAGGGAGCTTTTTTCTTAGGTATCTGTCGAATTTGTTCAGCAACTTGAGTGGGAGTGAAGCAAGATGGAGGTAATGACATACATATCTTATGTGATTAGTGTTAGATAAGTCAGTATGTGGTGTGATAACAGAAGAAAGATAGTTGCCAAAGAGCTCAGATTTTTCTAGGTCTGACACAATCCCTGGGACCATCTACGTTTCGGAGATGTGCTGACACCTGTCCCCATAAGCTTCCATCTTCATTCGGAAGATTTTTGAGGTACTTGTCGTATGTCCTTCTTTTAAAATTCTATATCTGTCGTTCAAGTCCATTGAAAGTCCGTTTGTCAGATGGAATTCGAACAGTCTGCCATACTTTGCGCGCTCTTCTCTTTACCTTCATCAGGTCTCTAATGTTCTGCAGATAGATTGGAAGAGACGCATTTCTGCTGGGCCTTGGTATAGATGATGACCATACAGCTTGTTGTAAGCTGATTGTGAACTTGTCGACGGCTTTTTCGAGTCCACCTTGGGTCTTAAGAGACATTGGGATTGATGGCGTCGAATTTAAGCAGTCGCTGTAAGCTCCCAATCGATTATCATTCCTGTAAATGGTGTTTTTTTTTTATGTAGTACGGGGCTCATCGCATAGTACCAAACTGACAAGAGAATGATCGGAACAAAGAACAGAGCTCACAGTTATAGGATACGGCTCTGTTCTGAGCCATTTAGTAATAAAAAAGTCAAGTAGGTCTGGTACTACCACATTTCAATATGAAAATCTTTTTACTAAAAGAACAGATTGATAGTTTTTAAACTGTGCAAACAAAATTAAAAATCTGAGTTAATTTAAGATTTTACTTATACAATTTTGTTATTTTTTTATATGATATTTGTGAAAAACAAAACAAAATTTTTTGCAAAAGCTATGATTAACTTTTAATTCAAGGGATAATTCAATTTCGTTAAATTAATGAGACTTAATGACACTGTTTACAACTCAATTAGAAATTATGTTGAATAAATTTAACGGCAAAGCTCTAGTGACGAAGGAATCAATAAGAACCGACCGGTAAACAACGCCATTACTGTTAACGAGTATCTGAACTAATATTGGAACTTTACAGCTTATAATTAAAAATCAAGTTATATTTGTTTTCCATTGATAACATAATAAATTCCAAGATTTTCATTTGATACGAAATAATTAAAATATTATTTTTCTAATACATATATTTAGAAGTAAATAATTATACCTAATTTAAATCTTTTGTAAATTTTATAACCGAAATTTTTTCATTTTTTGTCTATAAAATATGTATTTGTGCCTGTCAAAAATAAGAAATTTAAATCAATATTCTAACAAACTGACCAAATTAAATAGTATATTAAACATTAGGAATATCCCAGATACCTCATAAGTCATTTATTCTATCAATTTATTTCAGTTATATAAATTATGGAAATATAATCTCCAAAAATTTGATAATATTCTTATGCTAAGTAACATTATTATTAATGCTTCATTGAATGTATAACACAATTCAATTTAACTATGAGAAATAGAAAACAATTAAGGAAATCTGTACGCCAAAAATTGTATACAATGTATTACTTGTAAAGTTGATGGCTTGCAACAATAATATATTTTAATTGTGGCTAAATGGTTGACTGTCGTGAATAATGAAGAGAAGAATAGTTGGGGCGATCAGTCAAATAAGAAGGCAAAAATAAATGATAATATTTATTTTGACATTTGCCGATGTTTCGACCTGACGTTCTGGACTTCATTGGGGGTTTCTCCAAAAAGGTTGATGGAGAAAAAATAAAATAAAAAAATAAAAATTGTTTAAAAAAATAAATATTTTTTTTTTTTATTTTCTCCATCAACCTTTTTGGTGATAGCCCTCCCTGATGGAGGCCTGAACTTCAGATCGAAACGTCGGAAAATGTCAAAATAAATATTATCATTTATTTTTGCCTTCTTATTTGACAGATCACCCCAACTATTTTTCTCTTCAGTAATATATTTTAAAATATACATAATAATTAACTAATAAATTAATTAATAAATATATCAGAAATAAATATATAATTAAATGAACTATTTCAAATACTAATGATGAATACTAATATTAAAATGCGAAACAGAGCGATATTTGAAGATTCCATATTGATAATTCTTAAAAAAAAACAAAAACAATGCATAGTTTACATGCATTTCACTACTGGTAGTGCAAAATGTCGTATGCAAAAAGTCAATATTTCTTTATGCTTTATTGTTATAATTTTGTATTTTATTGTCCTCTGCTATTTTCCATCTTATCAGACTGCTAATACCAGTTGCAGGCTACAAAATGTCACCTTTAGCACAAAAACAATAAAAGTTAAAAATGTTTACATACGACCTTTTGAACTAATAGAAGTTACATATACTTAATAGGTACGTTTTAAGTTCTTAAAATGGATGGAAATAGAAAATCCCTAGGGAAAATTCAACTTGTTGTTTGTTCGGAGTTCACGAGACCAATACTTTTCTTCAGTCAGAAGAAAACTAATTAAGCTTGAATATAAATATGAGTGAAGTTCACACAACTTCGATGTTTAAGATGAAAATCGATACAATGTAAACTGATTGACCTACAATGAAATAAATACAATCACAAATAAGACTTTTTTTTTCAAATTCAGAGCAAAAATTACTTCAAATTTACTGAAAATTACATGAAATCTTAGTAAGGCAGTAAGTTTCATCCTAGTAATGTTTGGAATCGACCAAACAATACAGTATCAATTAATTTTTTTGAACAAAACCTAAAATTTTATAATCCCACAACAATATTGTAATAATCTAAATCCAACATTATATGATCAGTGCCTTCAACATTGCACAGCCATTATATAGTTATCGATTATTTATATTAATTTTAATTATTAAATGGGATTCTTTCAAAATTGATACTAAGTAATTTCTATACTGTTCTCCAAATTTCCTCCAAGTTTGGGTCAAATCGAATGCTCCATTTTCAAACTATAGGCTTATCAAATAACATTTCCTGATCTCAAAGCGGAAGTTTTTTTTTTTTTTAGTAGTAGATAAAATTTGATAAAATTGATGCCTCTTTCGTTTTAATTTTACCAATCCCTAAATTTCCTCCAAATTTGAGCCAAATGGAACTTGAGGTTTTAGAGAAATAGACGTACCAAGAAAAACAAGTTTGCGCATATATAAGATAAAGCAATGGACAGAATTAAATAACATTGACTCTACATTATTTTTTCACAAATACCTATCTTTTATCCAACTTTGAGTCAAATAGAACTAGCTGTTTCTGAAATATTAGCTCATCTACAAAAATGCGTTTAGACGTGCATAAGCGGATGTGCTGGTTAGAATTTATTAAAATTGATATGGGACCATCTATACACCTATCCACACAATTCCTAAAAAAAATCATGAAAATTGGATGAGCGGTACATAGGTTATATTCCCGTAAAATCGATTTGACTACATACAGACATTATAGACTACAGACTACTACAGACTATAGACACCGAACTAAATTTGATCCTTGATGTCTGAGACGTACAACGCGAGTGAAAATTTTCGATTCTGAGCACAAATTTTTTTTTAACCTCTCGCGCCTTCTGAGGAAGCAAAATCACTTGAAGTGCACGTAAAGGTTATAAACACTGTTATGTATTTGGTATTTAAAAAAAATAGATTTCTTTGTTTACCTATATATATATATATATATATATATATATATATATATATATATATATATATTATTTTTTATTTATTGATTTTTTTTTTATTCTTACTATACCACTATCTAAATGTTCGTTAATCATGAAAGTTTGTTGGATCTTCGGCACCTAGATAGTGAACTTCTTAAAAATATTTGTTTGTTTATATATATATATATATATATATATATATATATAGTATATATATAGTATATATATAGTATATCTAGGTGCCGAAGATTCAACAAACTTTCATGATTAACGAACATTTAGATAGTGGTATAGTAAGAATAAAAAAAAAATCAATAAATAAAAAATAACTCTAATAGTAGGTCATAGGATTCGGTTTGGAAATCAGATACAGGATATAAAAATATAGGAAGGGAAGGGAAAATATAATTACATAATTATTACTGTTATATTATAATATAATAGTTATTGCTATTAATATTAATACATAAAATGTATTAAGTATCTATTAGAAAAATGTATGAAGAAATGTGTAATGATATTGCGTGAAATGATATTTTCAGTAAAGAAAATATCACATTTACAAAAAGTAATTTTTTTGAGAATCTGGGATTCGAAGTAAACCAGTTCCACAGCATGGTAAAATTTTGTGATTAATATAGACACATGCTACATTTAAATGTACATCTGTCGTTTTGGATTCTCGGAAGGAAAATTACAATATTCGAACAATATTTGCTTTACGCTCGATTTATTATTTTTAATTGTATCCAACATATTTTACTCACTTCATTAATTCACCATGGCTGCCCTTACAAAAGACATTACGTTTTTTTTTTTTTAATGGGATATTTTAGCGTGAGCGGTGATTAGGCGGTTTGAGGAAGTGTAATATCATTCATAATAATACATTTTGTTCCCTAAAAATAATCCTATTTGTGCCCTGGGAGAAAAATTGCTAACATATGACATGGGAACTTTTCCGTGCCAAAACGGGTCCACTTTTTTTTACTGGCAACACTGACAGCTCTCAGCCGCCAAAATACCAAGACTCCGCTCGCTTCTAAACAATACTAAGTGTTGTTTAAGGATATTTAAATAAATAGTTTTATACCCTGAGAGTTTCCAACATTTGCCTCAGCCTCTTGGCAGTAAATATAAACAGGCGCCTTTATTGGGTATAGGAGCTAAAATGGAAATAGGTGTCTAGACACGGTTCCCTGCAAATGTTTGGGTTAGTGACACAGCTTTAAGTCTATAAACAACTCTATTTGGAACAAATATTTAAATATAATTCTAAAAAAGTAGGTGAGGCAATGGGATGGTTGTTTCTGTTTTGTAACTATCCTTCCTTGTGATTTTTATCACTATCAATATTTCACTTTTATTGATACCAATAATGCATATCGAAATACAAACATAGCTGTATGAAGATATAACAAAGCCAAAATGTATTATATAAAACTAAGACAAGCCATATCCGAAAGAGTACAGCACAATGGCTTTATATATAAATACAATGACTAATACTTTAAAATTCTAACAAGATAAGTACATATTGTTATAATTTTATAGTGTTAGTTTATTAATTTAGCCTACTGTTTATATTTTAAACACTAAATCAATGCTTTTCTGTTATTACTTTAGTTATTTTATTTGTCCAGATTATACTTGTTGTCGCTCAACATATATAATCTGGTGTATACAATATACACATACACATATTCGGAATACTTATACACATATAGTGTAATATAATTCCATTACGCTACAAGTATTCCTGAGAAGATATTATTTTTATTTTTGTTAGTGTTTGCAGATTATTACGTGAGCCACTGTAGATATTATTACATTTATATTAAGTTAGATTTTATTAGTTACTATATTGTTAATAACTTAGGTAGTTATGTATATATAAGTATGTAATTTCCTTTATTTTTTTTTCTTCTTCTATTACAATAATAAGTATTTTTAAAACCTTTATTTTCATTTATTTATTAAATTAATGTATATAATGATACAATCTTTATAAGCAAGTTTTTGGCCAGATATGTCTTTTTTTATTTATTTATTCATCATTGTTATTCTAAGGGCACTTTGTCACAGAATAAAGTTCAATTTTCTATGCTATTCTCTCTCTCTTTCACAATATCTCTCTCTCTCTCTCTCTCTCTCTCTCTCTCTCTCTCTCTCTCTCTATATATATATATATATATATATATATATATATATATATATATATATATATATAGTATTAATAAAAAACATATAATATAATATGAAAGAATCAAAATTTGTTAATTCGTCAATTTTTTGTTCAGTGTTTAAACAAAACAGAACTATAAGCAATGAGAAACCCAGAAGATTTACATAAACTTCAATTTTCACCAACAAGCTAGAAATTATGGACGTTGGAATGTCGATTTATGTGGAACATTTTTGGTGATACCGGATTGAAAAAATAATTTTTTTATATAAATTTAACATTTTTGTATATTATTGTTTTCTGCTATTGCTCTACATAAAGTTTTGGCTTAGTTTTTTTTTTTTTTTTTAGTAATATAACATTCTGTTATATGATCATTGGTTATAGTGAGGTAATTTCATAACAAGTATTCAGAAAAGATAAAATATACAAAAGTAAAATAACAACTAAATAATAATAACAAATATATAAAATTAAAAACAATTAAAATTAAATAATGTGTAGCTGATTATATTTAATGAATTAAACGCAGTTTTTAAAAACGACCAACATTTACAATAAAATATAGTTAATCGGAAGAGACTACAAAGACTACTGTGTAAATGACCCTAGTGGTCAAAATATTCAAATGAATAAAGGAATTAAATTGTGTAAGAAACTAAAAAAAAGAAAAGAAACAACGACAACATAAGATTTAAGTAATTTTTTGTCTTGAAAATGTTATTCACATTAGTTCGTAGCGTTTTTAAAAGTATCAATTACGAAATTTAATTGCGATATAAAACTAAAAAAATATATACAGATTTTCGTGCTTGATTGAACCATTCGTAATTCATAAGGATTTTTTTCCTAATTCAATATTACAAAAACTGAATACTACAGTATTCCAAAACATACAAATAACTAGTAAAATGTATGCCTTAAATAAAAAGAAAACCCAATAGTGTTTTATAGATATTGTTAAGATTCAAATAGGCGAAATCTTTGAATAACAAACTTTTGTATTTCGGTTGATATGAAAAATCGTATTTAGGAAGTTTTCTTGGGATGAAATACTAATTTTAAGTTGTTTCTACAAACACAGAGCGAATACACAATATATAAATCGAAAAGACAAATAATTCAAGCTAAGATATATTTTTTTTTTGTATTTCATTTAAAAGATTTATTTATTAAACAACCTATATGTGATATTCTATTCCAATAATCTCATAAAAATAAATAAAATACAAATTTTTTTTCTGCCACGATTTTACGAACGAACGCCGTTGCTTAGAATAACAAAAAATAAATTATTTAATAATGAGGATGAAATGAGGAGCGAACATGGATCGTTTAGCTGTAGCACAGAATTAATTTTAGTTCATACCATTTCTAGAAGATCAAGAGCAGGAAAGCTTGAGTTTTAGATTACACATTAATTTCCTTGAAGTTTCGACTCGTCCTTCTGGCAAGCCGAGATTAATATCAAATTGTTCTATATCTAGGTCACCAAGTGTCTGAGGGATGCATTAGTTGACGTCATATCTTGAATGATGAAGAACAGTAAACCAGCTTGGAATGAACTTGACGGTATAATTAAACGGTGAAATAGTTTTAGTATTTATATATACATATATACATACATAATTTTAATTGTGGGTATTTTAACATTCAATCCTACCTAGCTCTTCAAAAAAAATTTTTTTTTTAGAAAATCTGATGATACCCATGAGAAGGAAATCCGCTAAGAGCATCAGAAATAGTTTAACTAGAAACACAAGGATTATAATTGTATTGAATTATGTATAATTGCATATGTAATACATATGTATTGTTTTTGGGCTAAAATGCAGAGTACTGATCTTTTTATTATTTTTTTTTTTTGTTAGTCTAAAATAGAAGCAGGAACGGAATCTTATCCACGGAGTGTGGCATCCTTATAGCCAAGGAGCAATTCGAACGATTGCCCTAGAACACCCTTCTGGTGTGGAATCGAGAAGGGGAGTTTTCGGACTGAAGCCCCTTTTCTCCCCATATTAGGAAATTCATTTCGTTAATTTCTACATTTTTTTTTTTTTAACAATTATAAAATACAATCACAATATAAGAAGATCAGGGTGCCAAGCGGGCTAACGCTATGAAAAATAAGTATATGGAAAATACGTATTGCCTGGAGGTCCGATTAACTGAAGAATGCGGGTTCGAGATCCGGTACCGTAGGCTTTAGACTCTGATATTAATCTCTCGGGAAAAAATCTCTTTTAGCCGAAAAGGCAAGAAAAACAAAAATCACATCTTATCCCCTTTTTGAATAATAACCCATGTTCTTCAGCTAACTACATAGAAAAGAAAATATAAATAATTAACCTTTAAAAGCATTATTGCTTCATTATGTAATATAGTCATAAAAAAAAAATAATAAAAAAAACTTAACTTTCGCCAAACTTAAATACTGAATCCACTATTGACACGGTGTACAGTACTGCGCCGGTCCGTGTCACATGATCAGAGCCTAACACTTGTTGCCAAAAGAATCCAACAACTACACAATGCTATATCAGGTATTAAAATGACGGTGTGGTATAGCAAAATTGAGGACTAGATGACGTAAAATTGAAGACACTATTGTGTGAATAGAGGACGTAACAGAAGGTCGGTACAGTGTATTAGTATAGTTTACATAAATGGCTGATCGCTGATTCGCACGAAGCCATCATAAATTACTACCAGCATGAATTCAGAATTAATATATGGCTCGTTCCTCCAGCGATAGGTCAATGGTTTAGATTTTTCCAGAATGCAAGTTTCCTGGATACCGTTTATAATCTTCAAACCCAAGCAAAAACAATCCCTGATAGTTATAATTCACATTTTAATATATTTTAAAGCGCCATTTTTCCAGCTATGCCTTCCAATTTCGTTAGTTGATATAATATTTATCACAAATTCTAATATCACCAGATTACATGAAAGATCATTTTTGGGATAGAAAGTAAGACTTTAATATAAAAATTCAACAATTGACATAAAGGAATCAAAGCGCATTGTTTCAAGAAAACTTTAAAAAGCGGATGATGGTTAATTTTTTTATTTTTCTGCTATAATTTAAGAATAAATCTGGGCTATGGAATTTCTTGAATTCTATGTATAATAGTACATCCTCTATAAAGGTTACACCGTAAATAATAGGAAACATACAATAAATAATAGCAGCAATCGAAAGCAAATAAAAATATTTCGAACTTTTACAGGCGGTTTAAGGCAGGAAATCAAGATCAGATTAATGGCTGGAAATGTCTGATATTTTTCGTTTACAAAATTATTCGTTTCGTGTATAAAGACCAGAAACTTTATAATATCAGTTTTCAAAACTACTATACCTCTCATAGTTCTTACAAAGGCATAGACAACGCCTTTAGGTTTATAAAAATAAAGTATTGTGAAAAATATTTGAACCGAAGAAAGAGGAGTCAATTGGTAATTTATATGGCTGTAAAACAAGATTGTATTGAGTGTGTTGGTGCATTGCCCGCTTCAGCATTTTGGAGTCTAGCGACGCTTTTCGAAGCGGGTCTAGGCGGGATGAAATTTATTTCGGTAGTGGGAATGGAGGGGTAACCACCCATAATATGAACTTCGATCTTCTCACTGTAGTTAGAATATGTTTGAATGTACTTCTAGAACTATTCCCGTATGCCAGAAAATGCGAGATAGAAGTAAATAGAAGTAAAAGAAAGAGGTTACACAACGCCGAATCCTGTGAAAAATACTCGGTAAATATAATTGAAGTGATAGCTTTAACGAATGAAATATGGGTGGGTTTAGGTGGTTTTATTCTCCAATCAATATTCGAGTCTCAAAAATCAACAAAACCACCTGTATTTGATGTGGGTACGTGTGTCTTTGGCGTCTTATGAGCTTTGGCTGACCCCGTTAGGTCGTGAATGTCTTTAATTGCTCTACAGGGTTTAAATTGGTGGGAAACCAAAACCAGCTAAATCCAAATAAACCAACGTGCGTTGAAGGCTGTTGTAGGTCTAAGCTCATAAAAACTAAAAGGACGAGTAAAATTGATGGGATCTGCGGCAAACGAATCCATAAAAGGTCAATAAACGCTGTGTCCACTGATGAACGTTGAGTAAATCGGAGCGAGGGAGGTAAAAGTGCATCTGACCTACGTTAGCTACGCCTAGGTTATTATAATTATTCAATATGAAATGACATTAAAACGAACATAAACTGGAATTTCTTGTTATTCTGCAAAGAATCGGAGAGTGGTCTAAATGCACTTTAAGTCTATTATCTCCAACACTGTTATCACCACCTATGCCGATGACACGTGTACCCTATCAGTTAATAAGGATCCATCTATTGCATCCCAAGCTCTTCAATCACATATCACAAGCCTTGAAAATCGTGTCAAAACTGGAGGATTAAAATAAATTCCAATAAATCCCATCAAATTACCTTCACTCTTCGTCGTAAACCTAGGACTTCCTGTCCTACAGTATCCTTCAACAATAGCCCTCTTATCCCTGTCGAACAAATCCGATACTTAGGACTCCACCTTGACAAATGACTCACTTGGAACCCCCATACCACACTGAAACGAATAGAAACCGCCCGGCGTTTCCGACTACTGCAGCACTTACTAGACAAACGATCTAAGCTTTCAATCAATTATAAACGACTCATATATATGACAATAATAAGACCTATTTATATTTACGGAATTGAGCTTTGGGGCTCCACTAAACCATCGAATTCCTCTAGTATCCAATCCTTACAATCCAAAATTCTCAACGTTCCTTACTCTGTCACAAATAAAATCATCCATAAAGACCTTAATGTTCCATATGTTTCCGATTTGGTCCAATCCAGATACCTGTCCTTCCATAACAAACTGCAGAACCATCCGAATCCTCTCGTTTCAAACCTTGCTTCCTTCTCGATCCCTGATATTCCTCCGAGGCGTCTGAAAAGAAGATGGCCCCGGGATCTTCTAATATAGAACTTTAATTTGAGTTCTAGCAATGGGTAGTGTCTCTTCATGTTGTACATGTCATGTTACCAATTTCACATTTACTTATTGTATCTTCTATGTAATACAGTTGTAAATTCCATTAAAATAATAAAAAAAAAGTCTATTATCACCTTTTTAAATATTTTCCTTTATTTACGGAACGATTCTAATCGTGAAATATATTTTGAACTCACTAAGGAGGGCTTACCGAAGGGAAACACGAACGAAAAGGGAATTAAAAAATGCTAGATAAATAAGGTGATAAGACTTTATAAGACAAGAGTGAGGCTGGAGCAAGGCCAAGATGGGACTGAAATGTAGTGTAGAGAGGCGGGCTACAATGGCCAGAGCCCTGGACCACTACCAGTTGGCAGCGACGGGTCCCGTGGCCGGGGGCTATTTCTGCACTCCCGGATCCTCCGCCCCCCGGCAGGCCCAGCGCTGCCCCCATCGCCCCGCTATCGCAGCCACCACGCGGCGATACCCTTTATCACAAAGGCTCACCTTATAATTAACTAGGGCATGTCACAATAGTTGGCAGCCACTTCGTAGATTTCAAATAACATTGTCACGGCACCGTGTCAATAGAACAAAGGCATTCCGAATCGGAATGTCATTTTCGTGTGTGTGTGTGTTTTTTTTTTGTTTTTTTTTGCATGTTTAAAACAAGAAAAACAAAAAGAAACAGAGCACCTCTCTAGGAAAAACGGGTAGAAGTTATGCAACATTTAATAATTCTAAACGTAACAAATCCTCAAATATTTATACCCTAATCAGCTCATGGCTGCTGTTATGTGAATTAACAGTAAAATATCTCGTGTGTCCACCCACATGACTCTCCTACCTATTTCAGAAAAGTTTTTATATCTTTACATATGTTCATGAAGAAACAACAAAGAATTGAACTAGATTTATTTTCCTGAAAATTGATCAAAGAAAAGATTTGACTACAATTTATATGATGAACTAAAGCAATGTAAACCGGCTTAATAAAAATTGTTAGAGCCGTTTTTGCGCTACAGTCTATAGAAAAATATGTTTCTCATTTATTGAACGCAAGCTATTGTGCATGGAGCACCGAATGTTTGTCACAGGAATCAGTAGTCAAAACCCTACAAAACAAAAGAAGAAGCAACAAAATCGGTTCAGTAGTTCCCGAGAAAATCTTGGCACAGACAGACAGACAGACCAATGGCTAAAAATGTGTTTTACGGACTCAGGGGGCTCTGAAACGTATAGAAAAAATTATGACATCATAATAATATTATTCTTTTAACTTTTTTTTTTTGTTTTACTCGCCTTTTAGAATATACGGGTTCTTCCTGGGCCAGAGGGTGAGTACGAGGGGTTAATGCCAGAGTTATATAAAAGCCATCTCGGGCAGCGAAATTGTAATTATTTTTCTAATTTATCATTGATCCGGTTTGCAGAGAAACTACTGATACTGTGCACACACATTAGCCAGTTCCTTCGCCTCGCCCTTCGAATGTGGTAAACGGTGAACAGATAAAGTAAAAAAATATAATTAAAATATTGTAGAAAACATCAAAAGGTAATGTTTTCAGTCCTTTCTTCTTTTCCCCATACCCATCAGATACCCTGAGTACCCTAGCATCACCATCTATTACTTCGATGATGTCAATTCAATTCTTTCTTCTCCAAAAAAGTTCAATTATCGCATCGATTGTCCTTCAAAACTATCTTCTATGACCTCGAAAGGTGGTTCCAAAAATGGGAATTTAAAATTAATTGTAGCAAATCAAGTAACATCGGTTTTCCACTGCGAAAAGTTTCATAATATCCAAAAAACAATATACAACAATCTAGTACCCTAAAACATATCGGTAACTTGAACTACATTCGGACAAAAAACACACCGAGTACATACACACCAAATTAAAAGAAAACAAGAGCTGACATGATGATACCAGCAACTGTCACATTTCTTAAACTACAGATATCCAATCAACTTACCGAACGATCGACTAAGCAACACCAATATAATAAGACCTAGAATATCAGGGAAGAACTTTGAGGTTTTGCAAAAAACGTCCACAAAAACGAAATTCATATCTCACAATCCTAAATACTTAGAAAAATCCTAAGTGCGCCTTCATACACAACAATAAGTGTTCTGAAAAAATATATGTTTTTATCATAACGCTATTCATTGTTTATTATAAAATATATATGTACTATACTGGTATAAGTGATATTGGGCCATCTAATGATTCACAAAATCCCAGAAAAAAATTATGGCATTCAGATCAACTATAATAGAAGTTATGCACAAACCAAATCTATTTCTTGATTTATAGAACGTAAAATATGAGAGGAAATTTTCCTTTTTTTTAGCCAAATTTAATTTTTGATTCCTAGACAATTATAAATTCCTAAGCTTCGATAGCAAGGAAAAGAAGTGAGTAAGGGTTTATTTATTTAAATTAAGTACTATTGTATTACTATTGAGGTACTGCTAAAGTATATTAATTGTAGCAACTCTTTACATATAGTAATTAAAATGGTCAAGTATTAGTAACTAATTTGCCTTAATTTTCATTCTAAAAATCTATTTTGTATTACCAGTCTTTGTCTTGGTTCTGCAATAGTTAGGCGGTCTTGGTATTGGTGTTGGACTTGTAAGGTGCAAGGCCAAGACCGATACTGGGCAACACTAGTAGCAATGAGGAGACTAAATATTGACATAAATAGGGTAATAATAAACATTGTTTTACCAATGTCCTTTTCGGTCTCTGGGCACTAAGTTTCTTAAATTATCTAATATACATCATTCAAGAGAATTCATAAACACTGTATAAGTTGTTTTGAACTACTGTTATGTGATACTATTAATATCACAATGCAGGTGATGGAATAGTGCTATGTAATTTTGTACTAACGTAACCCACAAGGTTTTCTCTTAACTGAGCAATATTAGTATTACCAACCTCAAGGGCAGGAAGGGGGTGGCAATTTCATTAGCGAATCCTGAGGTTTGTCTTGTAATATGAGGAAGGTTCTAATCAATACCAGAGACCTAACGTACGGCATGACATCTTGGATATCTCACATCTTAGAATTCAGTCAATCTAAGTTTTAAATGGTAAAATCATATTAAGAAAACGAATGATTAATATATAAGGGATCAAAATATTTTCTTAGTTTTCAATATTAGTTATTTTTTGTTGGAAAAGGTTCTAGAAATATACTTATGTTATGGAGGCTGTAACAATACCCTATGTTTAATGTATTTCATATACGCAATATAATCGTTGGGTTTGTTCAATTATTTTCAAATTAATTCATAAAAAAATATTTAAACATTTATATACATTTATTTGTAAATATTTAGTACCATATTTGAATGTTTTTTAAATACATTAATTAGTTTGTATAGTTTTTACACAGAATATAGACTCCGGTCATTTTTTTTCATCCATTTTCCTCTCCCTCTAATCAAAATGGAAAGTACGTGCCATCATAGAGAACAATAAAATTTTTTGGGAATAGGATAAGAAGGATTTGCCCTTAAATCCACCAATGAATTTATATTAGGATATTAAAGGAACTAGACATCTTTATAAAATAAGAGATTTCGATAGCAACAATGAGTTTTTATGACAATTAATAAAATGTTGAGAGAAAATTTTATCCTGAATAATTTAAAGATTATAGAAAAATTATGGTACAAAAAATATGTATTCATATTCATAGTATGATGTATTCATATACTAGCTGAGAATGCTCCAGGATAAACTATTAAACATAAGGTGTTTTTATATTTTGTGGCCTTGGTTCGAAAAGGTTCTAACTAACAAACTTGGAAATTTAAATGATATTTCATATACATGAAAAAAATATACTAAAATTCAAGAGGATAAAACACTCGAAGAAAAATATACAGTGTAAACAAAATTTGTTTTCATTATTTATGTTAGTTTGAGCAATGAATCATTAAATGATAAGATTTTTTTCTTCTTAATTTTACCTCTGATGTTTCTATAGGAAACCGTATTTCTGTAGTTTTTTCTTATTTTACTGTAACTATAACTACAAGGGCAATGATTTAACCGTAGATTATTTCTTCTAAAATTAATAATCTTTATTGAATTTAACTTAGAAATAATAGAATAATTTAATAAATCAATTTGTTAAAAAAAAAAAAAAAGCCGTACGAAATACTTTTATTAACTTAAAACCTCAAATATTACAGTGCTGCTATCTGTATTTAGAACCTTGCCTCACCACAAAAATGACTTCTGAAATGACGAAGTCTTAACTGCAAAATTCGAATATTCAAAATTATATTAGTAAGTTGAACAATTAAGTAATCGACGATTGAAAAATCCAGTTTACAGCTTTAAGGTATGGTACAAAAAAATTGTTAGTCGAAGTAACAAAAGATTTGTGCAACAGTAAATCATAAATTTAAAGCTCTGTTCCCCAAAATTATAGTAAATGCAGTTAGTATTTTTCAATCCAAGGTCACGATTTACACGATGCCCATTGTATTCATTTTAACTTTCCAACCATCGACTCAATTTTTACTATAATATAACTCTTAAGAACATTTTGCACGTTTAATTAAATATCTGTTGAACACGAATGAGATAGAATTAATCGGAGAATGGTTATTTATATGTCGCTCTCTATCGAATACGAAATTTCTCCTCTGTCTGTCATCTGATACCTCATTACACAAAACTCGTTAGTAGTGGATTAATATTTTGTGTGTTCTGGTATTTAGAAGAATCAAGAGTACATGCACTCTTGTCGCAATATTTGGCACGGAATAGAAATTTGGCAAGACTCTTAATTTAATATCTTAAAATATTTTAAGAAACTGTATTTCTTTATTTGAATTATGACATGAAATGTGTTTTTAAGATACATTATATGCCTATTTACTAATCACAATATTGTCTACATTAAACTATCACCGATTAAATATATTTCACAATTATGCTTAGTAACTCAGTAGATTTCGTGGAACCATGGAAAAATATTGTTATGGGAAAAAAAAAATATAATACCCGATACCTTCACCGAAATGGATCGAAAAAATGTCTTCTGTAATAAAATACTTATCAAAATCCTTTGTGAAACCTACACCTTTTTATCTCTGAGTCACGGGAAGTATTAAACACCCGGTGACCTTCAAGATATTAGGCACCATTAAAATACTCAAATGATTTCCCTATCTTTTATTAAATTCGGTTCATTAAATTTCAAGGTAAATTACACCTTATTTTGCTACAGTGAATAAAGATAGTTAGTGTAAAAAAAACATACTTTAGATTTGGCGAGTAAGTAAACCAATATATTTTTTCTAACATCCGGTTTTATTTTATAACACCATATATAAACATAATTTACTTAATATTTACATGATTAGTATGATACCTGTTACATGATACCATTACATGATACTATATTACATGATTACCTATCTCTCGCTATAGATGCGTTTGTATGACTTTAGTTCTTGTACAGCAACCCTGATGAAGGGCTGAAACGTCGGAGAATTTAAAAATAAATAAAATTATTTATTTTTTACCATTTCAATTTGACTGATCACTCCAACCACCCTTCTCTTCAATCATTCACTACAGTCAACCATAAACCCACAACTACTTAATATTACATTTATTTCTAACTAGCCGAAAGTCACGGCTTCGCATGTAAATATTTCTTTTTTCGCCATTATGTTTTAATTTGCAAAGAAAAGGAATTGAAATTTATGATAACTATGATGCATGTAATAACTTCTGTTGCAGATTATGATTTCTTAAGAAACATCTGATTTTTATTATTAATTTTACATCGTTAAAAAAAGGGAAGAGTGCTTTAATCATTTTTAAAAACTCTAGATTATTTATAGTGGTAATGATGTCACACCCACTGCATAAGGACAATAAATTATTCTAGCATCATAAGCAAAATCTTATTTTTTTTTCTAATAATAATAATAAGCAGTATGTTCTAATAATTCTAGTCCAATCTAGAGGGTTATACTCAAAAATTATATTATATTCTACACAAATTATATTTTTAATTACCTACAACGTATCGTTTTTTCCAAGGAACATATCGTTTTCCAGTTATTTAAAAACAATAGGTTAATAATACGTTTTGTAATTGGTTCTTAAATGATAGGGGTAATAATTTCAAATCCAGTCTTACTCCTTTTTTACATAACAAGATAAACTAAAATGTATAGCTATGTATTGTAAGGACCACATTTGGAATATATTTAATTATTTCAAATGAAGATGTAAAGTCTGAATAATAATTGCTAACACATGTCCGGTTACATATGGGAGAGTAAAGACCCCCCAGAGAATGCAACCTTTTGTGAAGAGCAATAAAACACTTAAGGACAGAGGTCGGCAAAAACACCTACAAAGACCCACACTTTCTCAGCACTTATGCTACGAAAATTCAATCAATGAAAACCATCCTTGCCTCACCCTCAATATTTTGTATAAAATCTACGGAGAAGGAAGAAAAAAAAGGTTTTATGAGGAGATCCGGTTTTCTTATAATTTCTTTCGACTTGAGGACCGAAGCCTTGGCCCTACATAGACCATGATGATCCTGGCAGAGCCATGACGAGATGATCTCAACTTTGCTGATGCAGCGATGACTTCTACCAATTACACCACTTCATATACAATAGATAAGTTCTATTCCCAACAATAAATTTACCAATGTTATAATATTTCATGGCAATATAATTCTCAAAACAGTCCATCTGAAATCATGCCTTCACAGTTCATTATTGAATTCATTGATACTTGTAACTATAATTTGTAATTTCTGTAAACATAATTTTTATATATTCAATATTAAAAATTGAAATAAATTAAGTTTGGTAGTAAAAGTTATTTTAATCATGCCATCGATTTATTTCATCAGAATCACAGGTAATGTTTGGTAATTAGAAAGCATGATAAACACAAACCAGATTTTGAAAAAAAGAAATCCAATTCATTAATTCTGGACCAATATATATATTATAAATCCAAATTTATTTGACTAATTTTTCATTATTAATTTTTAATAAACATTTTTGGGTAATAATCATCAATGATTATCCAGTGGCATCACTAATAAATTTTAAAACCGCAAAAGTTAACATTTGAGTAAGATATTATTATTATTAAGATATTAATCGTTAAAAGTTGTTAATTAAAAACATAAATTAATTGATCACGATGTGAGTGAAATATTCTGTAAAATTATTTCAAATCATTTAGGATTTTTGTTTTTAATTGTTCAGGAATTTTCTTGTTAAACTTTTTAATTTTTCACCTGCCTAAAATAAATTTTAAAAAAAGTAACATAACATGATGATGGGATGTGTGATAATATATAAAATATTCGATAAATTATACTGTCTAATTATTTTTTCACTACTTACATATTCTATTGTAATTTATCAAATATTCTAATCACACAGTACATTACCCCCTTATATTATATTTTTTTTAGTTCCATTATATACAGTACTGGAATATTGTGTTAATCTACTTCACGCAATTTTTATTCACATCTTTGCATTTATTTATTATTTGCTAACGTACTATATTTCATAAGATTATATCTTTTTCGTTCTTATATGCTTAATGTCGTTGTATTGTCTTCGCATTATCAAGATCAAGATGCGTTAAAACTAAGGCTGAAATCTCGGCATGAGGAAAATTAACAATTTTTTTGTACTTTACTTTCTGCAACCAACAACCAGTATTAAATTTAAATTAACCAAATATCTACTAAGCATGAGTAGTGTGAGAACTCCATGGTTACGGTGAATGAATGCGGTGATGTGAAAAATCTTTTGGAGTAAATAATCTGTAAGCAATAATCAATAATAAGGGGCAAAAAATGAAGTAATAGTTGTAGTTCATAAAGTCATACTATGGTATGACAAGAGGTACACAAAAAATAATATCTGCTTATGTCATCTCACTGGTTACATGAATAAATGGTTAACAATAAACAGTCAATGGATATCTGAAAAGGTATGGTCTAAGATTTGGGAGCGCGTTTAATTTAGTGGTACAGGAGATCGAGACGCTAGGAATTGGGATTGATGTGTGCCTTCAATATTACATCCAGGTCGCCCTGCCTGGGAGTAGCCTGTTATTAGCCGACTGCTGCTCATCGACTTATCTGTGAATTTCTGGTGACATGGTGACCTAGCAAGCAAGCTCCATCTACCTTTTGAGGCAATAACACTCATTGAGATTCACAAACTTTTTTTCCTAGAGTTTTTGCCGAGTTAAAAGCTCCACCGATCACCAAGATTTGAACCTGTAATTATTTTTCTATCTTTAAATTCGGTTACCAGGTTGCTGGGCAACACGCGGTGCTGTGCAGACACAATTAGCCCGCTGGGACACCCCTTTCTCCGAGATTCACTCACTTTCTCTTCTTCCAATTCCAAATAGGGATCGAAGTTCCCATCTTCCTCGGATGGGAATATACATCTAGTCAGGGGTATCCATACCTCCCTAAAGTCGATGGCGCATGAACCACCCCCCCCCCTCTTCCACCGCTCTCCAAAAATTTTATTTCACTCCTGTTTATGAAAATAGTGAAAGCGAAAGTAGAATTAGACAAAATGTAAATCATATTCAATTAGACTTGGTATGTCCCATATTTTCCTCCTAGTTCTCTGTTCGGGAACTTTTTACTCCAGAAATACCTGTATAGTCTTATCGTAATGTGCTTCCTCCCCACCCAAATATACCAAGCCAAGTCAAAATGTACCCCCCTCAAAAATATTGATCGACTTGCGCCATGAAAACTCCTTCTGGCCATCTCTGTATCAGATTTAACCCCGGTTAGCCCAGTTACGTACATATCTACTAGGAAGTTCCGCTTTCAAAATTTCTCAAAAACTCGAAATTATCTTAGGTTTTGATAAAACCTAAACTTCAAAATTCTCTAGCAACACCGATTCGAATCTAGGACAGGTTTATATTGTGAATTAATTTTCTGGCACACCCACAGAATGAATCTCGACCATCCCACTCTTGCTAGAATAGGTTTGGTTTTATCTCTGGAACCACCGTTCCGCCGTATACCAGAAATGGCGAGTGAGATAGTAAACGAAAAAAAAAATATTATCCCTTATTGTTCCAGGAAAAAAGATTTAAACTTTTGCATGTGTAGCACAGCAAATCTATTCATGGCCTGTTGAGCTGTAGCTATACATTTTGAAACATCCTACATTTTCGAAGATTCTTATTGAAAAAGCTTGCAATTATCAGATGCCACTATTCTCGAGAACTCATGGATGTTGAATTTGTTTTGTAATTCGTTGATTGATATAGGACTGATTGTTGATTTGAAAAATGCATTTTTAGTTTTTATTAATAATTAATACGAAAGACAGCAATGAATTGAATTTGACATTGTTTGAAGACCTTTGTGATAAGAAACATACTACTTAGTCTTATTAAAAATCTTTATAAAGAAACTGTAACTTATATTTCCAATAAAATTCTTTCTTATGGAGTTGTATTATGGTAGTGCGTTGCAGTTAGACTTCCTAGCACATTTAAGAGATTGGTATCAACAAGTGCCAAATAAATGGAAGAAATTAAATAGTAACTGGAATATCTTATAGGAATGAAGGAATAGAATTATACCGGGTACACAATGTACCAATCTATCAGTATCTAAAAAATATTGAGTAAGAAGCGAGGCCTTATGAGTTATTTTTTGCAATTATCTTATTTTGAGGCTCTCGAAGTAAAAAAAAAAACACTTAAATAAAAATGTTCATAAGTTTTAAAGTGCTGATTCATTACAGTGTTTGGCTTCTTATAATAATAACTATAAAAAAATCTGTTTCAATCCTGCTTCCTTCGTTTAGCCTCCATCCTTATCTACCTCTGGATTTACCCATCAGTTTGAAGGGCTGCTACCCATCTAACCCTACAACATTAAACGACTGTTTAAATTTCCAAAATGCTCCTTCAATCATTTTTACCGAATACATTATTCTATGATATAGTTCTGATATTTAAATTAATATGAACAAAAGTTATAATTAGTTAAAATATTTTTTTTTGTAAAATGTGTCTTGATCCTCGATATTTAAAAACAAGGACGTGCAAAGCTATCAATAGACTGGCTGTTTGGATAAATTAGAAAATAAATTATCCTTCACTTTTGCCAACAAAAGGCATAGCCTCCCTAAATAACACGTATAATTCCTGTTTCAGAATCCACTCTTTCTTAACACTCTGGCTTTTAGCCATTTTTGTTATATTAGTAGGACCGAATTCCCTTATATGGACATCAAACTTTACATATTTAGTGCAATATGAATACAACAGACATTAATAAAAAAACGAACAACATGAATATTATGCAATGTATTTACACAATAAGAGTCAAGTGGCATTAAAATGTACAAAATGAAAAATGATGAAATAGTTATGAAATGTTGTAAGCTGCAGTAAGCCAGTTCTAAAAGAGAAATGCGAATTTGCCAAACAGAATTGAGACGACAGGGCGTGTTTGACAGAAAAGAAGAAATGGGTACTGAAGGATTCCAAAAGAAAAATATCAATTTTATATGGTACGATATCTGGGGAATATTATTATTATTAGAGGCCACAGTAAGCTTAAACATTGATGGAGACCGCAATATTTTTGTTTATTTTACTGTTGCTAATTTTATTTATAAGGAAATACAAATCATATAGATATATTCAACTTATTATCTGTAAATTTTCTAACTTTTGTGAATTAAATGATTTTTTTTTTTGTCTATAAAATATGTATTTGCGCCTGTCAACAATAAGTTAACAATCAGCAAATGTGATGGCGATAATGATGAAATGACATGACAGGCATGGGGAAGGAAAGTACTCAGCAGTACCTCTTCCCTAACTTGTTCCAATTACTTAGGTTGTCTAAGGAAGGAGATCCCTCATCCAACGCCTTTTTAGTCTCCTGCTCATGTTCTGAGGTATGTCAGCTGTGGCCATGTCTCTTATAAGTCTGTTATTATGCCCATTTAAATTTGTGTAAAATCGTTGATATAGGGTCGTTATATGTTGGTCAACTGTTGGAAAGTGGAGGTCAGTATGTAGAGTTTTGTTAGTCACGTACCAAGGTGCTTTTGTTATGATTCGCGATAATTTTGATTGGAACGTTTGAAGTTTTTGTTAAATATTAATTAATTATAGCTTTAGATCAATAATGATCGCGAAAAACTAACCGGGATAATTGAATCGGTGAATGAAGAAACCACTTCAGTCACTCATTTCAAATTTTTCCGGAGAGAGAAAAAACATCATAACTCTTACAAATTTTCAAATATTTGAATTTGTTTTTCCTCTGTCATAACATGCATTTATCTTGCTGTTATGCAAAAATCACTTAATTTCGACATAAATTAGCCTCAGGAAAAATCTAAGTTTGATTCGGACTTATGCTGTTTCTGTATTTAGTTATTTTTTACAAACAGCTGAGAACTTGGAAAAAAGGTATCCATTCATTAAAATATTATATTTTTAAATTAAAAATTTATTTCACAACAATATATATATATATATATATATATATATATATATATATATATATATATATATATATATATATTTTAATTTAATTTATTTACATTAATTTTAAAGTAATTTATTTATATTAATTTTAATTTAATTTATTTTAAAATTTATCTTTTTCATATTATATCAAAAATGAATTTACAATATAGCAAAGTCATCATAAAACAGGAATATAACAAAGTGAAACTCACTTAAAGATCATTCTCGACGATTGTATCATTGTCACGGGCTGTGGTTGGCCAGTTGAATAGTTCATCATAAAAAACTTTGAAATATTCATTTATATTTATATTCATAAGTACTATAAATATAAATGGTATTCGTATTTATATTTTTGAAAATAAATATACTTATCTCTACTCGTCATGCGATCCAGTGGTGAGTGCAGAAACCACTCCAGTCACTGACTCACATTATTTCTGCTCTCAACGATCGAAAAAGACGTTATTTACGTAACTACTTAACAGACTAACGCGGTTCTTGTACTCAACACGCACTTTACCTTTCTAAGCTTCTTTTCATCGAAAATGATTTTTCGCATTTTTTTTTTTTTTTTACTTAAGTGGTTTCTGCACTTCCGATTCAATGGTTAGCTGTACTTGATTTACTGCTTTTCTTATTTTCACTACTTTTCTTTGCTGAAACTTACTACTTTGATTTTAGAATCAAAGTAGATGCAATGATTTACAATATTCCTTTACGATTTTTGATTTATAGAAGTAACAGATGGTAATTTTTGACGATGTGGCATATCTTTTTATTACGAAAAACAAAGTTATATATTGTCAAATTTCAATACATCTAACTTCTCTGAATTGAAATAAAATTAACATTTAATAAGACATTAAATGTACTTGTCACCAAAAAGGGGCCTTGTAAGAATGGTTAATAACGATAAAAAAAATTTTTAAAATGGTTTACACATTAAAAACAGCCAAAAGATTAGACTTGCTAATTATCTTTAAAATTCATATTGGTTCCATGACAAAATGTTTGTAACTTTCACAAAAAAAAAATTAACAAAAATGCTGTTTATAGGACATTTATATAATCGTGTTCATTATTATTGCTGCTCAGATGAATCGGTTTATTAAATAGAGCTCAATTAATTTATTTAATTTTATAATTTTACGAACAACAATTAATTGTCAACTTTCCCTGATTTATATTATAGCACAATCTAGTATTTTCTCATTAAAAAAAAAGGAAATGTCAATAAGAATAAAATTTTATTATTAAAAAATTTCTTTTTTGCTTTTCTGAAAAGTTGGTGTTAGTCACTTACGTAATTTCACATAAGGACAAAAAATATAGCATTGTTAAACACAGACAACTACAATAAAATTGTAAGACTGCTGCTTTACAATTACTTGAGTTGCTAACTGTTATAGCATACTGATCTAAATGATGTGACAATATTTAGCAATTCAGCTTGATATATTTTGTATGTAAAAATGTCATTTGTTGTTTCTTTCCTTTTCTCATCCGCATTCTTCTCAATATGTCTCCCGGATCCATAAAGCAATGGCCTGCTTTAATAGAGGTGATGGTTTAATAATAAATTAAATTATTTATTATGTTTTATAAGTTATCAACGTATTTATTTTACAGGATTTTCATGCATAAAAAAGTGTATGTATGCGTTTATATTTTATTTTGTGTCAGCCTGTCGTAGGTCTATTCCAAATAACTCATCTAAATTATCTTCATCTTCGAATTTTCAGAATTCCTTATAGAAGAATACACTAAAAATATAACTCTTTGTAGGCTTTCTTACGAGAAAAAAAATCTATCTAAAGGTATTTTAATTGAATTGTATTATTAAATCAAGTAATATTTTAAACAATGGACATAACCTTAGATATATCATAGGAATACAATACTGTTGGACATTGCCAACTCAATTAAGGTCTCTGTGATCTTTATATTCATGAGTAAACACGTCATTTCTAACTGTTCATTACCTAATATTCACGTTTGAATAACCACATTGTCATCTACGCCAATAAATAATCTAAATATATGACAGTTAAATATAGCAGTCTAATTATATTGTGTATGGTATCCATGAGAGCGTGTAAGGAAGGGAAGACGCCCACCGACAAACTGGGACAAGGAGTTGAAGACCTGCTGTGGTGCAACATGAAAGAGAGTAAAGAGTGAAACAGGGAAGATTGGAAACTAATAGGACAGGTGCTTACAATTGCAAGATAGGTAGAAAAAAACCGAACTCATAACCTCAACTAAAAATTTGGTTTTGTATATATGTGAATAATATGTATAAATCAAGTATATATATATTTAACTATATATACAAATAAAAGTTATTATTATTATCATATAAGTATATCGTTTGAACACTAACATTGTACATTTAGTGAAGTGCGTCATTTATTCTCAAATCCACAACATGGACAATTTTAAGTGAATATTTTGGATTAATATTCTTCTGTTTTAAAAATTAAACAAGAAAATCGGGTAACCTAAATAAATTGTGTGATCCTCATTTCACCGAATGGGCCGAAAATGATATTGTGCTTGACAATCATTTTCAATTTTTCATTGCGAAAACATTTTCAACAAAATGTTACGATTCAGTCGAGTGCGAAAAAAGCTTTTTCATCCATTGGTCTGTTTGCGCTGATATATTCTTCAAAAGACGTGAACCAATTTTGTTGCATATTCTTTTATTCGTATAGTTTAAAATTGAGTCATATTTTCATCCCATTATTTGAAAAGATGCACATTGTATAAAAAAAACAAAAAAACTCTGTCCCCCTTCTTATTCCATCTTTTGGAATATATGGGTAAAATCGGACAATGTATTAATTAGCAGAGTCAAAATGTATTGAACATTATACAAATGGTTTTTTACAAAAATATAATAACATTTTAAAATGGCCATCATTAGAGAAGATAATTTTCTATTATCTATTATTTTTTCACCCGAAAAGGTAAGGAAATTCATGTTGTAGTGATAATCTACGTTTTTACCTTCTATTAGGCGTCAGAAAACTTTTTACCTAAGCTTCTGTATGGTATCAATGAAATAAAAAATCCTTCCTTTGTATTGTGTTGATATTAGAATGTTTTATTTATTTATTTGTTGTTCATGAAAGTGTGGTGTACAGTTTATCAAATGGTAGGGAGAATATGTAACACTTTCTGAAATTCATTAAGGAAATAAACTAAACTAAAGTAAAACCGAAAACTAAAATAAAAATTATAAAGCTTATGAAAATGATTAATTTTAGCCTATAAATAAAAACTACTGAATCAGATACATAATTATTGAATACACTTCAAATATTATTAGATATAAAACAGCTTAGGAAAAAAGAATAGCTTTTTGGAGATTTAAATGTTTCCAATTTCCAGTAGCTTAAGATGTTATATATTTTTATAATATCATAGCACATTTACTTGTTTTATTTATTTGTACAGTTGTAAATATCTACCAATGATTGAAAACGAATCGAATAGCTGGCGTTATTGTTTAGAGCGCCACATGCCAGGATAAGGTTTATAGGTTAACATTGAAATAAAAATTTGAGGTTTGCTTATTACTATCGGTGTTAAGGTTATTAATTTAATTTAAGGTAATTAAAATAAGGTTAAAATAATCATATTGTTATTCCAATAATATTATTATCACACAGCATAGAAACAAGTTGGTCTAGAGTTTTAACTACAGATTAACAAACTTAAACGCCTAATGAACAGAGCAAAACGTTTTGTTTTCGGAATCTCAAGAGATACGCATATAACCCAGTATTACGCCGAGTTGAAGTGGCTCTATCCATCCAACCGCCGTCTGTACTTCTTTGCTACCTTTCTATACCAAGTCATCATAATTATCAAGCGGTCTTCCAATCTTTTTCACAGCCTACAATTTAAATATTTCATTCAATCCTGGCCCACTAGATCTCCTACTTCCGAACTCTATCCACCTCCTCACTAAAAACTGCTGCGTTTGACAAATTCAATTCAAGCCATCTCCTTCTGGAATACCATCCCTCCCGATATCCGACATGTATAATCAGTTTCCTCATTTAAATCCCTCCTTTTTAAGATTCTACTCCTTTCCCAACCCTATTTATCATGTAATGTAGATACGAGAACTTTTTAAATTTTTTTTTTTATTATTTTAATGGAATTTACAACTGTATTACATATAAAATAAAATAAGTAAATGTGAAATTGATAACATGACATGTACAAATGAAGAGAAAATACCCATTGGTAGAACTCAAATTAAAGTTCTATATTAGAAGATCCCGAGGCCATCTTCTTTTCAGACGCCTCGGAGGGTTATCAGGGATCGAGGAGGAAGAAAGGTTTGAAACGAGAGGATTCGGATGGTTCTGCAGTTTGTTATGGAAGGACGGGTATCTGGATCGGGCCAAATCGGAAACATATGGAACATTAAGGTCTTTATAAATGATTTTATTTGTAACAAAGTAAGGAGCGTTGAGGATTTTACGAAGGATTTTAATCTCTCTTAGCGATCCGTATATTGACTGAGTACTTTGTATTCAAATGTCTTAGGGACAAACATCTTTTCAGAAATAGATTGAATGAATCGCGTCAAAAGAAACCTAATTCAACAAAAAACTTAATATTGTCTCTTAAGAAAACACTACTATTTCATAAAATTTAATCACGAATTTTATCTCAAAGCTCGTTAACATTTAATGTATTCATAAATTTTTAATATATGAACCTCAATTCAGTTCTTAATTTCACTATCTAATTTCTAAATTTATTGTGACCTATATTTATTGTGCTTGTGTTTGTAAATCTTAACTTTAAATAGTACTTGTTATCTATTAATTTTGTAACTTTTAACATTGATTTTTTTTTTTTTATTTCTTTATGACATTTACAACTGTATTACATAAATACATAAAGTAAATTTGGACATAATTGATATAATGACATGAATACACTTGCTGAGTAACTACCCAATGGTAGCACACTAATGATATGACTACATTAGGAGATCACGGGGCCATCTTCTTTTCAGACGCCTCGGAGGGTTATCAGGAATTGAAGAGGAAGCAAGGTTAGAAAAGAGAGGATTGGGATGATTCTGAAGTTTCTTATGGAAGGATAGGTATCTTGATTGGGCCAGATCTGAAACATAACGAACATTAAGATCTTTATGGATAATTTTATTAGTGACAAAGTAAGGAGCATTGAGGATTTTACGAAGAATTTTGGATTGTAAGGATTGGATACGAGAGGAATTTGATGATTTAGTGGAGCCCCAAAGCTCTATTCCGTAAGTCCAAATAGGTCTTATTATTGTCATATATAGGAGTCGTTTATAATTGATTGAAAGATTAGATCGTTTGTCTAGTAAGTGCTGCAGTAGTCAAAACCGTCGGGCGGTTTCTAGTCGTTTCAGTCTGGTATGGGGGTCTTTTTAAAGTTTAAAAAAAAAAAAATGTTGTTTACTTATATTATTTTATTTTCCCATGTTTGTATTATACATATATGTATGTCTTTAGTGTTATCGTTATATTTTTTATTTTATCCTTTTTCCAGATTTTTATCTTAATGAGAATTATAAATATTTAATTTAATGAATGGACACACAGATACAGAATAAATGTATCTATAATTTGTCCTAAAGAGACAACAGTCCCAGGATAATAAAAAAAAATTCATTTAATTTTTCATTATTCATTTATTATATTATGGCAGTTTTCATAGTCTTAAGTTTATTAAATATGAGATTACTAAATATCTTAGAGAATTAAATCACTGCTGATTTTTTTCATTTTTCCTTTTAATTGTTTCAAATCCTTTAAGAAATATTTTTTGATGATTAATAATTAAATTATCTATCGGCCCATATTCGAAACTATAGTATCATGTGATCTCCTTTGTTGTTTATAACTGATCGTACTTAATTATAACTTCCAATTATAATCATATGGAAAAAACAAATTGACAGTAGACCTTGGAGTTGAAATTCAAGTCCAATAAGAGAACCGCCTCTTCATCACTCTTCTTGCGCCAACTCCTCTTACTAAAGGACAGGCCCTGACAGATGTGAATAGAATTGGAGATGCTGAGGAAAACGGAAAGTGGCAGGAGAGCGGGGTTGTATACATTACCCTGAAGTATGCGCTACAGCTCAATAACCCACATTGCGAACGGGCCTAGTCCTCCTTTTTATGTCTGACCTATATATCATCCTTCTTCGGGATACACAATGCTATGTTTCAGACGATAGTATTTAATCAATAATTGTTTAAATAATTAACGTGAAATAAATAGGGCAAATGCACCAGAAACAGGCCTTTTAAGAGAAATTTTCCACATTGATATGAACCACAACCTTAATTCCAATGGCGAATCTTTGCAAATGGATTTAATTTACAGAAAGTTTAGTCTTTATCAAATTTCGTTTTTTCTATACTGTAAATTAGTTTATAATTCATGAAAAGCTTAAGAAAAGTCTAACAGCGTATTGTGCACCAGTAATAGACATCCGAGTTTTGGGTGCAACAGATTTTGGTTTATTATTTTCAATAATCAACCATTGTGATCAACCAAAAAATTCAAAAATTTAACCCCCTCTCAAAATTTGAGGTTTCACGTTTCAGGATGCGTAGAATTCGAAAAACTAATAAAAAAGTTTTTGTCCGTCCGCCGTTCGCACATTTTCTCCGAAACTACTGAACCAATTTTTTTTTTCAAATTCGTATATGAAATCAGAGGTCACACGAGCATGATCCTCCTTCATCGACATTACTATCCACCTTTTACTTTCAAAATGGCCGCCGAAAAACCTGTGTTGCTGTAGACTTGCGTTTCTCCTAAACGAATGTACCGATTTCAATGAAACTTCGCTTGTCTCGACTCCCTTTAAATTAATCTAAATAACATGCTTCAACGAAAAGAAGCTGGAAAAAAAATTACGAGGGATGGTAAAATTAAATTCCGAATAACTCAAAAAGTTTATACTTTTTTGTTGATATTGTATGTTTTTTTTAAAGTTTACGAAATTTACTAAAAAAACAAAACAAAAAAAAAATCGCTAAAGGCGGACAATTACTAGCAAAGATATGGTATCCGTTTTTTTTTTTTATATGTTCTACTTCAAACGTTATATCGTTTGTTTGGTTTTTAAATTTCGAATGTGTTACTGAAGTAATGTTATGTTATTTAGCATATTACTAATGATTAAAAAAAGTTTAGTCCAATAATTGGAATCATCTTTTATTTATTTTTCTTTGTAACTAGGAAGGTAATGTTACTTTAGATGTATAATTGTTTGGAAATAATAAACCATTGTGAAATATTTTGCAGCTTGTGTTTTTTTTTTATATAATTAAAAAAACCCAAAATAAATTTTCCACAGTTTCAAACAACTAAATGGTAATAGTCCGTGGCACACTCCATTTTTAACACGCCTGAAACTTAATAGCTTTATCTCATCGTAACCTACAAATATTTTATTTACGAAAATTCTCGAAATTGGAGTGTATTCAATCTGGAGATCGCCAAACTTTGTCTATTTAATTAGGAACTAAAAACTTGTAAATACCCATTTACTTTTCACTTGAATCGTAAGATAATTTTAGAAAAAAGGTGACCTTCAAAAGTTGAGAGCCGTTTAGTATGACACACACCTCCGAATTGTCAAAATAACGAGGTTATATAGCTCAAATGGCCCAATATTTTTGTAGATTAACATTTTTATCGATTTTGAGATCAAATTGTTTTACGATCCAAGTGGAAAGCAGATGAGTATTTACGAGTTTTTAATACTTAATTAAATATTCAAAGTTTGCCGACCTCCAGATTGAAAACGCTCCAATTCCAAGAGTTTGCGTAAATGAAATAGTTGTAGGTTACGGAGAGATGAAGCTATTTACGAAGTTTAGATGAGATGTTAATTATTTGAAAAAAGGGGTACCACGGACCTAAATATGAATGAATACCAATTTCAAACTTGTTTCCTGAAGAAATGTGATAAGGAAACATCCTTGAAACAAAGATCCAGCCTTGCTCCATTGAAATCAACCAATCGACTATTGTGGCCTGATACCACTTGAGGTTCAGGCATCATCGCCCTCTTAAGTGTTTTAGCTCTACTCCTATTTGCATTATCTTTTGGGAGTACAAAGCTTATTACCTGTTTAACCAATAAGTTGAAAACTGTCTATTACTGGTACATACAATACTTTTCAAATACCAAATTTTGATTATTATTTTTTATTTATAATTTAGGGTGAAGAAGAATCAACATTTATTTTTAATATGATATATAATATATATAAAACGTTTTGAGATTTTTTTTTCCTAAATTACCATCAGTAAATGATGATACTACTATTAATATATAATTAAAAGAACAACATTTAGGATAATCATAAATTTAGGTACTTAAAAAACATCAGCGAAAGTTAAGTCGATTGAGGAAAATTTGTTTTTCGAGCGAAAGCGTGTCTTCCCCCGTATTCAGGAGAATGACCGTGGGGTCATTCTCTAAAACGTTTTTTATTTATTTCCCCTGTGTCCAAAATGAGCTAATTTTGAGCTCTAGGCAAAATCTTCAGCGTTAAATTCACCGAACATGAGGTAGGGGCTGGGTAGCTGATCCACAATTCACCGAATGTCATCAATTGTGAACGATTCTGCTGATGGGAATCAATGAATGGAATTTGAAATGGAAAACCTGTAACCGAATCTCAAGAAAAGAAGTGACAGTCCTCTGCCGATTATGAATTGGGAATTGGGAATTTTTACATGCTTATTTACTACCACTGACTGGAACCACCGACATGTGAGAGCTATAAGGTGCAAAAAACAGTCCAACATATCATCCATACTGTCCAGAATTAAAAAAAAAATATAAGCAAAAATATGGATATGGCTCAAAGCCTAAAAGAAGTCCTGATTGACACTTAAAAACCCGTGGAAAAAAAAAACAAGAAATTATTAAAAATTATAAAATTCTACAGGATATAACCAAAAAAATAAATCAATGAAAGTTAGAATAGTTAAAAACATAAGTGCAATAATAACTAATAGTTGTAAATTAATGTACATAAGTTAAAAACAATTAAAATTAGAACATAAGGATTACAAATTGAAATTTAAAAACCACAATTTGAATTTATATGAAGAAATTTTAAATGTTAAAAAGTACCATTCAAATTAAGAGTTAAAGATTAAAAGAAGGTAAGTTAAAAAAAATAATTAAGATTAAATGTTAAAGATTACAAGAATAAGAATCAATAGATACAATTACAAAAATTAATAGTCTTAAGTGCAAGAAGAAAACCTATAAATTGCAATTTAAAATTCAATGTTAAAAGTTACAAGATTAATAGATAACAAGTACTATTTAAAGTTAAGATTTACAAACACAAGCACAATAAATATAGGTCACAATAAATTTAGAAATTAGATAGTGAAATTAAGAACTGAATTCAGGTTCATATATTAAAAATTTATGAATACATTAAATGTTAACGAGCTTTGAGATAAAATTCGTGATTAAATTTTATGAAATAGCAGTGTTTTCTTAAGAGACAATATTAAGTTTTTTGTTGAATTAGGTTTCTTTTGACGCGATTCATTCAATCTATTTCTGAAAAGATGTTGGTCCCTAAGACATTTGAATACATAGTACTCAGTCAATATACGGATCGCTGAGAGAGAAACCCCGCAGAAAATGCATTGGGATCAAGAATGCATTCACGTTAAATACTCGTGGATAAGCCGAGTATGTCTGATACTCAGCCAGGTCAGTATCACCTCTTCTCTTCTCGTCAGCGAAATATTCTGAGTGTCTGGCCGGACGTCAGGCAGTGTTGGGCATTTACTCGAGTAAAAGCCCAACACTGACGTCAGGCTCGAAAACCCACAGCTTATTGTCGCTTACGGAAGATTATAAAGGTTTGGAAAAGATTTCTTTTATAAAAAATGGATTAGTTGGCCCTTGAACAACCCACAAAAATAATAATAATAAATATTAATATCCGATCAACATCATGGAGTTATTACGGATGTTATAGTTTATTACGTTCAATTATGAACCGTCTTGATCGTCAGAGAACTTTTCCTCATTCAATTTATTTTCATTACATTCGTAATATTACCTCACTTAAAGTAATGTTTTGTTTGATTAATCAATTTGAAATCATATTCGTTAGCTTTTCTAAAACTAACCGAAACTATATCCATTTATACGTTTAACTAGCACTAGGTTCAAATGGATCTTTCTGTGTAAGAACCCTCATCCCTTTTTCCGTATTTTAAGGCTATTTTCATAGAAAACAAATAGTTTGTTTAGACAATTTTAATAATCTAATAACTACTGAACGGTGTAATAACAACAGTGGCGTAAATACCGTTAATTTTATTGATGATACGTTCTGGAAGATAAGTGGGAAACGCAGAGCGGACGTAAGTAATATAAAATATTTTAACCAAAAAAAAAAATATATATGTATCCAAATTTTTTTTTGATAAATTTTAACTGATTTGAAATGTGAGTATTTAATATATATATATATATATATATATATATATATATATATATATATATATATATATATATAGGATCTGTAATGCCGTTTGGTCATTAAGGAATGAAATTCCTCAAACGGCAGCATGATATATAAAACCGCATAAAATTTCCAAAAGTGGGGTTTCGGAAAATTGTATAATACAGACAACCTTTCTTAGGTTATTGCAATTTCATATTATTGTTTTGTTTATATAACCGTTATCTCATTTGTACGTTTCACTTTTTTTGTCTTAGACTTTTATTTATTAATCATTCTTCTGTTGTTATTTTATATTTTAGTATTTTTAATTTTTAATCTTAAGATGACCCACATATTTGGGTTGAAACGTTGGCAAACTCAATTAAGACATTCTTGACTGCACATCCTCACTTTGTTTAGGGAACACATCAAACTTGATATTTGAATTAAATCAAGTAAGCACACACACAGCAGTTATGCTGCATATATACCTCAGTCATTGTTGTGACGCCGCCATTGTTGAAGCATAGACGCTCACGTACCGTGGGAGATTGACTAGACTGGCCAGTTGAAAATTTTGTCATTCCACTGATTTATTAAACATGGAGTAAAACACTACAGCGGCCGGCAAGGGGCCAAGAAAGGAAGAGAGAGAAGATGAACAAGAAGACGGGCACAACAAGAAAAGAGAAAATGCAAGTATCCCAACCCACCTATATTTAACCTCCTTATAAAATACATGTAATAAAATAAAGCAATCAATCTTTAAGTATTCACTTCTTTAATCCATTAACTTCTCTAATTTACAGTCCACAGCAATAAATTATCACCAGCTCTTAAAGCAGAATTATTATGACAATATCCCTGACAGCCTTGGAAGGGATTGGCATAATAAAGTAAACATGACTTTATTCGATCCTTATAATTTCGATTGTTAACTAAATACCCTTCTCTAAATTTATTTAATAGATATTGAAACATTGGAAAAAGCAACATTTTCCCGATTCTTCCATAACAGCACAACTAATATTAATTCCAAAGCCCAACAAAGACTCACAAGTAATAAATGAATATCACATCATATTTCTTAATTCAATGAATTGTAAAATAATAGAAAAAAATGTATAGTTTGGGAAACGGAAAATAGAAAATTATTATCACCGAATCAATGTGGTTTTAGATCATTACGATTAACTTAGCTTGTGTATTAGTGTATATTAACTTAATCTGTGTGTATTAGTATTATTTCAAACCGATGCATCAAGTGTTGAGATTTAAAAAATATATGATAAGTTTAGGAGACATCCTGAATATTTAACAGTCAGTAAATATTTTATTGGTTCTCTAGCCGGTAGTTATAAATCGAACTTGAGAACCCCCTAAGCTATGGCTTAACCTTTATGGAGGTTCTCATAAACTAGATGCCGACGACAAAATAGAGAATAAACATCAGCTGTAATCGGCAAATGCCAACCATTGGCAAGTGTACCAAAGTATTTCTAGCTAAGAGCATTCCATGGCTAGATTTCCCATATCACAGTTGTTATTTTATAAGTAAAATATTTCATGCAGAGTTACAAATTAACGGGGCATAAATAGTCAAACATATTGCATTGGTTACTTAGTGAATAGTAACATCATAGCTTTCTATTTGTAATATTCTTTATTTCCTGATCAATTTAGTGAGTGATACGTGGGTATATTAGGAATAGGTAATTTTTTAATAGTTGATTAATTGGAGTTATAGTCACATAAAATAGATACATCTGGCGTTACATTATGTAAATAACTATGGACTAATAAGTTGTAAAGGAAATTAACTATAACAAAATAAATAAATTTTATAAAAAAAAAATAACAAAACATAAAATGAAAAAATAAATATATTATAAATAATATTAAAATAAATGAAAATGAAATGTATTTGTGTTATAAATAAAAATTATATATATATATATATATATATATATATATATATATATATATTATATATATATATATATATATATATATATATATATATATATATATATATATGTATATATATATATGTATGTATGTATATATATATATATGTATGTGTATGTGTATGTGTATGTGTATGTGTATGTGTATGTATATGTATATATATGTATGTATATATATATATATATATATATATATATATATATATATATATATATATATATATATATATATATATATATATATATATGTATATATTTAATAATAATTTTTTTTTTCGGTTGGCGCTACAGACCATATATATATATATATATGGTCTGTAGCGCCAACCGAAAAAAAAATTTAATTATTAAATATATACACATATAATATTTAATATTCTTCGTTTATTTTAATATTCTTTGTATTTTTTTCATTTCTTTTTTTTATAATTTTTTTTCACAAAATTGATTTATTTTATTATATTTTATTCCCTTTAAAACTAACTAGTATATAGTTATTGATATAATGTACCGTTAGACGAATATATCTATGTAACGTTAGACATTATATATATATATATATATATATATATATATATATATATATATATATATATATATATATATATATATATATATATAATAGAGTTCACATTAGAATGTCTTACTGCATAAGTCTCTGTTTCAGTCTATGGGGATGATATCGGAGTTCTTATGTTGAAACTCATCTTTAACCGCTGATAGCTGAGATTTGGTAATGAGTTTTTAGATGAATTTGTCTATTGTTCCTATTTGAAATTCACGATGCTGTTGACTATTTTTAACAGACCAAGGAGTATCCAATCCAATTCTCAAGATCTTATTTTGAAATATTCCTATTTTTTTTTTTCCATTTCTTAGGATGCTACACACAACACTTCACAACCATACATCATTAGAGTCCTTAATATTGTCTTATAAATTATAACAGATTTTATGGCTTAAGTTTTGATTTCCTGTTGAAGGCGGAATATAGCCTTAGCCAGACTAGCACAAGTTTCAGTTAATTTAGTGTTGATTTGGTGTGTTGAAATATCATAGTTCTTGTCATAGTATCATATTTAATCGTAATATATTATTTGACATAACTAACTCTAACGAAAACCTTTTAAATCACTAAAACTAATAATTTTGAGAATTGGAGTTGGACTAGAAATATACATTTCAAAGATAATAATAACCCCTTTAATTTTTAATGTAAAATATGAAAAAAGTACTTCATTGCCAGTTTTTTCAATCGAAAATCTGAAAAAATTGAATTTTTTAATTAAAGAAATAGGTACAAATGTCTATCTATGAACATAAAAACACGATATCAAAACGGTAACTATAGAATTAAACTTAAAGATATTCACCACAGATGTAGGTTTCTAGGAATTTTCGCCAGAGAAACGGGTTATATTGCAGAAAAGGGTCCCTACTAGCCCAGGATGCTACTTAAACTAAATAGAAATACTCTCCTAGCGATAGAAATTATAAAATTAAGAAGCTCCTAGCAGTTTGAAGTAAAATAAAGGATTTCAACACCTCAGAGGACAATATATGAAGATAGGATATATGAAACGGTAGTTCTATTATACGGACTATAACTTGAGCGGTGGAGGTAATCTGGTACATAAGGTAACACTAAATAGGGTTATATAGTTGCTGGAATATAATGTAATAGTATGCTAAAATGAAGTGAGATAATCATAAAATAGAATGTAAAAAAGAGAAAAGGAATATGAAGTATACAGGATATAGATTATGTAAGAATAAAAGATTAGTAAAACTGGAGGGGAGGCTCCCGCCACTTTTTGGAAATTAAAAAAAAATACAAAGTCTGTGAGAATAATTTAAATTTAGATTATTAATAAAGTAATACAATTAAAAATGCACTGAACGGAATAAAATTTATATAATACTTAATATAAAATAGTTTAAAAATTAATTAATGTTTTTGTTGAGATGATATTGTATGAGAACACTGACACCAAGAAGCACATTTTATTTTCGTCGTTTATTACAATCCATTTCAGATTACAATTGTTGTAAATGATTTAATTAACGAATATAAATACATTTATTTCTTGTAATTAAAGTATATTCAATAATATTAAAAAACATTATTAAATTCTCTAAACGATATTAATTGAAAAGACAGTTGGCACCATTTCAATATTAAAATTTCTCAAGTCCGCGTAGCTCAACTATCGAATAGCTTCAATTTCGCGGGTGTTTCGTTATTTTTTTGAATATATCTACTTAATTTTAACAATACGCAACTGACTTCAAGGTATTTTTTTAGAACTACAGTAAATAAATACTTGAAACAATGTCAGTACCTTAATTTGAATATTGTCGGCTTTTCTTAAACATTCTTAAAACTGAATCTCACAGAAACTTATTTAAATAATTTACGTTATTAATTTCTCAGATAATGTTATTCTAAATGAACATCTGATTTATAAATATTAATAACTGAATAGTAGGCAAATTACCACACATTACACAGTTTATTACAATATGTTATATGCTACATAACATTTAAATTTCATAAATAAATAACCTGATTTTATCCAACAATCCACATTTAGAAATGAGATACTTAATACTTTTACTACTTTGAGATAATTAATACTAAAAATTAACAGAAACAATTATAAGTCTTATAGAATGTCGATAATAAAGGACAAACATGTCAGTGAATGTACCATGTCAGTGCACCGGTGAGTTTGGACGTCCGTACTGTTCAGTTGGCATACATTTTCAGTTCCGGTTCCCGAAGCCAGTAATCGTTTTATAGTTCTATGAGATATCTTCAGTAAGGGTATTGGTCGTTAACACGGACATAAAACTATTAGTATTCAGGACAACTAATATTAGGATCATTGAACTCGCAATCTGAAATTACAAAGTTAATTAATTGCCCTAAACCATTTTCTGTCGTAGGGATTCGGCACTAACGAACAAAAAAGGGTTTATTTCAAGGTGTTTATGTTGTTATTGTATGCCTTTGTCCTGCTATGACTTAAAAAATATTTTAACTTGATATGATGCAACAGTGTCCAAGAGTATGAAAGAATGAAATGCGACCCATGCTATGAACCATGAGTACGCACTGATATTTGCTAATTTAGTAAATTGCAGGATTTTTTTTCGATGTCGATGAAGATGAGGCTACAAAAATAAATTCCAAATTTTCCTGATGCGTATTCTCACAGACCACCATCGTTAAATAAAAGCGGTGAGGTCAGAACTAGATACCGGTACTTCACGACCTGCCAGTAGTGTTGTCCAAAATCTTTGCACTTTGCAAGACTAATACCAAGACTGCCTAACTGTTGCAAGACCAAGACCAAGGCATGTGAAAAAAAAATTATTTTTTAAATAAAACTTAACGCAAAGTAAGGCCAATATACTTTTGCAAACTCTTCTGATTTTTTATTCGAGCTTATTTAGGTCTCTTCTATCTAAAAAAATACAGTAATATCTAAAAGGTGACTGCTTTAGCTATAAGCTAATAGGTGACTGCAACACTGTTGAGAGACTCTAGTGAAAGACCAATTCCAAGCCCAAAACAGAGTGCGCAAGACCAAGAATCGTCTTGGTCCCGCATTTGGGCAATACTACCTACCAGCTCCTAACTCAAACCTCTGATTATTTTGTACTTTTTAGCTTGGATAATATTTCCAGTTTCAAAATTTTCACCTAAGAAATATTTTCTGAATGTTTACTCTCTTCCTGTGGTATCGGCATTAAAATATTTCGTTTAAAATGTATTGAATTGTTTTGTAGTTGAATGTTTATGGAGTAGTGCTGAGCGGTAGTTTAACAGTATCGCTTTTGGCAGTTGTACGTCAAGCAACAGTAAATTCAGGCCACACCCTCAGTTCTAACCGTACCTACGAGACACACTATTATTTAAAGTTTTTAGCTAAATATGAAACTTTTGTTTTAATTGTTCAAAAACCGTAAATTCAATCAAACCAGGTTTACTAAAAGTATAAACACAATCAAAAACGTTCTACGAAATATGTATGTAATATTTGGGGGAAAAATCCTGTACCACTACAACTAGTGAGGGGACTTGGGTTCAGTACTATTTAAGGAAGTACTGTTTCTTGACCAATGGTTGTGAAGTGAGATGATTTGACCGAGATCAGGTTCAACCGCCAGGTGTCCTCCTTAATTATGTAATTAATTATAAGTACCCAGTTTATAGAGGCTAGGTGTGCCCCAGGGGAGTCTTCAGAACCAGGTCGATCGACTACCTCTAAAGCAGAATAAATAATTAATCGCCATCAATCGGATTCGAACTCAGAAAATTGATTTTTAGGAGTCAGTATCCTACCCACTCAGCGGTCCAGATCCTCCTATTTATTTAGAAAGTAATATGAAATTAAAAAATACTGAAATTCACTGAGAGCGTTTTTTTTTTTTTTTCGTCTTGAATTCGTGAGTATATGAGCTGATAAGGTATTGAGTACATTCTTGAATTTATTCTCTTTTACCCTACGCTCTTGATAAATTCTGGTTTATTTTTTATGGAATTTTAATTGCGCTCACTATATGTAATCTATCTTCTACTTAAATTTTTTAATTTCATTATTCAGTGTGTTAATATTTTATCTTTCCGTGAGAATTTATTTAGCCTGTCTTATCTTCATAGCTATTACATAAGCTGTGATATAGGCCTTTTTATACGTTTATATGTGATAAATAGTCAGAACACAGCCATTTTAAGATTTTTATCAGGGTCCCATTATACTGATGGTGTTCAAGTACTCAGGTGAGTACACCTTCAGTGCTGGTAACATCCTGATGATGACCCACAAGTTTGGGTTACATCTAGAAGTATAATTACAATCAAAGTCTTAAAATGACTGTGTCTTGACTGTTTATCATCTAAAATGTATAGAACAGCCGGCTAACTCCCTTCAGTCGATATAGGTTTAGAAAATCTAGATGTTAAATTTATTTTATTTTTATACCACTGATGTTCTTGTTTTATAATGATTTATTTTATGATGATTGAATATAAAATATTGTTTGTAGTTATATCCATATCATTAATCTCATCGTAATCGAGGATCTCATCGGCAGCCGCCATTTTATTTCAAGATGGCCGTGAAATTTGTTCTTTTTCACAATAAAGAACAAAAACAGCTCATAACTGATTTGAAAAATAATATCTTAAGCCTTCCTCTTGAAAACCTATAAATGAATATATATAACATACTTTTCTTCCAAAAAAGGCTATACAAATGTTTGACGAATACAAAATTATATTTCTGAATATTCAAAAAGTAAGCATTCTTTCAGGTGGTTGATGCGTTAATTTTTAAGAAAAGTTTTTTTAATAAATAATAAACAAAAATAAAAAAAAACAAATAATTAAAATCGGACCATTCCTAAAGAATATCTGGTATTTTGTACTTCTTTTCACTAATAAATCCTATCTGCATTATATGATTTTTCGATAGCATAAAATTATGAATCTTATTAGGATTAGATAGATGCTTGTTTGGTTATTATTCTAGTTATCTAAGTAGCTTGATAAAATATATATACATTTTTTTTACTGCTAAGGAAAGTCGTGAATGGGGATCCACCATGCATATTTAGTTCATAACTGTTTGAAAAAAATATTTTTATTTCCCTGTTTAGCAGTAATTAGACAATTTAATCAATGTTTCATTCATTTTTTGACAGCAATAAGAGGAAAATAGGACCTCAGTGACAGGACTTTGCGGCGCATTCTTTTTTAGTAATATAAATATCCGAAAGAAGCATTTAGGATGGGTGTATACAACGATGTTCTAAACCAACAGCTCTGGCCTAAATAGCTTCAATGAATCTACAACAAATTTGTTTGTTATTTGAAACCTTTGTGAGGTACTAATGATGTCATAGTCATTATGGCAGTTTTAATTAGCTCATTCCAGCGGCTGGAACCCATTGTGCTGACCAAGCATTTATTGTATACCACTATGTCATTCTGCTATAACAGTTGAATGAAATAATGAACCTATTCATACCATCCCAAAATACACTCCATTTTCTAATTTACTTCAAATTGTCGACTATTTGGCTCACTTTCCGGTTTTGAAAGGAGCATACAATCTTCTCCATAGAACAAAAATTTCTAGTAAATTAATATTCTAGAATATACTAAATTTTAAATTCAGTGAATAAAAATCAGGACTGAACAATATACGTAAAATATTATTTGTACAATTTTTCATATAAAGCTGCAACTTTTTTTAAGTTTTCAAAATTCCATTTTTGAATAATAATAATAATAATAATGAGGCTATGGGAACCCACCCACAAAAATACAAATTGTTTGATGAAAAATTTGAAAGCATTTTTTTTTTCAATATTTAAACCCCGTAAAAATAGCGCCTGATTTAATAAATATTAAACTAGTAACTTAAGGATCTTAACGAAAAATAATTGCGAAACATGCGGGAAAAGTTTTTATTTTTTAACTTGTATATATTGGTTGAGAAATATAAAAAACTGTTGGTACTCAGTGGACGCGGAATTCGATGCTCTATAACTTTTAGTCTATGAGTTCTTTTCCTTGAAGATCTCATTTCCAAGCTGCAGGGTCATTAATGGTAATTTGCCAATTTTTGACGAATTTGGTAAAAAACAGCGTTGGTTGACCGCGGTCATCGACTATACCACTTATTAAGTTTAGATACTCGTTCGACGCAAAATCTAATGTCACTTAATTTCTTTAAGAGTACGTGTTTCACTTAGACGCACCGTTTAGGAGTTATACATGGAAAAAGAAAAAAAGATAAACAAGAAAAAAATGACTTTTTTGGCTAAAAAATGTTGTCCTTTAGCGGCCTGGGTTAGCAATTTTGTGTTTTACATGTCTCAGCCAATACATACAAGTTAAAAAATAAAAAACATTTCCTACATGTTTCGCTATGCATTTTCCGTTACGATTCTTAAGTTACTGGTATAATATTCTTTAAATTAGCTACCATTTTTACAGGTTTAACAAATCCCAACTGACAGCCTCTTACTTCTATAACGAGAATCTGTCACAATTAAGGACATTTACTAAAACTAAAGAAACACAAATAAAAGAACTAAACTAATCATAATAACAGCACGTGCATATTTATTTAAATTATAAAAGATGATCTTAGGAAAGATACTTTAATAAGTATTAGTAGAAAAAAAAATTTTTTAGTCTCAGTAATTAAAATGCTGTATATTAAATTTATCCAAATTTGCGCCTTTTCAGGCATCTTCAGGGATAAAATCTGATTTTACATAAATTGCGAATTTTCATTCACTTATAGCAGTGTACCGTCTTGCATCCCTATGACTAGATGTTATTAAATATTATTATTAAAAATATAATGAATATTTGTAAAGCCACCCAATCTTAGGAGAAAAAATTTACCGTATGTGGTAGGAAAATTAGTGTCTGGTTATACTCGATACTAGAGGTCAACCGATACCGATATTAATATCGGCATATCGGCCATATCAACCTTTTGGCCGATTGCCGGTATCAGCCGATATCAATCGCAAATATGGCGATATATCTTTATATATATATATATATATATTTTTTAGCACGGATATAATATATTTACCGATATATCGGACTTCTCCACATTGAATATTATTTTTATTGCTAATAAATGTTAGTTCAATTCTTTTGCTTGTTTTCATTTACTTTTAATATTATTATTTTTTTGTGTTATTTATTTTGAGTAGAGTGTGAATGTGCTCTCTGAACACTACTATAAATGTCCTAAATTGTGACAGATTGTTATATTTTTCAATAAAAATGTTGAAAATTTTAAGAAATTACTAATTTCGTTATACTTTTTATGGTTACTTTATATTAACAGTTTCCTGTAATAACAAACAAGTAAATTGTTTGTTTTATCAATCAGGCTCATAGTAAACTAATTTTAGATTTGAATATTTAATAGTTGACCTTTGCATTATAAAGGAAGGGGTGGTCCGGGGTGGCGGTCATAAATATGCTGAATAGATGCAACACTGTTTTATTAAAAGCCTTTTAATAAAAAGGCCTTTAAAAGGGTATTAATAAAATAGTTTTGCCACTATTTAGCCTATTTATGACTGCCACCACGACCATCTCCTTCCCTTAAACTAATTTTAATTTAATATCATATAAAATCTCAATAATTATCAAATTAACGAGTCAATAAATTTGTAATTAGCGCTTTCAATCTGTTATTAAACACAATATTAAAAATAATCGCCCATGAAATCTTAAAATAACCATTCATACCTATATGGATGAAATCTCTGGTCGTCTTAAAAACGGAAATACAGATACACAACCATTTTTGTTTTTTTTTAAATCAAGTATAACTTATATTACCCAGTAATCTCGGTACAACAAATTGTGATCTTATATATTTTTTAAACTGGCAAAATAAAATGCAATACATAAATATTGAAAAAAATAATCAAAGTGAAAAAATAGATTTTCAGTTATAATGTTTTTAGGTATGATTTAGGCATAGAAGAGACTTTAGTTGTACGATGCTTTCTCATGCACACTTGGAGTCTAATTATTATTAATATATCTTCAAATTTTCAAGAGATTTTCGTTAAGATTTTTGTACTTCTATCAATTATTATTTTTTTAAACAATGAAAGATCAACTGAAACCAATGATATCGACTCTGCATATTTCAATGCCAAGGCCAACTAATTACAATGTTTTTCTCATTTAACAATTATGATCCAATCACTAACTATTATAATTGTATTTCGATAGTTGATATTTTCTTCACTGATGATTTCTAGTGAATCTGTTTTCACGATAAGTTACTGATTTTCAGGAGCATTTACAGCCTCATATCTAACGGCCTTCATAGCTAGTTTAGAAAATGAGAAGACCTCAGAAATAGGGGATGGTGAAAACGGAGTAATGAAATAAATCAAAATTGTTCATTATACTTTCTAGGAAAAGTGTAAATTAAAACAGATCTGGAAAAAGTAATGAAAATTAAGTCGTTAGTATTGTATAGTAGTGTTTTTAATTATTGGTACAGTACTGGCTGTCAGTACAAAACAAAGAACGGGAGACATAAATAAAAGTTATTTTTATATCATTAACGTCAGTAAATACAGCTAATAAATGTTTCATTTCGGAGTTCTCAATAATGTAAATGAAGACTGTAATTGACGTTCTTATCATGAAATGTATTTTATAAAGAAACGCTTCAAATATTTTTTGGTGTGAATATGTTCAAATATCACTATAATTATTGTCCAAGTTACAGATTATAATATTTCTAAATAAATAAATAAATGATAAAAATAAATATTTTAAAAAGCTATTTGAAACTGGTTGAAAAGTTGAACGTTATTTTGTGATCATATAAGGATCTCCTCTCAAAAAGAGGGATAATCGTTTTACATATTTTATTTGAAGAACATTTTTCCAATATTGTTGGCGTTTAAATTACGAAAACAATAGCATTCTTGTCTTTTGAGACAAAGATCAATAAATTTTACTGTTTTATTTAGTGTCTCAGTTAGTACAAACAGACGGAGTTATTCAGTCTTTCTGTCGTTACTTGCACATGTAATTAATTTTTTTTTAAATAACACACTTGCAATATTATAAATTCATATTTTACTATAATATGTCCTTTTGAACTAAGCATTAAATAAATAATACAACACCAACACATTGCAAAGTTTAGAATACAAACTATAAGATATGAACCAGTACATTGATAAAACAATATATCGGTTCCTAAAGAGAATAATATTCCCTTAATCTGTATAGAATAACATATTATAAAGGAAGGAGATGGTCCCGGGTTGCAGTCATAAATGGGCTAAATAGTAGTAAAACAATTTTATTGAAAGCCAACGTTTCGACCCGACTTTGCAGGTCTTCATCAGAGAGGTGTGTTCATCTAGGAGTTTCACTTAGGACTCTAATAAGTTCTAAGTTGAATTCTAAGTGAAACTCCTAGATGAACACACCTCCCTGATGAAGACCTGCAAAGTCGGGTCGAAACGTTGGCTTTCAATAAAATAGTTTTGCCACTATTTAGCCTATTTATAACCACAACCCCGTAGCATCTCCTTTATACTGCAACGGTCAAATATTAAATATTCAAAATAACATATTATGTTTATATGTACAGATGTATTTACTGTATTTTTATATTAAATGAAATACTTATACTAGACATATTAATAAAATACTTATTATTTCTTCTTATTTATAATAGTTACTTTTTAACATGAAATACTTATTATAAATAGAAATTACTACGTTTTCTTAAATATGAGATCATAACTGTTTACAACGTTTCAAAATATTGCTAACATTTTAATAAATATAATGTTTCACTTTTTATCACTTTTAAGCAGGTTGAACGTTTCTAGTTCCAATATATCTATTCAGTCTAAGCAAGAAGTTTGAGTTAAAATCTGAAAGTTAGTTGAAAATTAATTTTAGGAAATCCTAAAAAAAAATAATTATGTATGTTTACGTAAATTATTTTGTTTGAATTATTATTATTTTATATTATGATATTATAGTACTACAACAATGTATAACGTGTAATTGTAATATTTCATATCCATGAGAAAAAAATATTGCTATCTTTCAATACATGCATCTTGTCGACCAAATGACTTGAATTCATACTTATCGCCCCCAAAGATACCAAAAACCAAAATTTGGGCAGTATGCTGCATTTTCCAGATAAGTCTAAGGAATCTAGTTCACCCCAATATGCGTCGGGTCTCGGCAAGAAGCTACTTGGTTCCTCTGGGACTTTAAATTTCAAAGATTTTCACAAGGCATGACGGTTTTCGAGTAAAGGTGTAAGAGCATTGAGCTTAAACAAGTTGTAGGGTATATGTGAGACCGCAAGTATAATGCACTTATAATGCGCTTAACAAGGGTTAAGCTCTTGAAGGACAGGTCTCTATGTAAAAACAGAAAGAAATCATTCTCAACTAATTGTCAAAACATTGTTTACTTCAAAAATTTTAAATACGGGTGGATAAAAGACGTACTATCGATCTACTTTTCTCTGGGAAGAAGAGGAGTAGCTGAACCGGGGATGCTATGAGAATAAATTAGGGGCGAAACGGACATGACAGAATTGAAGAGAAGAACAAGCCACATCGAACAGTTAACAATAGCATACTCCTGTAAATATTCGTATTGTCTAAAAGGAAGGGGAGGATTGAAAATGAATGAATAAGATCTCACACGCCATATTATTTATATTTAACTAGTTTTAAATTCTAGTCTAAATTGGAGATGAAATGATTATGCAAAAAGTTAAACGACGAATAATAAGAGGTTTGTTTAAAAAGTGCAAATTCCTGGAAAAGTAGGTTCTCAAAGATCAGGCAAAAGGAATATGAATGCAAATCAAGACTTACGATAACCTTTTTGACGAGAACCTGATTTTTGTGAAACCTGGCGAAAATTTAATGACACCAATGGTTCTTAAAAAGATATTTAATTTAACCATTAAGGCTTATTTTCACGAATATAATTTTACCTGTTTTAGTTTTTCTCTGGTTGACATTATTATTATTATTATTATTTTCATATAAATTAGACAGAGGATATAACGCCATTTCTTCAATTTTAATAGTTTTTTTTTATCATTCCTATAATTTCATGTCTCTCAAATGTTGAAGAGCAAATATTGTTTGATCCATTATCAGATATTTTTACCCCAAGCTATTTAACTATAAGAATGGAAATATAAAAAATTATGCATGCTGATATGTTTTGGCAATCGCCGATATCGCCTGTTGCTCCTTGAGACGATGATAATTTTTATTTTTTTTTTTCAAATTAAAAGAGACAAAGCGTGAAAGACGACGCCTTTGTTTCAAAGATCCCGAGTTTGGCTGGTCCGGCGCTTGCTATCTATAGCCAACATGTCCTGGCTTCAAAAGTGATGACCTCATTAATATTTAAATCCACAGACTTTTAAGCATTTTAAATTGTCTGTTTGCATTAACTGTCCAATAATAAATTACCAGAACCTTTATGCGGATTAGTTTCAGTATTTATTGAACAACCTTTTAAAATTAAATTAGCATATATTTAAAATAGCCTGGTGAGTGCAAATCCAGAAATATATTATGTATTAGCTAAAGTAAAGACCTCTATATGTTCTATATGAGCCTAGATACGTGCATAGTATTGAGATATTTTTTTCTTTCAAATATTAATTTTTCAAATACATTGCAGCATTGGGATGAGGCCTAAGTGGCCTGCAGGCTGAAGGACTGTATTTGTGTTTACTTGGATTGCGGATAATTTTAATGAATGATTATTTCGATTGCAATGGAAATTTTGAAGTCTATAGTATACAGTACTAAATTATTGTTAGAAGTATAAAGTCTTCCATGAGCACGTATTGAAGTGCTCTGAACGTTTCAACAGAAGCTATTTCAATTTTTTTTTTTTTTGAAGTACAATCTGTGAGGCATAAAATGAATATGGCGGTAGTGTCAACTGAAGTGGGAAAGTCTAATATTTGACATATTAGGGTCTCATATTTATATTTGATCTTTAAATCTAATATGCAGACGATACAAGAATTTTCACAAAACATCAAGACCCTACACAGGCCTCACTAACTCTACAACATCAATTACTTAAATTACAAGATTGGTTCAGACTATGGGAAATTCAGACATGACAAATCCATGCATACAAAATTTCTATTTGAAAAAACACCTGCCCTCTAGTTTATATTGACAAAAATCAAATTCCTCAAACGGACAGGGTACTTTACCTTGGTCTCACATTCGACAGAAGGAAACATGAACATGTTAAAATGTAACGCAAGAAACTTAAAAAAACGACCCAAATTACTTTACTATCTTTTTGCTAAATCCTCAAAACTAAAACTGAATACATATACATACTTAATTAAACGCTTATGGACGTACTCATAACAAATATTAGGTATCGCTAAAAAGACCCACGTACAAAAACTTCCAATCAAAATTATTGCGACTCATAACAAAAGCATCTTGGTACGTGATTAACAAAATTCTACATACTGACCTCCACTTTCCAACAGTTGACCAAAACATAACAAGTACCCTTTATCAACAATTTTACACTAATTTAAACGGACATAATAAGAGACATATGCAACAGCTGACATATCTCAGAACATGAGGATGAGATTAAAAAGGCGTTGGATGAGAGATCTCCTTCCTCAAACAACCTAAATAATTGGAACATGTTAGGGAAAAGGTACTGAGTGCTGAGTACTTGCCTTCCCCATACCTGTTATGTCATTATTTCCTGTATCGCCGTCACATTTGCTGATTGTCAACAATAAGTTGACAGGGGCATATACATTTATAGACAAAAAAAAAATCTAATAAATCCAATGTATAAATTTAATGATAGGGAAAACTAAATCTTATTCGAAAAAAAACATTAAATAACTATTTACAGAAAGATTAATCAGTCTTTTAATAATATTTTTAACAAATTTTATTATCTGTACATGAATACCATTCAAATATCATATAACTAAAATGGCTTTAATCATTCAAATACTATAATGTATAATTCCGAAATTTTCTAATTTTCCTCTGTAAACGTTGATGCTGGCCATACAAACATAAACGCTGGGTCGTAACTGACCCCATACAGCATAATTAAAATTTTTGGACCAGAAAAAAAAACGGACACAATATTAACGTTTAGTTTCGTTTATGGAACTTTCACTTTAAAAACAAATCTTATTACAGAATACATATGAAAGTATGTGAATAATCATCAGTATCTTATTAACTATTATTCATGAAAAATCTTCAAAAAGACTTGGAGTCGAGAAAAGAACTGATTTAAATAAAATAAAAGATATATAAATGGAACTTTTAATAGTATGTAAGCACTTACTGCTGAAATGCAGAAAATACCGAATCTCAGAGACTATATTTGTGATGTTTTCGTGACATAGTTTGTCTAGCAGATCTACACCTCCTTCGATTATAATACAAAATTCTTTGATTGATTTCGTCACCTAATTCCTCATCAGATTAATATTATTGCCGCCTAAATTCCTCACGCATTTCTTCTATTGTGAAAACAACGTTTGACTGCTGAACTCCGTTATTTTAGAAAATGAAAGTCGGAAAAAAATAACCTAAGTTAGGAACATCATTATAAACATGGGGCCATAACCGGCCCGCATAGGGATGAAGTGAACTTGAGAGGTGAATCAAAGATGCCGCTTATCTTATTTGATGTTATTTAGGCGGTCTTTATTAGAACTGCTTGAGTGAGTACCTAGAGCCCTGAAGGCAGAATATGAGGTATGTGCATATATCTGTATGAGGGTGGGATTCACACTGAACGTTTGCAAAAGAGGATTAAATAAAAGTCTTGTAGCCAAGATTTATGTAGAAACATATGTTGCAGTAGAGCAGTTAGATATGCAAAATAATCTTATAAACGTCATCAGGTTTTTTAATCAATGCATATTTGATGGAAAAGGTGGTACCTATACGCATAAAAGACAACTCTTAATGTTCAATAAGTTCAATCAATAAATGATTATTAGCCGTACTACAAACGTAATACCTTGTAATAATATAAGTTTAAGCTATTATAATTAGTATTAGGTGTATCTATTAATCAAAGAATGTTGGAGATGAATACCAGCTGCTATGTATTGAACATAGCAAATAAGTTTTTAAAATTATTATGAGATGTGGTAAACAAAGGTGAACGAAATTGACTTCTGACATCAAAAACAGTGTTAACGAGCAGAGCAGATAGATAAGGAACGACCTATACCTGGACCCTGGGGAAGGCTCAGATTAAAAACTAGTAACGGGCTAAGTAACTGGTTCCTTTTAGGGTGTTACCAGATATTTTGGAGTAATAGGGTGAAGTTAAGAACCAATGGAAACTCTCCTTGCACCACCCTTAATATTTGTAGAAAGTACGCCGAAAAGTAAGAGAAGAGGTCTTATGGTAATGTCCGGCTCTGATGATGGGTCTTCTGTTTAGTTCCGGCCTTGAGGATGCATCTTATATTTTCTTCCGGCTTGGGGATTGAAGCCTAGGCCCTGCATATACCATGATGATTCTGGAAGAGCTTTGAACCATGATGAGATGATCTCGGAGCAGCAATGCAGCAGTGAAATCTACTACCTACGCCACTTCGCATACCATAATAGCTAAGTTGTAATTCCCAACCATAATGTTATAATATTTCATGGCAAAAATTCTCAAAACAGGTCATCTGAAATCATGCCTTCACAGCTTTGAATTATTAAATTCATTGAATCACGTATTTTGCTCTTATAAATATAATTTGTATATATTATTTATTAAACATAGAAATAAATCAGTTTTTCATTAAAAGTTATTTTAATTCTACCATCTATTTATATCATCATCATCATCATCATCATGATCACAGGTAATGTGTGTAATTAGAAAGCATGATAAACACAAACCAGCCTTTGAGAAAAGAAATCCAATTAATTAATTCTGGTTTAATCAATATACCATAGATATAAATTTATTTTAGTAATTTTTATTGAACATTTCTGGGTAATTATCACCAGTAATTATCCAGTGGCATCCCGAATAAATTTCCACTCCCCAAACGAATCAAGAATCGCAAGATATCAAAGAACTTGAAAAGTCAATGAGGAAAATGAGATTAGAATTTGGTCACATGTAATGGCAGGATAAAAAAACGAATATTTGACAAAGTAATGAGACTGCAAAACACCAAAGAATAATCTAAAAAGATTAAGTAAGAAATTGTAAGATTAATAATAAAAAAAGATTGATACCTGGATAGGAATAAATTCAGGAGAAAAGTTCACAAGATGGTCCTTGTTGTATAAAAAAGGAGAAAGATAAAAAGAAAATATACAGAAGAAGGGAAAAAGGAAATGAGTAGAAACAAATTTTTTGGCTAGAAAGAAAGGAAAAAAAATAATTACATACGCGGTGTCCCTAGCTGGCCTTTATTGTGAATATTTGAAAAAATCTGGCGGGTCCAACACACAACTTCCCCCTTTCGTCAACTCCGAATAAAAATTATTTTCTGACCATGTTAGGCTATTACTAAATTTTTGAACTGAATTTTTAACTGAGCTAAAGCTAAAAAATTACAGCTAACAAATTATAAATACCATTAAAATAACAAAAGTCCTATTTATTATATCACAAGTTGATTATAGATAGCAGGATCTGTTGATTATGGATTGCACGATCCGTTGATTATGGATTTTACGACTATTAGTTATTAAACTGTTATTTTCCATTTCAAAATTTACTAAAACGGAATTAAGAGATTTGCATTGTCTGTCATAGACAGTTTAAAATTTGTCACACTAATTGTAAGTGGATATTCTTGGAATATCACAAAAGGAAATTTTATCAAACTTTCCACTAATTTAATTTTTAATAAAGGTTACATGATGATTTTATCGGAATAAACGGACGACAGATCCCTAAATATTTAAACATAATATCAGATTTAGAATTATTAAACTACAGTAAATATATTTAAGGTTATAAACGTATCTATGAATTATTTTTATAATTTACTTCTTCTTTCACACAAGTACAATGCAATAGTAATGGGTATTGCTGGAATATAACAAAGGGAAGATTCATCAAATTATTCAATAATTTAATTTTCTAAAAAGTTACATGACAATATTTTGGAATAAATGGACGTTGATACTTAATTATTTAAATGTAATATCAGATCTAGAATTATTAAACTACAGTAAATGTATTTAAGGTTATTAACATATGCTATATACATCCATGAAATGACTTTATATTTTACTTCTTGTTCACACAAGTACAATGAAATAGTTTTTTTAAATATCATTGCCTGGATTCCGTGGATTATACATACTTTTTTCAAACTTAAAAATATTTTAAAAGTTTACATTTAATTACTAAATTTCATTTAATTTACATGTGATATAAGTTAAATATTATTTTTTTTCTCTTTAGTTATTTATCCGCACCTGTCATGGTGTTGACAATCAGCAGATGTGTATTATTAATATTAATATTATTAATTTTCCAAAGTTATTATTTGTAATTGTTGTGCCTCTCTCCATTACCTATATTAGAAGTTTTTTTCTAAAATTCTCCACTTTCCAATGATATATTATACGTATACCTTCTGACTAGTATTTCTGGAGATTTAATTTCGACCTTATAAACATTTTTCTCCTTTATTTAAATATAAATTCTTTCAAAAGTTATATTTGGCCTTTTTCCATAACTCCAAAAAATGAGAAGTAGTTGATTATTTTAGATAAACCAAATTAAAGGTTATTTAGAGGAAGCCATGTTGAATATTGGGCATTTGAATCCTGTAAAGTGAAATCAATGAGTATAAGACCTGATTGATATTAAAGACCACTTAATTATACAATGATACACCAAGATTGATCAAAATCGTAAGAGCCGTTTTCGAGAAAATTGTAAAAATGTGCACCGTTGATATAAAGTGGCACTTCCGGTTAGCAAATTTTACGAAAAAAGTTGCTGTCACATCTGAGCCATATACAGACCTTAAATACGTATTATCAATTTCGTACAAATTTTTGTTTTTTAGCTGGACTATTTTGCGGAACGTTATTTGGATTCAGAGGACCACAAAATGGGTATTTCCGTTGAAAACTGACATTAGAAAATTTTCGCGATCTCAATACTTTCCTTTACTATATATTACATATAAAGGTAAGTGAATATAACATATCCGTTTAACTTAAATTTGTATCTAACTATTTATCTAACCACTCTAATATTTTCAATTTCCTTTCATTTTTATTTGCAAATACCAAACCCTCCAAAACGCAAGTTTGATGTTTGGCCTTCGAAGCGGCCTGAAGATGTATTTTCCGAATAAATAAATTTTTATATATGAATTATGATATATAATATATATATGCATATATATATATATATATATATATATATATATATATATATATATATATATATATATATATATATATATATATATATTAGTTTAGAAAACTACTTGATTAGAAAAAGTATATAACTGAGTTTGTAAGCAATAACATTAATAATTAAAGAACTAATATATAACTCTTAAAATTGTTGTCCTCGTTATTTTATTGCATTCAGGACCACACATATATTTACGTTGTTAAAATAAGTTTATTAATAATTTAATTTTTTTTTTCAATTAATGGAATTCCAATAAATAGTAATCTTAGTAAATATTTTATAACGTATTGATTAGTAAATGAAATCTAATTCATCAAAATGAGTCCTAGTAATCATTTTACTATAGAAATCTTTAGCACTTTTATAATTAAGTGCTTAAACTGCAAACCCCATAAAGTTTTTTCCAACTAGTTTTAAATAATCTCCAGTGCATAGTTAGGTCTTGAGGTCTTGGTAAAAAAAGGATGATGCATAAAAGTCATTAAAAAGATAAAATTGTATAGTCTCTTACGGGTGGTACTTAAGCGATTTATAATATGATTAACAAACTATCTAAAGAAATGTGTTTTCTTAATTCATCATTTTTATCATAAAGAGAATTTCAAAGAGGTTTATTATTAAACAGAAAACATGAAAAGTTTAATTATAAAATAGTAAAAGACAGCTAAATATTGAAAAAAATATTGCAGTCATAATAAGGCTGGAATGACCGAATGGGCTAACGAATGTGCACAGCACCGCGAGTTGCCTGGCAACCAGATAACCGAAGTTATGAGATTAACAAAGTACGAGTTCGCGTCCCGGTGCCGAAGAGGATTTTAAATTCCCCGCCCTCACCCTCTGGTCCGGGAAAATCCCGTATATCCTATAAGGCGAGGTAGGAAAGAACATAAAATGAAAAATCCAGTCATAATTTAATTTAAATAAATGGATAAAATATGGTGAATTATGAAATATAATTTTTAGAATTTGAATGTGTCAATTAGACTTCAAAAAAGCTTATTGCATAACTTTATATTGTTTACACTTTAAAATGTTTATTTAGAGGTAGAAAAATCATGCACTAAGGATAAAAGGATAAAAGCTAAACAAGACAATTTATGCTATCATAAATTATTTATAATTAACAAAGAAAAACCATTTCACCTTTGACTTAAAAATAAAAAAAGGTCTAGGTCGCGTCTATACGTCGCAAAGCGTCGCCAAAACTCGAATATGGCATTGGTGCCTATTATAGGAGTCTGCTCATGATATTTTTTCCACAGGGCCATAATATTTTTGCAAGACACAATAAGTTATTAAAATATCAATTGAAATTTTAAAATATTTTTATAAATTTTATTGCCAACAAATAGTTGTAGTGAACATACGTTTTATGATTCTATTAGTTGTCACTATTAACTTGACATTCTTATTGTATGAATTTTGTCTCCTTTATATTTCTGCGAAGATTCATTGTCTACTATTAACACAACGATACAGTTTATATATGTCACGTGTATATCGCCAGTTTATGCAAAATGTCATTAAGTCACATTATATAACCTTACATCATTAAGAAGTTTGATAAAGTTTCTCCTTGTAAAATCTCAAACTTCTGTGCTTATTATAACTGTATTTGATACATAAAAGGGTTTGTGTAATTTTAGTTTTCTTACTATTTTTTTTGTTTCCTATTTTTTATCAATAAATAAGGTCGATAATCATAAAAAAGTTGTTGAAAGTTCTAAACCATCGAAAATGTACTTTATAAAATAAACCGACCATAACAGTTCACGTTATATTTCAGTTTTATGTTGTTTGATAGCGTTTTATTTTGTTTCACATGACATATCAGTTTTAAGTATGTATTTGATTTAGAAACTTATTATGGGACTTCTTAACTTTTCAATCCAATAGATATATTCTGATGATTAATATGTTTGAAATTATACTTGCACGCTATCTCTTGACATGGATATACCCTTCGGCTTCAGAACGCCTCATGCTCACCTCAGCAACCTGAACTTGTCCCTCCTAGTGTCGGGCATGAGGAAAGACACGGCTCGTTCGCAGAGCTCCAGCTGACTCCTTCCTTCCGCGGTGTCTTCTCCCTCCGCATCACTCATCCTGCCACTCAGCAGTCACGGTGACAGTTCAAGATCACACACACAAGCCGATTCCCGTAATCCATTTCCTTCCTAGAATTTCTTCTCGTACATGAACCATATTCGCGGTCTAGTATTCCCTTCCCCTCAAACAAACGATTCTATTTAATCCGTTGGCAGACTACGTTACTCCGATAGCCGTGAACTGATCGCCGAGCTGCCGCCATGTCCCCCACCTCCTTTGTTCTTACCTTTGTCTAAGTGGGGAGTAGGGAATGCCAAAATTAGATAATTGTTTACTAATAGCCGGGCTTTGACAATTAAATGACAGTTTACAAATCAATTAAAGCGAAACCAATATATGAATGAATACATTAATTAATTAGTGGAACGTAATTCATACTACTTGAAGTGTACGAAACATCAGTACAAATTGAAATTATTTGGTGAATTAAGCAACTATTTGTATATTATTCCTGATGAAAAAATATGATTCAAGAAAAAAAATGTAATACTTCTTTTTTCTTAATTAACATAATTTATACAGTTTCCGGATAGTTGATAGTTATCGTGATAGTTTATAAATGTATATATTTATTATAGCTCTAACTTTAGATATATATATATATATATATATATATATATATATATATATATATATATATATATATATATATATATATATATATGCAAGCTGGCCGTTTTGTTACAGTGTGTAATAAAATATTTGTGCATCAAATTTATTTATATACAATCCATCCGCCGTATATTGAAAACTGTTGCATCAATTTCGTACCGAATTCATTGTTTGGTGTATTGAATAGTTTTGGATTGATTGGCCTTAGCATTGTTATTTCAGATGAACACCCTACAAAAATAATAACTATAAAAAAACACATTAAACCGCTAAAACCGTCTTTATAAATTACATCATCACCATCAAAATGATTGTACAACAGCCCATAACGGATAGCCCTCGAGCCAGGACCCAAAAATCGACCTGATCGTAGGAGAATGTTTGAGTGTAAATTACAAAACTGTATGTTATTCTGAACATAAAGAACCTTGTATGCCATTTCAGAGCCGCTGCTTTCGAAAATAACGGCCGATTTAAAGAATATCAGGTAAGCATCAAAACCTCTAACGCATCAAAACGCATCAAAAGTAAGCATCAAAACCTCTAACGCTGGTTACCGAGGAAAAACATTACAGCCAAAAGAGTAAGATTTTTTCGATATTTTTTTGTTTTTTCACCTATCACTCCTAAACGTTGCATCAAAGCGAAAAAGGGACTCTTTAAAAAATTACAGAACGTTAAATTAAGCGTGGAAGGAGTGCATGAACTTAATAATTTGTTTACGTGATAAGGTACAAAACTATGGCCAACCAACGCTGATTTTTATCAAATTTGTCAACTGAGACAAATTACTATAAAAGTCCATGGAACTTGGAAATGAGTTCCATGAAACACGAGAGGAAAAACTCATAGAATCAAATTGTAGAGCATACAATTTTGCGTTCACCAAATACTGAAATCTTTATTGTAGGCCAATTATATATCTCGAATCGGGATTCGTTATTTCTTTATGAAATTCTGTTTCATTCGACACATCATTTATCAAAATGCTACGCTGCTGAGAGGTGAAAAAGAGACTTATACTACATGTAACAGACATTAAACGAAAATAACTCACTAAAATAGACACCCCTACAGTTCAAATTTTGAAAATCACTTCATTACTACGATAGATTACCGATTTGTTCAGAGTAAGTGACTAATTAAAATAATTTGTACTAAGTGAACATAAAATCATCATTAGTTGACCTTGGTTTTATACCTTAGCCCGTAACCAAATTATTAAGTTTATTTTTTTTCTGTAAGAGTACATTTTTCGCTTTGATGCATCGTTTAGGTATTATAAGTGAAAAAAATAACGAAAAACAAATCCAACTTTTTTGGCTGTAAAATTTTCAGCTTGATGGTCCGCATCAGCAATTTCGTTTTTTGCATGTCCAAACCCATATATACAAGTTAAAAATATAAACTTTTCTCATATTTTTCGCAATCGATTTCCTGTTTCGATCCTCGAGTTACTGGCCTAATTTTTTTTTTTTTTTTATCAAGGTGAGTCTCAACTTATTTCACTATAAACCTCAACTTAATTGATTTGGACACAATGCTTATCAAGGAAGTGTTTATAAAATTGGAGTATCTGTAGTATAGTTCGAAGGTGATAAAAATAAAATCGGGAATAATTTATGACTTTTTGAAAAAATAACTAAGCTTAGGTCATCCGTTCAAAAGTCCTGTTTGAATGTTTTAAAGGTGATAAACTTCACTTACTTTTGAGCTAAATGTTGTAATGTTATCTACTACACTGTGATACAATTTTTAATTACTTAAATTACACATTTCTTTACTTATCCCTTTCTATTAAAAAAGCACAACACTTAAAAAAAAAAAAAAACTTAAATTTCCTACGAAAATTGGAACATTGTTTATATAATTTTTTTCTAGCTCCTGAGGTCTACTATCGAAATGTTTAGGATATACCTAAATAGTAAATTTTTCCAAAACAGTTAATGAATATTATGTACAACATAATTATTTTAATTGTCTTACTCACAGATTTTAATAAAAAGTGAACCAAGGAAATCCGCATACCTGAAATTAATACAAAAATAATGTTAATAACTGAAACAATATATCGGGACAATTTTATTTTAATTAACTAAACAGTTTTCTATGCAACATATAACTTGAGGAAATAAGTTCTTAAAACATATGTTCAAAGAGTAAAGTCTTATTCTTCGATGAAAGAAGTAAGTAGGATAATTTACAATTAAAGTAAGATTATCATTTTACCCAGTAAAACTATATGTATAATAAACAAATACATTTGAAACATATATTCAAGATATATATAATCCTACAAAGCAATGATGAAAATGAACTAACTCACCATAAGCTGCTAATTTTTAATACAGCTTTAAACAGAATTATAGTCAAAAGAATTAAGATGGTGGGATCAACTAATCCGGGGATCGTCTAATGTTTCTAGGCATAACATAATAATAATTATTATTATGATGATAAAATAATGAACTATAAGAACAAGAGGAATAATTTAGTAGGAAATTCAAACTTTGACAAAGGAATGAGTAGAATGAACAAACAAGAGTCTATACTCTAAAAAAGAAAACCTCTCATGCAATTAGTGTTGCCCAAATGCGAGACTAAGACGAGTCTTGTTTGGTATTGCACACTTAGTCTTGGTCTTGCACAAGAGTCTCGTAACAATCTTGCAGTTACCTATTAGCTTATTACTATGTATATATTACTGTATTTGTTTAGATAGGAGAAACATAAGTCCGAATGAAAAAATTACACCAATTATTTACATATAGTAACTAAAATTTTCAAGTATTAGTAACTATTTTGCCTTAATTAAAAAAAAAAAAATGTTTATCAGTCTTGCAACAGTTAGACGGTCTTGCAAATTGCAAGACCAAGACCGATTTAGGGCAACACTACATACAATCATAAGAAGTGTTTCTTTTCTATGCCATAACAGGGTTGATAACGATTTACAGATGTCCATATGGAAAATCCAACTCAGTCTAGTCATTGTTCCAACATAACATATTTGTCAGATTTTTTATTTTTATTTTTTTTTTTTTATTAGTCCTCCCCTTCCTCGCCTTTTAGGCTATACGGGGTTTTCCCATGCCGGATGATGAGAGAGGAGAATTTAAAATCCCATCCGCCACCGGGACGCGAACTCGTGTTTTTTTTGGCGTGTACACGCGTTAGCCCATTCTGTCACCCCGCCCCCCTCAGAGTTTTAATCTGACAACCGCTCTTTCATTGCGAAAGATTCCGCTGTGGGATGGAACAAAAGCAAGGACTACACAGATCGTTCTTTTTTTGAATACCTACCTTAGGTTCAATGTATCCCTAATTAAGGAATTGGTTAACCATGGGTTACCAATATCTGTCATGATGCAATAGAAGTCTATTGCTATCACCCCTTTATTCTCATCGGAATTTGATATCCAATGGAGAGCTTAGATGATTGCAGTTGCTTCTCTAGTGAAGCTCTCTGGTTCTAAGCTAAATAGGGGCTGGTGTTGGTTTTCATTACATTGACAGCGCAACCAACAAACACTATTTTCCATTCCATCACCCCTCTAGTAATTGTAAATCTCTAGTAAAATATTAATAATTACTTGATTAATAATTATTAATTGATATAATTAATACAAACCACGTTTATATAAACACACAGTATTTTCAGAGTATATATCGTACACAGTGTGTATCCTGCCCATGTGTCTTCATTGGTTCTCTGTCCACCTCACCAGCCCTCTCAAAGAAATATTTTGAGGGAAAATTCTCATTAAGTTCTTTGCAGCCTTCTTCTGATCATATATTTTTATGTATTAATAAACTTCAGCAAGGATTTTCATATTAAGATATTTTAATAACTAAAAACCTGAAATATTTTTTTTTTTAGATTTGAACAAAAAATATATAGCAAAAAATTGTAACAAAATTCTATATATGAATTATTTAATTGCTTAATTGTTCACTGATTATGAGATATGTGATTTGTTTCATTCGTCAAATTTTGGGAGTCTAGAGGTTTTTTTTTAATCAAAAATATAGTTAAGGATTCGACAGAGTTGTATATTTTTATTCATTTACAACTAATGTAAATCATTAATTTTTAAAATGTTAAAACTTTGATCATTGATTATGTTTTATTTATTTTTAAAAAATTCCGTATCTGAGCATGTAAATAATGTAAATATTGAACATATTGTTGTTATTCATTAATTTCTATATTTGTACAATGGGTGCTATTATTATAATTTAAAAAGATAAGGAAATAAAATATAGATTATACTTTCAGTAAATGAAGTGTTTTTCCCTTCAGGTTTAATTAACTATGAATTTTGTATATTTGTAATATTATATATTTTTTTAAATTTATTCCGAACAACCTATTCATCGAATATGTGTGTGAAAATTATACATCGTCCATTCTTTACCAAATCAATATATTGTCTCTTATAATACTGTATTAGAATCCTAATTTGCTGTCTCTGTTTTTATCTGATGAGATTTCATTATCTAGTTTTAAAGATGAATTAGTATTATTCTGCATCATAAAAAAGTATTTAGTGATAAAAAAAAAAAAAAATGGTTTTCATAATGAATACAGCCCACCTTGCTTGGTTTAATTACTATTCTCCAGCAAGGGCACTGGAGGTGAATTGCATTAAAGGAGAGCTATCAAGTTGCATATGCAAAACAGAGTTAAGTAATGAAGGAGCTTCTCTATGTATCATCTCTATTCGTAGTTTATATTTAATCTGTTTTTTTTTTAAAATTTTATTATGAAACTAATTATTGAAGTCTTATAAGACTATTTCAATGAACATAATACCTGTCTGATAATAAATACCACGTTATTTAACATTGATATGACGAGTTTAATCAAAACGGTTAGAACCGTTTTTATAGAAAACTACAAAAATGTTTAAATTCGATTATAAAATGAGTCGCTTCTGGATATTCTATTTCTGTTAAAACGTTACTGCAACATTTATTTATGTATGACTTTAAATATATAATTTTAATTCTGTAAGGCGTTTTATTTTTGCGATCAATTCTTCACACACACACACGCCATTTTGTGGAACTTTGTTTTTTGAATTCAAGGAACCTCAAATTTGTTTCCATTGCAAATTTCGATTTGCGTCTTTTTCAGGATCTCAATACTTTCTCTCGATAACACAAAGTAAAAAATATCGAACTTTGTGGAAGAATGGAGCTAAGTTAAAGGAGCTCTTAATTTGTCATTTTAATATTTATTTAGAAATATCATTGCTTCTTGTCATCTGTGATATTTTTAAATAGATCATACCTTTTTGAAAAATCAAAGTATAATTTCAATGAATGCATACACTTTTTTTGAGGAAATAATAAAAAGTGAAAATCAAATAAAACTTTTGTTTTTAATATTTCAATATGGCAATATTACTATACGATGTGAATATTGATAAAAGCTGATTTAGGAAATCATTTTTTCATACTATTGATTGCCTTTGTTTAAATGGAAACAAATAAAACCAATTATTACATCCCTGATAGGCAAGAAAAATGTTGAATACAATATAATCTCACTTTACACAAATCAATATAGCAATGTTCATACTGAAGTTTTGATTTAATTTTATGCTTTGACATAATTTTTTTTTTTATTTCAAAGAGACCTGAATAAAAAAGAAGTAAATCTAGAATATATATAGAAACTAGCTTCTTCCAAGGTCGGTGTTTTTCTATATTGAGAGTACTTAATTGCTAACGTCTTACAGTAGTTAACTTTGCGAACTTCTCCTTTGTTACTGGATAACCTCCAAACTTCTTCGATGAAGTTCCCTTGGTCTAACATCTGTCCTTGTTCAAGGGTTAAATGCTTTTCAATATAATATGAAAATTGACGAAAGAAAAAATATTCAACATAGTTTTATGGTAGGAAGACTGAAATTAGTTTTTCCGAAATTAGTAAAATGAGAACTTCCTTTTTTAATTCTCTATTCAAAGTTATTATTAACAACCAATTATATTTATATAGTGTATATAGTGTATATTTATATAGTACTAATGTTTAACGTATTGCCTCTGATTCTGCCAACTAATTAATGCAATATTTACTAATTTATCAGTATCCCAGTATGAGTATTATAATACATGAAACCGTCTACAATCCCTATTTTATTCTTACATTTTTCATCCATTTTTGCTCCTGATGAGAAGAATAGTTGGGGTGATAAGAAAAAAAAGTAAAAATAAATAAGTATATTTATTTTTATTTTTACCGAGGTTTCGGCCCATAGTTCAGGCCTTCATTAGGGCTAAGAAAAAAACAGATGATAATAGGTATGACCAACTATAAATATTACATAACAAAAAATAATATGTCGATGAAAGGTATAGTCTAAAAAAATGTAGGTAGAGTAAACTTAAAGTAAAATAAAGTAGATAGAATAATAACATTGAAGGAAGTTAGTCGACAGTTCTACATATCATTGATGAATAATATTCAGGACGCAGTCATAAAGCTTTTATTAGAGTCGTTGTTTCAACCCTAACATATGCGTTTCGAGCACTTAAACATCAGCACGAATAAAAACTTATATTGACTGCGTCCTGAATATTTATCACCCATGATATGTAGAACACTCGAGTAATTCATTAAATAATTCATTAAATTATTGGGCTCATCTATCTACATCAAGAATACACATCGTCGCTGAAATCCAACGAGTACTTGAATACCGTCAGTGCTCGAAACACGCCCTGATGATGACCCACGTGTTTGGGTTAAGCGTCGGCACCAATAAAAACTTTATAATGACTGCGTCCTGAATATTTATCACCAACGAAAGAATAATAACAGTAACAGAGAACTAAGAGAATAATAATAACGGTAACAATGTAAGGACAAATGAAACAAACTTGACCAAAATAAGGTAACAAGAGAAATGAAAAATGAATCAACAGCGTAAATTAATGGAATGCAGGATATAAAATAAGTGTAGCTAAAATATGATGGAATAGTATGCTAAAAGGAAGTGAGATAATCATAGAATAAAATATAAAACTGAGAAAAGGAATATGAAGTTATATACGAAAATATTAGATGTAAATAGAAAATTGAAGTACTGCAAAATCTATCAAAACATACTGACTATGGATAATAGAATAAAAAGTTAAAATAATGTAAAAAAGATGTAATTAGAAAATTTATCAATATACACAAAATAGAGGTGGAGATATGGAAAACAAATTAAAGGGAAATAGGAAATAGAAGATAAAACTAAGATAAGAGAGATAAACTCATCTGGTCAAACGAAATGATTCCGCAAGACAAACATTGTTATGGTAAGAAAGAGTAGAACTTACGTAGCGCCCGCTTAACGGTTAACTGAAATACGTGAACTAAGCACAGACGTCTATAATGGACGAGAGGTTTATTATTGATAAATTCTATGAGTTATTAAATAAATGTGAAATTGAAAGAGAATGGAAATAGGGTATTTGGAGATAGTATAATGCATTTTTTTTTTTTAAAGATATGGTAACACAAATTGCAAACATTTGCCAATGCATACTGACCGATTAGGATGGCCAACATTATTAGCCAATTATTTTCAAATATTGGAAGCTAGGAAGTGGCCTACGTGATTTACCCAACATTTGCCAATAATTTTTTTGTTATTATTAAACAATAAAGTTGAAAATTAAATTAAATTTGCAATCTGCCAATTTTTTTTTCAGTTTCACAGCGTCCCATCACATATCCAGAATATAAATCAGATCAGTAGCTCTCTTAGCCACAGCCTACGTAATCGTTCTGATGAGCTGTCGGGGTTTCTTGTGCGTTTAAGGATTTCTGCCAGAAGATTCATGTTTTACGTCATTCTATAGTGAATGTTATTGTAGTTTTCTTTTGCAATGTCTAAAATTGTTGGGATATTTAAATCTTTATGTTATATAACATTTGCGACATAAAATTGCGTTAACTATTAGGTAAAGATTCGGGCTGGACTTTTTTAAAAAGGTTTATTGAGAAATAACCATAGTTAAACTATACCAACTATAAACTATATATACTAACAAATGATAGCAAGGGAGATGAAGTGCGTAACGGCTTAGAGTACAGAGAGAGAGAGATCAGTTCATCCTCGGGTTTTATGTACGTTTTATAAAATGCTGAAGCTGGAGTAAGCTGAATCGTATAAGCTGATGTCTGGGTGTGTGGTGATAAGTGAATACTATATGGGCACTTTTTGTTTCAAAGGATTTAATTTTCCACGTTGTGTTCCAATCATCCCCCTATATGCCAATGCACACAGGTAAATGTTGACAATGAGAGTGGACGTACCTTAATTATAATTATAAAAATATTTTCCAAGTGTATCGTGTAATTATTATATGTCCCAATGTTTAAGTGCCTCATGCCATTAAATTTTTAGAATTTCTTTGTGATTTTTATTTTGGTGAGAATAAACTCCTGAATCAATAATATTAAAGTCCCCAGTTGTGAAAAAAATGTAATTTAGTTAAATCAAAAAGTGAAAGGACAATTGTTTTTATTTTAATTTCTTTATAAACTAATTTTTTAAGTGTTATATGTATTTTTTTAATATATAATTTTATTCTTCTTATATATTTCTGCTACATTATGTTTCTTATATTTTCAGTTAATTATAATTTATAAATAATGATTGTCCCTAGTTCATTGTCCCAGTTTTAAAATTCACTAAATGTTTTATGGGTTCTTTAAAAATGTTTTTAAATTCTATCATTCTAGTTTTTATGTCGGTTACAATTATGTTATTTGCTCGTTCTTGAAATGAAACATATGATTACATTTTATGATAGGATATGGAGTAAGAGTTATTTTGTTTGCATTTTATTATTGGGTTTTTTTTTTTACAGTTATTGATGTTTTGTAATTCGAATCATAAAAAGTATATGTTAGAACTTTAAGGAATTCAAAATATTATTGATCAACCTAGGTAGGTTAATTTAATGATAATTTCAGAAATTTTTAAAATAATTTTACAGATTATTTTATTGCCTTGTAATTATAATTAATGTTTTTACCTACCAATTATACATTGAAAGTTCAAGTAATTAATTTCGCTAGTTCATTCACTTAAGAGACTGGCAATAAGTCTCTTCGACTAGAATTAACAAGAGTTAACAACCGGCAAACCCGCAAGGCTTCATTACCATGCAGGTCTGTTGCCGACGTTCATTAGGCTACTGGAGTTCTGGAGTTCTCCAGCTCCAGGTGTAGTTAACACTTATACACCCTTCTCGACGGATCCGTCAATCATAATCTGAGTGACTTCGTACCCAAGACGGACATCAGTCAATTTTTAAATAGCCTATTCTTCCTATCATCGCTTCAATTTTAATAATTTCATTTTACAATTCAACTTGAAAATTTAAAAATAAAATCATCAGGAACATTTGAGCAGAACATACAAAACAAAAATTTACTTCTTCTGCCCATTATAAAAATGATAGATGTGATTCTTTGATATGAGGCCACTCAACTGTTATCTTGACATATTTGAAAGTTAAATACACTTTTATAAAATTTAATATTATAAAAAATATGTCAAAATTACTGTGTAGTATACGAATATCAGTTAGAAATAATTCGGATGAAATAAAAATAAAATAAACATTTTCAACTATTATGAGAAAAACGAAGGCAAAAACGTAAAAGTATTTATTTTTTTAAACTTAATTTAAATACAACCGTCTCCTAAATTATGTATAATTTATTTCAAAAAATGTATTTCTATCAGTTGTTGGAACTCATTGAATGTTTTTAAGTTTTTTTTAAAAAGAAATTAATACAATGGGTTTGTTTTCATAAAGTTTATTTTAGCAAGTTTGATGTTAGATAGTATAATAAAAAAAAAAAAAAAACTAGAAAATTAAAATGAATAAATAAGGAATCAGAGATTGAAACTCTTCGAAACTTTTATTTTTTATTTTTTTTTTTTTATAAAAAAATATTACAATCTGTCTCAGAATCTTCGAAACGTTGAATAAAAGAGAGGTGTGAAGGAGAACAGTCGGTATTAAATTAGTTGAAAATTTAGTTTAACATCTCAGACGGAGTTGTTGTTGTTAATTTTCAATCATTAAAATTAAAACGAATAATTAAAATTGCCATTATAATTACAAAAATTGTTGTAACATCTCTAATATGACCTACTTTGAAAAAACAAAATCTAAATAAGTTGTAGTTAAAACGTCTAAGAGTCTTCTTAATGGAAATTCTAAAAGAACAACTATTTCAAACAATGATTCTCAATTTAGACAGTTCCATTTTTTTTTAAATCGTATTTTTTTAAAGAAACTGAAAAAATAACACCGGAAGAATATTATGTTTGACAAGCTATAATATTACCATTACCATTGAATATTTTCAAATAATTAAATTTTCTGAATAATTATAGAAATTGGCAAGCAAGTTTTTTCAGTCAAATTTTACGAACGAAAATGTAATATCTTACAACTAACTACATCTTCAGTTTCAGTTTTTCAGCTTTCCCAATAGGATGAAACATTTCTGCGACGAAGGAACAGTAAGGTACAGTCACAATTAGCTTCTCTAGGGAAGTCACAATTAGATTACGTTTCCGTCCTTTAAGGGATGTTTGTTGCCCCACTCGCTTCTACTGACTTTGGGATAAACAAACAATAATAAACTAGTATAAAAGATTAGAAATAGAAAATAAATTTATATTGGGACAAAGTCCCTTTAGAATAACAAAATAGTACCTAGTTAAAAGACTGCATCTGGCCAAAATAAAACAATAATAAAAAAAGGGAAAGTAAAGAAAATATTAGTTAAACAAGCTATATAAAAAAAAATTTATATAAAAACACTTAAAACTATGATAAGAGGAAAATTTATAATTATACACTTTTGAAAAATTAAATAATAAAAAATACATTGAGTTCTTCTTTAAAATGAGCTGTGTTTCTGCTAACAAAGAACAGACAAATCTGGCAATATAAAATGTCAGAGTATTTAAATAATGAATAATATCTAAACACATCATTATCTTATTGTAACTATAGGTACAAATTTATTTGTATAGGAATAAAAATAATAAATAAACAAAAAAATAGATGCATTCAGTGCCATTGAGAGTAGAAAGATATTCTAAAATCCCAAGTGAAGTTTACAGTATGGAATAGTACTGTCATTGTATATTATAATAAAAATCTATGATATCAAAAGTTTAGCAAGCATCTGGCTGTTTTGGGATAGGAATTGGAATAGGAGGGGTTTGGATGTGGATACGGAGGGGGAATGTCAAACTTTGATAGGTGTGGAATTCCAGAAATTGACAGCGCGAGCAATAAAGGAGTTTTGAAATGAGGCAGATCTGTGAGAAGGAATGCAGGGGTCAGAAGGTCGAGATCTTGTTGAAAGGGAATGGACTGAAGACTTGAATTGGAGATGATTGTAGGCGTAAGAAGGACGATGATTGTTGATGATTTGATAAAAGAAAGTACCTAGGAAATATTGCCTTTGAAATGAGGGAAAGAGCCACCTTAACTCAGTGTAGTGGTGAGAGACATGGGAGTACCTCGGGGCACCAATAACAAATCTTACGCTTTGTGTTGATTACATATAAAACCATTAAAAGCTCTAGTGTTTTTATAAGTTCAGAATTTTTTTTTACCATAGGCAGTCTCTATTTTATATTAAAACTTTACACCACCAATAAAATTTGACTGGCTATGGCGAAAAATCTTGAACTTATAAGGACATGAAAACATCCTAAAATTACGTAATAACTTTAGTGTTTATATGTTTAATACTAATCAAGGCGTTGATATAGAAAAGTTAGTAATAGTATTGACGAGTCTTGGTCTTACAAACTAAGTCTTGGTCATGGTCATGATCTCGAAGCAGTCTTGCAGTTACTTATCAGCTTATTAATATAGAGATATTACTTGAATTCTTTAGGTAGGAAAAACCTAACTAAGCCCGAATGCAAAATTAGAGGAGTTACATGCAAAAAAACTATATTGGTTATATCAATTATTGACATATAGTAACTAAGATTGTCGAGTATTAGTAATTATTTTGCCTCAATTTTTATTTAAAACGTCGATTTTTTTTTTTACCATTCCTCCAGTCTTGGTCTTGCAATAGTTAGGCGGTCTTGGTCTTGGTCTTGCAAAGTGCAAGACCAAGACCGATTTTGGGCAACACTAGTTAATAAGTAAAAAAAAAAAAAATGTTCGTCATGCTAATTGCATAGAAAGAGGGAGTGGTTTAGATGATACCAGAATAGAATAGAAAATTGAACTTTATTCTGGGACTAATTCCCTTTAGAATAACAAAGATGAATTAATACAAAATAAAATAAAAATCTGGCCAAAAACTAACTTATAAATTCTAACATTATATACATTATTTAAAAAGTAATATGTAACAACTAAAAAATAAACAAAAAAAAGATATATATATTACTTAGTATTGTGATGAAAAAAAAAAAAGAAAAGAAAAGAAATTACATATCTATATATACATAACTGCACAATTTATAAACAACAGGCTATCTAATAGAAAAATAATTTAATACAAAATATAATAATATCTACAGTGATTCATATAATAATATGCAAACACTAAGATAAAATAAAACTCAGTATTACTTGTGGTATAAAGGAAAAAAAAAGGAACTATGTATACGTACATACTCATATTGTTACACAGAGAGATAAAAAGTATAAAATATAAACATATGTACCCAAAAGAAAAAGCACAACCTAAGGCGAAGAGAAAAACAAATAAATTGTAAAAATAATAGTCAAAGATCATTTCTGTTTTATGTTAAAACTTAAACAGTAGACACCACCATTTACTTCTCACAAATTCAGTTCATAATTACTGTCTAGTATCTAGTCGTATCTAGTAGCACTCTACAGTGGCAGGCAGATGGAAACAAGACAACCTGCTCATTCTTGTCTTTCAAACATTGGTGATACTTTCAAGAGTATCATGTGTTTGTGGAATGAAGGCGTGGCTGGTCGCGGAGAGAATAATATGGCCTCTTTTATTCTAAAGTAGATCGAGTCTGATATAGCTGCAAAGAGAATTTTGAATATATGTCAAAAAATATTTGTAATGACATAATTCTAGAAGAGAGCGCAATAGAAAAGATGATGAAAGTTATCAAGCCAACGATTGGGGAAGCAGAACATGTACAACCGTTCAATGTTATAACAGAATAAGGTTTCTATGATATTCTCTCAATATGCGATGTATTTTTTAATACATAGCCAATGATGATCAGATAGGCTTCATGGATTAAGATTAGGACCAGAGATAAACTGCTGCATACAAATCAGGAAAACATTCAATGAAATGGAATGAGTGAGTAAAACATTTTTTAGAAAGCAAAATCCATCCATGTCATTTATGAAATTATTTCTCTACCAGTAATAGGTAGAAAATCAATTATCAGTGATCCAAAGAAAAACGGTCTCACAATGTTGGAATTCATGGATTCAACATACTATACCTAAATTATTGTAATGTTTCTAATAATGTAATATCCTGATACAGGGGTGATCCTATACTATTTTCCAAATAAAACTTTCATTAGTAATTGTCAAAACAATTTTTAGCTTCTTATGTAAAATTAAATTTTATGACTTACCACCTTTTATATGTCAACGCTCCTATAATTATAATTTCTGATTTATTTATTTAAAAAAAAAAAAAGAAAAATTTTATGAATGAGTTTTAAGGGGAAAAAACTGGTAGTGGAATTACAAATATTTTAAATTGTATTTAATTTTTCTTCTTAAAATTAAAAAAAAAACATTTCTATAACCAAACATATCTTAAAGCAGTCACTATTATTATTATTTCGGCAAAATGATCATAATTATTTTTTTATGTTTTGTGGAATCATAAATAAGTCTTTATCGTACACCCGAAATTTTCCACAGAATTGAAATACTCGGGATTGTCATTTTTGAAATCATAGACCATTTATTATGAAAGATCCAAACTGTGGAACGACTTATAAGCGGAAAACTTAAAGATGTTTTCTTCAATTAAATTTTTGAATACAAGTGCAGCCATGAATTTACATGACAGCTTTGGTGACACCTCGACGGATGTAGGGTGCCGCGCAAGAGGTACCGAAATATTCAGCGAGGTCAGTGCTCGTCGTTCGATCAAGGCGTTCCACGAAAACTGCCGGAAGAAGCACGTTCCCACAGGACACTCCCATCAGGAAGGCGGTTCTTCCGTCGATGATGGGCTGTATTCCATTCTGAATACATATGAGAGATTTAGTTCTCAGAGATTAGTCATTAAGTCAGAAAAGAGTGAATAATTATCAGGAAGTACATAACATCTGATTAGTTATTTGTGCTTTCCCCGATAGTTTTTTTCTGAGAAGTCTGACTGGAGGAATAAGATGGAACAAAAAGTACATTTTTCGGCGAACAATATTTTAACTGCATTAAAAAGTTTCATTTTAATGTCAACAAAATCACTATGAACGTCAGTTGCTCTATGCTTATCTCTTGAGGTTCCGCAAGAAGCTAAAAAAAGATATGTGTTCAAAAAATTAAAATTTTTGATCTCCTTTAGTTTTACATCTTTTTTTTTTTTGGTAAAATATTTAATAACTATCAATATACCCTTCTTCACTATAACTAAAATGACATAGTTTGGTTGCTTAATTTATACTTCAATATTTTGATTTACGCTTGGGTGTTTTACTCCTAAATAGATTTCAGTAAGGGATTTAAATCATGTCATGAACAGTTACAACTAACGCAATTCACAATGGTAAAAGAGAGAAAAAAAACAAAGGTAATGTCGCAATTAATGGCTAGTCATTAAGACAAATTAAGCATTAAAAAGTAATATTATTAAAAAAATCTAAGAGCTAAAAGCTCTAAAAGAGACATCATGGATGGAACAATACAAACAATAAAGCCATGAGTCCTCAACATACAAGTGAACAGTTATCTTGCCAACGTTTCGCCAATTCTGTTATCTTCAGGATATCAAAAACAATATCACATATATGCACAAAAAAAAATAAACATTGCTATTGACATATCATCAAATCATACAAAAACATACCTAAGGAAAACAGGAGATGAATGTTATATTGAACAGCTGATTAGTAGAGAAACAATAAATTGTATTTATAACAAATTGTATTTATATGATGTGTGTGTGTATGTATATATGCGTGTGTGTGTGTGTGTGTATGTATATATATCTATATATCTATCTATCTATCTATCTATCTATCTATATATATATATATATATATATATATATATATATATATATATATATATATATATATATATATATATATATATATATATATATATATATATGTGTGTGTGTGTGTGTGTTGTGTGAGTAAGTATGTGTATGTGTGTGTGTAAATATATATATATCTTTATATAGTTTCCTTTTGCACATAAATTATATTTAGTTTTCTTGTACTTTTAATGATTGTAACATAATTTTTTTTTTTCATTTAGATCTTATGTAGGTTTTTATGAGATTTTTCCTACTGTAAAAAATTAATTTCAATTTTCTAAGTAGTATTCAAACCACTATTATGTCATTTGTAAGGTTACTTCAACCATAAACTTGTAACTTATCTGTATGAAATGTTGTAATGTATATTAAAAAATAAATAAATAAATAAAATAAAAAAAAAGTAGAGATACAGGGATGACAAATATATACTTGATACTTGAAATATAGTAATACTAAAATGTGTTCATAAAATTGGACACACGGCTACTCCACAAATAATACTATTTAAAAAAGCTAAATGCTCATAATATGGATGACGATGAGTTTTTTTTTTTTTATGTATTTAATTTAAAACCAAGTTTCTTGTATTATTATATTTCAAGTAAGAGTATATATATATATATATATATATATATATATATATATATATATATATATATATATATAAATCTTATATATATTATAAAAATCTTCTTTGTCGTTCTAGTTTTGAAGAGGATCCCATCGTTGACTTATAAAAAGAAAAATACCGAGATCGAAACGTCAATAAAAATAGAGGAAATGAACATTCAGTAGTTTATTAAATAATTAATAAGTGCCCTTATTCTCAATTAAATGGTTATGTTTAAATATATACATATACACAAAAATATACTAAAAAATTATATGTGTGTGTGTATTTTCGGTATCTCTGCTAATCAGTTGTTTTAAATAAAAAAACTTAAAGATATGTAAAATTTAAAAACATACAGACATACCTATATACACAATGATAGTTATTAAAAACAAAATTTACAAAACAAATGTAAAACTAAAGATCATTATTTTTTTCACAAAAATCTTATTTTTACGCCTCTTGCTCAAGATAAACATAAATGAAAGAAATCGCGTAGTGTTTTGATGACAAAATAGAAACTTTGTTATACTGCAATATTACAAAGTTAACCGCCGAAAAAAAGTATTTTTCGTTCCACCCTAACGAGGAGTTGGGTTGTTTGAAAATCTGAAACAATTAAGGTTTAATTTGATTCAATTTTAAGAAAATAATAGCCGTTTTGGGATTCGTCCGAGAATTCTTTGAACGCAATTATTATAATAACAGGTCAAAATTCTTCCTTATGAAAAGTAAGCTAGAGACAGACTTTATTCTAGTGACAATAATGTACGTATCTAGTAATGATGTAAATATCGAGAGCAAAAAATCAATATTTCGGGGTTTGATATTTTCTATTTTTAAAAAAGAAAACAGCTAATCATAATAACAAAACTGAAAAAGAAAATTAAAATATTTGTTTAAATAAAATATGTATTTTCATTTCTACCAAGATTTAAAAGGTTTCATCTATTTAGTAGGTTGTAGCATTTGTTTTTTTAAATTAAATTCATTTATTTGCTTGAAGAGACACCTGAAGGTTAAATATTTTTCAGTAGTATCATAAAATTTAAATTGCTGTAAAAGTATATCTGCGGTTGATATTTTTTTTTTTTACTAATCTTCAAGTAATTTTATTTTTATTTATTGTTTATACTTTTTTTATTACTATTTCATCGCTATTTTTCAACTCGTTTTCAGTTTTATCATTTCTGAATTTAAAGTAACATGATTTTTTATAAATTTATAATATCGAATAGAACATGTAAATGAAATATTATTTTGAATGATTAATTAATATGAAACTTGAAAATATATTAAATTGGGATTTATTTTTATTCAGTTATATAATATTTTATCAAGTGGACAATAGTTATAGAAAGATAAGACCACATTCACACTATATATAAAGTATATAAAAAAATAAAGTAAACAGAAGCAAAATAACGACTAAATAATAATTAAAAAAGTATAAACGATAAATAAAAATAAAATAACTTGAAGATTAATAAATAAAAAGAAATCAACCCCAGACACACGTCTACAGCAATTATTTAAATTTTATGATACTAATTTCACTTATCCTTAGGTTCTTTTATTTTTATTTATTGTTTATACTTTTTTAATTATCATTTAGTCGTTATTTTGCTTCTGTTTACTTTACATTTTTTATGTACTCTTTATATATCTATATAGTGTGAATGAGGTCTTATACCTCTCTAACTATAGTCCAATTGATAGAATATTATATAATTGAATAAAAACAATTCCCAATTTAATATATTTTCAAGTTTCTTATTAATTAATTATTCACAATAATATGCCATTTACATGTTCTATTCGATTTTATAAATTAAAAAAAAATCATCTTGTTACTTTAAATTCATAAATGATAAAACTAAAAACTCGTTAGAAAAAATAATAATAAATAACTGATAAAAATATTGATTTAATAAATTATATAAGACCCTAATTTCGTGAAATAAATAAATTTTAAACATTATTTGTTCTTTTATAAGAATAATTAAATTGAAGAAGTTAGTGAGCTTGTAGTTCAATCGATTCCCAACAGATAGCTTAGGTATATTTATAGGTTCTCTTGTTGCCGTTACAGAATGTGTTAAATAAATACTGATATATATTCTTAAATATTTGTTGAAATAATAATCAGTAGATTTATTAATAAATAAATATATTATTATTCATATAGCATTCATTTTGTGAACTCAGCCTTCCTCATACATTTACTCTTAGCTATCAATATTTCTGGAGGGGAAAATGAGATAATAAAGAATTGATAGATATTTAAAGTTTAAAGTTAATGAAAAATATCTATCTGCTTTATTAAGTAAAATCGAGTTTTTGACTGTCAATAATGACGAAAATTTATAAATTAAAAAATAAGGACGTGGAAGAATGTGTATAGGGAATAGATTAATCAATATTAATGGATAATTTAGATAAAAAAAAACTGGAAAATGTTTAATTTCAATAATATTAATATCTTGTTAATATCCAGTAATAAAATGCGAGCTAGTCAATAGTGTATAATGATCATTAATTATAGAAATTTGTAAATAAAGAAAAACTTCAGAACGCTGCTGTCAGAAGTAAATAATGATAACAAATGTTTACAGAACATTGAGCACATAAAGTAATCAAGATATAAATAATAAGTAGAATTGTGAAATAGCCAACAAATAATAAAAAAATTGCTTCGAAACCTAACTTTGGTTGGTATCAGTACACACTAGTAATTATTATAATGAGAACGGTTATACTTCAAATAACTTAAAATAATTTTTTTAAAATAATGATTTGATTATTTTTAACATAATTCAAATTATCGATTAAAGACGCTGTAGAATATTCCTAAATTAATTGACCTAATTGCTACATCAGCTTTGACAGACTTTTTTTAGATCAGTCTTAAAAATTCGAAACGCATAATGATAAAAATTGATTTGAACTAACAAAAAGTTTGATATATACTCGTATATCCGTACATTTACAGACAAAAAAACCTACAACCTTACATAGAATTTATTGGATGATCTTTACATAAACCTGTATTGAAGTTTCTAAAATACCGTATTGAAGCTGTAGATTAAACGTATTTCGAATAAAAGATAACTTATTAAATTACTAGATATTTATAATTGAATCATTATAATTTATTATTTATCTATGCAAAATAACTTATGGGGAGTGGCGTAGCTCACTGGTAGGGTACTGATCTCCAACGCTAAAGGTCCCAGGTTCTAACCCCGGTTCATGTCAGAAAATTTATTTATTTGTTTCATTAGCTGTGGGTACGTAGACACTCCTGGGGCACACCCACCCTCTATAAAGTGGGTACCCTTAATTAAATAATTGATTAAGGGGGAAATCCTGGCGGTTGAGCGTGATGTCGATCAATTCACTTCCTTGCACAATCGTTGACCTAGAGACAGTGCTTTCCCTAAATAGTACTGAACCCAAGACCCTTCATGGGTTGTAGTGGTACAGGTAAGATAAGATATAAAAATAGATACATTTAAATACTCAACATGCATTAAAAATATATGTAACTAATAAAAAAAATTCCTTATATTTATTTTATTATATTTTAAAGTTGTATTTTATTTTATTATTCTATTTAATTTTATTCCAATGTTCCAATGTAATTTTAATTATTATTATCATTTTTTTAACTTTCCATTTTAATTTTAATTCCCCACTATAAGCTTATTTATGTTCTTTTTGTCGTCGAGTGTGAAATTATGTATTATTTTTCAATACAAATAAATTTAAATAAAAACTAAGAATACAATATTATTATAAATTTACAGTAAAATACTAATTGTATTACAAGGAATAATTATAGAGTTCCACATTGATACACATCTTATATTTCCGAATGAATTATTGCTCAGACAATCACATTCAAGCATTATCTAGCTGACTCACACGTGGAGAGGTAAGTCTTTTGAGTAGAACGACAACAGTTGGAATATAAATGATGAAAACACTCAATTAGCACGTGAAAGGACAAGAGAAGAAACGAGTTTGAATCCTTTGAAAACGAATATTAAAAATAAAAATACGATTTAAAACTTTAACATCTGGTTTGGCTTATTAAACAACGTCCACTTACTACACCAATTTTAGTAGAAATATATTAATATAAAAAATATTAATTTAACAATAACTATAAATATACTACAATTGGTATAAATTGTGACGATAATGTACCCTTTTTATTATTAATTTTGCAAGCAGAGACTAAATTATACGTTTCAATAAAAATTATTTTTATTTTCCATTCTTTAATTTAATCGACCACTTATTGCCAAATTATTAACACCATTCTAAAACATTCTGAATTTCTTCATCTTGTCGTAACCTTCAACATTTTTATTTTAGAAGATTCTCGGAAATGGGGCGTTTTCAATACGGATGCCTGTAAACTTTTTTCAATTTAATCAGGTAATAAAAACTCGTCAACATATAGCTTTCAATGGTAAGAGAATTTTATCACAAAATGGAGAAAAAAGGGGGCTTACAAAATTATTGGACCATTTGGAGTGACCTCCGCCTCCAACATGTCGAAATAACGAGGTTGAAGTGCCCAGAAAGCCCAATATTTTTATAGGATACTTTTTTCTCGATTTTGTGATCAAATTATCTTACGATTCAAATGGAATGAGAATGTGTATTCATGAGTTTGTAGTACCTCTTTTAATTAATTAATGTAATGAGAAAACGTCCCTTTCTTAGAATTTAGATTAAAAAAGTTGAAGATAGTTGAATTTATTAAAAGTTGTAGCGATAGCATGAAGTTATTCACGAAGTTTTAGACAGATTAGCCGGTGGTATAGGCCTATTTTTATCAAATTATTAACATCCGCCTGAAACTTCGTAAATAGCTTCATCTCATCCTAAAATGCAAATATTTTATTAGTGAAAATTCTCGGAATTGGAGCATTTTTAATGTGAATATCGACAAACTTAGTTTATTGAATTAGGTACTAAAAACTAGTAAATACCCATTTGCTTTCCACCTGAATCCTAAGATAATTGAAGCACAAAATTAAGAAAAAAGGGTGGTCTTAAAAAATTTGTGCCCGTTTAGCGTGACCTAAACCCCCAACATGTCAAATTAAAGAAGTAAGATAGGTCAAACGGCACATTATTTTTTTATACTACATTTTTTCTAGATCAAATCAAAATTTGCGATCTAAGTGGAAAGCAAATGGGTAATTACGAGTTTGTAGTACCTAATTCAATAAACTAAGTTCGCCGATCTGCAGTTTGAAAACGCCCCGAATACAAGAGATTTTATAAATAAAATAGTTGTAGGTTACGACGGGATAAAGCTATTTACGAAGTTACAGGAGGATCTTAATAATTTGGTAAAAATGAGTGCAATGGACTATAACAAATCATTAATTTTTCTCCAACTACATATACATTTTTTCTTGTACAAATTTGTATAGGATTTATTGATTTTTGTAAAATCTTTACGCTTTTGACGATATTTTATTCATGACTATTACTACCATTATTTTTTTTTTTTAAATTTGGAATCGGGAAAGAGAAATTGTAATATTTCTCGCAAGTATAATTATGAAACGCTTTTATAATTTTGTATTTATTATTACTACTTACAATGAGAGATTAGGATAAGAAGAAGGAGTGTGACTTCAGTGAACTGTTCGGGGATGGCCAATGCCACAATAATCAACCCGACATTGGTATATTAAGGCAATGACCAATACAACTGTGGCATTGGTAAAAAGAGCCCGAATAAGATAGGTAGGTAGGACATGTAGAAAGAATGGCCCGACCAAAACATGCCAAATAGGATGCTCTAGAGTATAGCACGGCTCCCCAAACTATGGCCTGTATGTCGGATCCAACCCGCGAAGGTTTCTTTGATTACATAGTAAAATGTTAAAAAAATATATATAAATATGAAATTTAAGAAATTACGTTCACATGAGGCTACTACAATATTTATTGAGTGTTTTTTTCTCTTAGAAAGTTTCTTTTACAGCTGAAGTATCATTAAAAGAAAAACATTTTTTTTCATTACAAGCCATGGCCCGTGGGACATCGATAGAGGTCTCAACAGGCTCCACGGGACATTGTGGAGGTCTCATGTGGACCACGGGTCAAAGAGTGTTTGGAGACCTCTATAGGAGACCTCTGCTCTGTAGGAAGCAGAGGACGCCCTCGGATATGACGGCTGCAGGATGTAGAGGACGATCTGAGGCGACTTGTCATTCGAAGAGGGAGAGATAATGCACAGGACCATGGAGATATATGTTGAGTGTAGAGGAGGAGGCCCAGTTTTCCTTGAACCTTAGTGCCATAATAATATTAACAATGGAATATGCTTAATAATTTAAAATATAATAAATTAAAAATACTTTAAAGAAGAAGATTTTGGATATTCGGCTCTAAGTCCAGTCAAACCATATCAATAAAAATCATAAAGTTGCAATTCTAATTAAATATAAAAGAAAATTGAGAAACATAGGATTTTGTCTAAAATCTTAAAGAAAAAAAAAATGACGATTTGGAAAATTCCAAGCTTATACCTTGGCATTCAGTATGTAATATTACTTTCATAAGACTTTTCATTTTTAATCTAGGCTTTCGTTATAAACACACAGAAACCATTTTTTTACTTTGGCTCAAGGGATCTTAAAACAAATATTTAATGAAAACATAAAAACTTTCATTTAAAATTTTTCATGACCGCAATACTTCTCCTTATTATATATTTCTTTCATAGGTAAATGAAAGAAAAATACTAATACTAGAAATTAAAATAAAAACAAGGACTAATAATAAGGACCATTCTGAAAAAAGATATTGTTCCGGTTACTCCACGTATTAATATCCATCCAAATTTATCTAATTTCTAGGTGCCTGTTTGTTTATTTAGGATTTAATGTCCATTTATAATCGAGTAGGTTGGAAAATATAGGTTATTTTACTTGTACGAAAAATTCCCAGCCTAGTGGGCGTCAAAGGTGCGCCGTTAAAAAGAATGCCACCTCAATAAATTAGAATAAATAAACAATCAAATAGAATTAATCAAAATTCACGATTTAATGACGAAGATTTTCTTTTATATATATATATATATATATATATATATATATATATATATATATATATATATATATATGTGTGTGTGTGTGTGTGTGTGTATATATATATCGGAAAACAGCGTGACTTATACTTTTATATAACTATTTAACTTACCAACCATATTGTTAGCTTACCAATTATCTATGAACAATGAAACTGCTAATTAACAATTAATGTTCAACTTATTACGAGGAAAACATTGTTCTATCTGTACATATATCACCCCAGTCTCCCCTATTTTAATAATTAATTTTCTTTTTATGTCCCAAAAGTAATGAGTAAAGTAATCATTATATCTATCGCCTTTTGTTGGTTTTACAAATTTAATTATAAAAAGAAAAAATGCTCTATTATAAAAGAATAAATTGATATTGATTATTCGTTTATTTTCAATAATCAACCATTGTGATCAACAAAAAAAAAAATCAAAAATTTCCCCCTCTCAAAATTTGAGATTTCACGTTACAGGATGCGTAGAATTTGAAAAACCAATTAAAAATTCCTTTGTTCGTCCGCCGTCCGCGCATTTTCTCCGATACTGCTGGAACGATTTTTTTTCAAATTTGGATATAAAATCAGAGTTCACTCGAGGATGATCCTCTTTCATCGACATGTCTATCCGCCTTTTACTTTCAAAATGGCGCCCGGAAAACCTGCGTTGCTATAGACTGTAGCTCCTTAACGAATATTCCGATTTCAATGAAACTTCTCTAAAGTCATTCTCTCGACTCTCTTTATATTTACCTATATAACATACTTCAACGAAAAGAAGCTGGAAAAAAAGTTACGAGGGATGGTAAAATTAAATTCCGAATAACTCAAAAAGTTTACACCTTTTTGTAGATTTTGGTTTTTTTAAAACTTTACGGAATTTCCTAAAAAACAAAAAAATAATCGTTAAAATCGGACAATTAGGAGCAAAGATATGGTCTTCAGTTTTTTTTATATGTTGTACTCCAAATGTTATATACTTTGTTTGGTTTTTGAATTTTGAATGTGTTACTGAAGTAATGCTTTTTTTCTTTTTTAGCATATTACTAATGGTTAAAAATAAAGTTTAGTCCAATAATTGGGATCACCTTTTATTTATTTTTCTTTGTTACTAGTAAGTTAATGTTACTTTAGATGTATAATTGTTTGGAAATTATAAACCATTGGGAAATAATTTGCAGCGTTTTTTTTTGCACCTAATTTTTTTTTTAGCTAGTCTGTTCATTATTAAATTGGAAGAGTCTCAGTAAAATACAAACTGCGTTTTTTGTTTTGCTTTACCCTACGATTTTATTTTTATTTATTATAACCAACAAAAATTACTTCTGACCGGACCTACGCAAAACTGAATATGTTAGTGTGTATATACATTAACATTGTCAAATATAAAATACAAGTCGCCTGAAACATCCTGGATAGTAACACGACCAACAGATAACTATATTTATTTTTTAGAAATTATATTTCTAATTCTTGAGCATTCGAAATCTTAAGTCATTGACATCCTTTTTTTTAACCTCTTCAGTCATTCAAGAATCTTCGGTAACGGGAACTTCTGATTGCACACATCCGTCCTTTAGCGTCTACGAGGTTGACCAATCGAATGACAATTCGAAAGAGAAACTCCGCCCACTACCACGCCTACCGTAACACTCCTATTGAGACGAACGTTTCCAAAAGTAGTTGTATGCATTATTATGAGGAGGTGGTTCCGGTAGATTTCTCCACTTGTTTAATGTCAAAGAACATTAATACACGATGAAAATGTAGATTTAATGGGTCATGTTTGCGTAGTACTTAACTGTTTAAAATAGAATATTGTAGATACAAAAATGTGCTTATTTTTATTTCTTTATTTCATTAAAATATACTGGCATAAAAATTTATTTAACAAAAAAATTCATCAGAATAGTGCCATCCGTTGTTCTTTGTCTTAACGAGAAAATTTTGTATTTATACATGAAGGAATGTACTTCTTTCTCGGATAGAAAACACAAGATCAAATAAATACCGAAAGGAGAAATCTTTATACATCAAAAATATAAGGAGTTAAATTGAATGAATTAAATATTCAGGAGTGCCCAGAACACAAGTTGTGCCATAAAATTAATTGAGAGGGCATATCTAGTTTTGAATTTTTGAGCTGGGGAGGCGATATTTTTGGATTGAAAAGTTTCAAACCACAGGACAAGGCTACGTTGTTTAAAATTCTAGTTTAACTTGCACTGTTTTGTTAAGAACAGAGCAATAAAATATCTTGGGAAGAGGGAGGGGGTTAAGGTTCGTGCGCCATCAACGTTGGGGGAGGGGATGGGAGGGAGATGGAGACCTTCGTAAATTCAAATTTTATTTTATGATGCTAGACGGAATCGTAAGTAACAGTTGATCTAACACGAAATGTTCATCAGAATATCACACAAGTAATCGTGGGGCGAGTCTAATGTGATTAATTAAAAAAAAAAAAATCCCTGCAAAAACCTCCATGTGCTTTTTTTTTTTTTTTTTTTTTTTTTTTTTTCTTCCCTACCTCGCCTTTTAGGCTATACGGGATTTTCCCGGGCCGGGGGGTGAGGGCAGGGAAATTTAAAATCCCCTCCGGCACCGGGACGCGAACTCATACTTTTTATATCATCTCAAATCTCTGTTATCCGGTTGCCAGGCAACTAGCTGTGCTGTTACACACGCTTTAGCCTATTCGGCCACCCCGCCTCCCAAAACCTCCATGTGCTGAAAAATATCGTCCTCTACTTTGACAACATCACACGGTTGGATAACGTTGATTAAAGTTTTGCTTCCAGTCTCGTATGCACTCCCATTTAATTATTTGAAGGTGAGATATGAAAAATGATATAAAAAAAAAAATGATATTTAAGTCCGTTTAAGTTTCAATATTGATAAGCCAAAACAAGCCAAAAAAGATATGGTTGAACTAATTATGGAAATGCAGCTTAAAGTTTTTCAGCATTTTTAATTAACTGCCGAATCAAAAACATAATTATGAATTTAAATTTAATTAAAATTATATTAAAAACACAAATAGTGTTTTAATTGGTGTATGTAGCTGTGATAAATCACAGACATATTTTAATTCAAACTAATAACTAGACTATTTGAGTTTAGATTTTTTTAATCGTGAACAACAGGTTATTAGTGTTGCCTAAATGCGAGACCGAGAGGAGTCTTGGCACAGTCTTGGTCTTGCCCAAGTCTCACAACATTCTTGCAGTTATTAGCTTTATTAACCTATTATTACTATAAAGATATTACAGTAACTTTTTAGATAGGAGAAATCCACCTAAGCCAGAATGAAAAATGAGAGGTGTTAAATGCAAAAGTATAAAAGTTATACCAATTATTAACACATAGTAACTTACATTTTCAAGTATGAGTAACTATTTTTCCTTAATATTTATTTAAAAAATCGATTTTACCTGTCCTGGTCTTGGTCATGCAACAGTTAGGCGGCCTTGGTCTTGGTCTTGCGAAGTGCAAGACCAAGACCGATTTTAGGCAACAGTACAGGTTATGTCAGAGGAGAAATAGAATGGAAAACATTTTAGTACTAATTACAATTTTTAAAGTAATAAATATATTTTTAAAAATAGGTATTTCATTATATAATGTTGTCTATTTTGAAAAGCTGTATTATGGTTTCATTAATTTGATAATTTTTAACCAAATATAATTTTATGAATTTTTTTTTTAATGATTGAATGATAATGAGGTTATAATTAAATAATTATATAAAAGTATAAGTTCGTATTAAGTATAAGTTGGTTAAAGTAACATTAACTTACTAGTAACAAAGAAAAATAAATAAAAGGTGATCCCAATTATTGGACTAAACTTTATTTTTAACCATTAGTAATATGCTAAAAAAAAAAAAAGCATTACTTCAGTAACACATTCAAAATTCAAAAACCAAACAAAGGATATAACATTTGGAGTACAAAATATAAAAAAAACTGAAGACCATATCTTTGCTCCTAATTGTCCGATTTTAACGATTATTTTTTTGTTTTTTAGGAAATTCCGTAAAGTTTTAAAAAAACCAAAATCGACAAAAAGGTGTAAACATTTTGAGTTATTCGGAATTTAATTTTACCATCCCTCGTAACTTTTTTTCAGCTTCTTTTCGTTGAAGTATGTTATATAGATAAATATAAAGGGAGTCGAGAGAATGACTTTAGAGAAGTTTCATTGAAATCGGAATATTCGTTAAGGAGCTACAGTCTATAGCAACGCAGATTTTCCGGCCGCCATTTTGAAAGTAAAAGGCGGATAGACATGTCGATGAAAGAGGATCATCCTTGACTGACCTCTGATTTTATACCCAAATTTGAAAAAAATCGTTCCAGTAGTTTCGAAGAAAATGCGCGGACGGCGGACGGACAAAGGAATTTTTATTCGTTTTTCAAATTCTACGCATCCTGTAACGTGAAACCTCAAATTTTGAGAGGGGGTCAAGTTTTTGATTTTTTTTCGTTGATCACAATGGTTGATTATTGAAAATATACGAATAATCAATATCGAATTATTCTTTTATAATAGAACATTTTTTCTTTTTGTAATTACATTTGTAAAACTAACAAAAGGTGATATACAGATTACTTTACTCATTACTTTCGGGACATAAAAAGAAAATAAATTATTAAAATAGGGGAGACTGGGGTGATATATGTACAGATAGAGCAATGTTTCCTCGTAATAAGTTAAACATTAATTGTTAATTAGCAGTTTCATTGTTCATAAATGATTGGTAAGCTAACAATATGAGGACTATTAAATGAAAAACGTCACAACCGTACCCGGTCTCTCCTACTTTTACCATAAGAGCTATATAATGGTAAACACTATACGTTTACAAACTAGAGATGAAAATACCCGACCAGATTACCTGAAAATCAATTATTTCAATATCGGTTAAGTAATTTTTCAGGTCATAACAGTGCTACGGTAATAACCGCTAATGTTTTTAACAGTCCAGTAATGGGGCAAAAATAACCGAACTAGAAAAAAAAACGCTTAACAATAATTTTTAAAATGGTCTAACAAGTAATTATTCATTTCAATATTAATGTTTTTTTTTTTCCATCACCTGCAACACTCATCTTGAATCTCGAGTTATTCGTTAATCTTATTCAGGTTCTTTTACTCATTTCAAATATTATTTAAATTAAAAAAAAAGACCTGTTGTAAATTCATAACGCACAAATTTACGTGGACAAAAATGGAGATTATCATACATGTAAATATTCTAGTCTAATTGGTTGGAAGGTCCAGTTCTCATCAGATGGAAACGAAATATTAAATAGGAAAATCACCCACAAAAAATAATAAAAAACAGATGTAGTTTTTATATATTTTAATATAGTTATTTTAAATTACAACACTTGAAATAGAATGCATAAAAATAGAATAAAAAGTAATATTATTAAAAAAATAAACTCATCCTTCATTTAAACTTTTGTAGTCATCTCTGTTGAAGATTATTAGATATAATAAATATATTTGAAGTTAAAATTATTGATTAGTCTTAAAAAGATTTATTATACCTATAAAACTTCAATCTAATCACTTAAATTTAAGTTGTATCTTTAAATACAAGTTTCGTGAAAGAAAAAGTAACAGAAGCAACAGAAAGTGCGATTTTAATGAATTAATTAATTTCTTAACCAGCATTTCGTCGGGTAGCTGGGATTGTATTTTTCTAAACAATAAGAAGCCGTTTAAAAATAATAAAAAAATTAAAATAATCTATCTTTCGAAACAGCATTTATAAAAAGGTCCCCCTGTATTGATTCTTGGTACAAGAATTCTGATTCTGGCCATCGTTTGTAGCAGAGGATGATATCATCATAAGCTTGGGGATTCTACCTCAAACCTTTGAAGGGTCCAGCATTGGAAGTCTTCAGGTTTTAGCGGTTGATTGTGATCCACGAGAATCCCAGGTCTGGTAAAACAGAAAATAAATTGCTATAGTAGATATGGATCTTAAGTTGGAATTGGTATTTTACTAACCGTACTTATTTCAAATATGTTTACATCTTAAATCTCGGATACGTTAAAATTCACCACAATTGAAGAAAACAAAAAACGGGTTATGATTTTTATCGTGCACAACTTCAGTTATTTTAAAAGTTTTATTTGCATATATTATTATACATCTTCATTTATTCCTTCAATTATGAGATCTATCTAATAATAAGACACTATTTAATATATTTTAGCATTAAAATACTGGCCAATTATTTTGACTAGATTGGGAAAAAAGAACAAGCGCATAGTGTAATCATACTAATTTATTGATCATAAAAAAAAAATAATTATCAGACCTTATTTTGAATTTGTGTACAATATTTACAATTCGCAATATGATTATTGTGATGTATGAGAATCAAATCAACACTTGTGCTAGATAGTACGTTGTCATATGATGTGCAAATAATTAAAATATTCAACGGTATAAGCCTTTGATATTGCCAGGTTTTCAAATGTTCATAGATCGTGAACCACGAACTAGATTATTTATTTTATGCCTAATTATAATAATATTTTTTATAGCTATGTAAAAGGTTTAAATTAATAAAAAACAAACACGATTAAAATCTCTTAAAGTAATATTAATAAAAAAATAATATTATAATCTGATATATATACCCCCTTTTTTTAGGAATAAATGAAAGTTTCATTGAAAATGTACATCTAATTTCAGATTTTTTTTATTTTTAAACTTTTATTATGATATTTACAACTGTATTAGTATGAATACATCAAGTAAATTTGTACAGAGAAATATTATTACATGAAACACGCTTGTTGAGAAACTACCCACTGGTAGCACTCTAATAATTTGTCTACATGAGAAGATCATGAGGCCATTTTCTTTTCAGACGCCTCGGAGGGTTATCAGAAATCAAAGAGGAAGCAATGTTAGAAACAAGAGGATTTGGATGGTTATGAAGTTTATTATGGAAGGATAGGTATCTGGATTTGGCCAAATCGGAAACATATGGAACATTGAGGTCTTTATGGATTATTTTATTAGTGACAAAGTAAGGAGCATTGAGGATTTTACGAAGGATTTTGGATTGTAAGGATTGGATGCGAGAGGAATTCGATGGTTTAGTGGAGCCCCATAGCTCAACTCCGTAAGTCCAAATAGGTCTTATTATAGTCAAGTATATGAGTCTTTTGTAATTAAGGGGAAGTTCAGAGCGTTTGTCTAGTAAGTGTTGGAGTAGTCGGAGACGTCGAGCGGTTTCTTGTCGTTTCAGTCTGGTATGAGGATTCCAAGTTAGACGTTTGTCCAAATGAAGTCCAAGGTATCGGATTTGTTCAACAGGGATAAGTGTGGTTAAAGGATACTGTGGGACATGAGGTCATAGGTTTACGTCGAAGGGTAAAGGTGATTTGATGGGATTTATTAGAATTTATTTTAATCCTCCAGTTTGGCACCATTCTTCAAGGCTTGTGATGTGTGGTTGAAGAGTTTGGGATGCAATGGTTGGGTCATTATTAACGGATAGGACACATGTATCATCGGCATACGTGGTAATAACAGTGTTAGGATGGGTTGGGATGTCAGCTGTATAAACTGTGTAAAGGATACTACTACCTTGAGGAACTCCGGCGGATTTACTTTGAAGTGCCTATCAGTAAGATAGGAACTGATGATAAGAAAATATGTAGAAATGGGGGAAGGTATTTACGGAGTTTGTAAAGCAATCCCGGATGCCAGACTCGATCAAACGCCTGTTCAACGTCGAGAAAAACTCCAGTGCAATACATTCCGCGCTCCAATGCAGAGGAGACTACGTCTACCACACGATGACATTGCTGGATAGTGGAATGGGATGTGCGGAATCCAAATTAGTGATCAGGGATTATGTGGTTAGAATCTAGGATGGGATACAGGCGTTTTAAGATGAGCTTCTCCAGGATTTTGCCCATGATGGGTAAAAGACAGATAGGACGGTAAGAGGATGGGTATTCTGGTGGCTTTTTGGGTTTATGTATCATTTTGACTACAGATAGTTTCCAAGGGTCAGGAAAATATGTGGAACGGAGTACGGCGTTATAAATGTAAGTAAGGAATAGAATGGCTTTCCGACGAAGTAGCTTAAGAATGTGGGAAGTGATTAGGTCGTGGCCAGGAGCTTTGCGGGAGGGTAATCTTTGAATAATATTGGATATTTCTGAAGGGTGAAATGCTTTAGGAGAAGGAGTCATTTGAAGTGGAATATCCAGTTCTGTTTCAATACATTCAAGCTGATTTGGATTAAGGATATCAGGATGTGGATTAAAAGTTTTGAAGAGGTGATGAGCAAAAATTTGGGATTTTTCTTCATCAGATTTGGACCAAGTTTGATCTTCAGTAAGAAGTGGATGATTAAAGTCCTTGAATTTCAGGAGCCGTTTAGTCGTCGTCCACAATGATTTGTCGGTAGGTGTAAGTTTTTCAGTAAAATTTAGTAAATTTTGAATTTTATATTTTCTAATTTCTGATTTTAGTTTGTTAGTCAGTTGGGTATAATGAGTTTTATCTGTTGGATATCTAGTTCTATGCCACTTCGATCTTGCTCTGCGTTTTTCCTGTAATAAGATACGAATATGCTGTGGCAAGTGAGTCTTTTGTAAATTGTTAATCTTACTGTTAAAGGTGTTACTGTTTATACTGTCTGTTATTGATGTTGTAAGTTTATCTATGGCACCATTAATGTCTTCTTTTGTCTTAAGCGGAATTTTGAAGTCAAGTTTGTTTTCCAAGTCATCACGAAAGTTGTCCCAGTGTACTCGTCCTGTAATCAATTTAAGAGATGATGGTTTAGGAGCATAGCTTGAATGTAGTGAAAGCAGCACTGGACTATGGTCTGAAGAAAGGTCATCGAGTGATTTGATTAAGGCTTGTGAGAAGGAAATCTGGGAGGTGATAAATATATCTAGGATATCGGGACGTTTTTTGAGTGATGTTGGCCAATAAGTAGGACTCATGGGCGAGAGGATTGAATAACTGTTGGAAGATGAGATACGTGAAAGGATGTTACCGCGGAAGTTGGATGTTCGACAACCCCATCGTTGGTGTTTAGCATTGTATTCTCCTCCAGCAATAAAGCGCGATCCGAGGGATTGAAATAAGGATTCAAGGAGGTTATAGGAGATGGAATTACCAGGAGGACAGTATACAGCTGAGAATGTGAGATGGAAAGGGCGAGTTGAAAGGACTATAGAAGTTGATTGAATGTCATCAGTTGGAGTGGAAGGAATAAGGGAGTGGGATAAAGATTTATGGATAAGGATGCAGGAACCAGCGTGGGAAGTGTTATCTGGGTGGTCAGATCTGTAAGTGATGTAGTTATGTATGTAGAAATGTGTCCGTTGAGTGAAGTGAGTTTCCGTCAGGAGGGCAATGTCATTGAGATTGTCATGGAGAAATAAGTCTAGTTCGTCTCGGTGGTTGAGTAATCCATTAGCGTTCCATAAAAGGATAGCTAGGGGCTTTGTATTCATCGGGGGAAGTTGAACGGGATTTCGGAAAGGAGTCTGGTGAGGAGGGTAATAAGCGGTTTGATAGTCTCTTGAAGATCTATCAGGAATGTTGAAAGGACAGAATTGATGTCGGAAGGTTTTTGGCTGTGAAGTGGATTTAGGTCAGGAGGATGTGATGGGTAATTTGTGCGACTAGGATTGCTGGAAAGGGGATGTGCCCGACGTGGGATGCGAGGAGTTGGATCTATATTCTGTTGGGCTTGTGATGGGATGTTTACATTGGGATTAGGAACGGATGGAACTTGGGTGGATGCTCTGGCGGGAGTTTGACCCTTAAGGGTAGTTGGTGAAGAGGGATTTGCGGACGAGGAGGTTGAGGCTGAGGTTTAGCAGTTTTAGGCTTGGATTGGGAAGCCTGAGGCGCCTGTCGTCGAGGCTGCTGGTTCTTGATGGTGGTTTGGAGATATAAATTTCTCGAACCCTGTTGAGGATAGTCCGTAGCTGTGGAGATGGATGGTTGAGGCTGGATGACTTGAGAAGGTGACGACGGCAGTGCTGGGAAATTTGTTCTATCATCGATTGCGGGAGCCTTTTGCCAGTCCCACTTTTATGATCATGGTTAAGGCTTTTCAAAGCCATATTATGTGATCTCAGCTTCAGAAGATTTTTATAAACTACGCAACCTCTGTAGCTCACTGGGTGTCCCTCGCCACAAAGTGCACATATAGCAGCCTCTTGCCTTGGTTTCTGGCAAAGATCAGACGTATGTGCCCCAGCACATTTGACGCATCTGGCCTGATGATGGCAGTAGGCTTTTGTGTGTCCCAGATTTTGACAGTTAGTGCATTGCACTACTATAGGTCTTTGTCTGGGATCTTCAAACCGGACTATTGAATATAAAAGACGTTTTACGTTAAAAATTTCGGGGTTGTTTTTTGTAGGTTCAAGATCTATGAAAAATAGCGGTAGCGGGTATTTTTCCTTAGGATGAAGCACGGTAGCTATGTTCCTTACGATATGGCCTATTTCTTCCAAACCCATCTTGATTGCGCTTATAGAAGTAGTTGGATGAAGCCCTCTTAATACGACTCTGTATGCTTTTTCTTGTTTCAGTTGGTAACAATGGAAATCGTATTTTCGTGAAGTAAAATGTTCAATTAATATTTTGTAATTTTCTTTAGAGTTGGTATTTATTTTAATATCATTGACTCTGGAAAACATGTAAAATTTGGCTGCCCAATCAGATCGGCGATTTCTTGTCCGAAGGACATAAAATTTTCAATTTTTGCGACGAAGATGGGTGGCGGTTCAAGATCACAAGTTTCTTTTGGCTCCATAATCTTGTTTGTAGTATTGTTGGCTGTAACAGAGTTACTGACTGAGGTGTTTGGTGAAATTGATTCTTTTTTGATGGCTGAAGTGATTTTGCTACGCGTGTTTGGTGTATTTTTGTTTGTTTCAGATGCCTTTTTTGATTTGGCCGATTTATTTTTTTTCTTATTTGGTGAGTTGCCCGCTGAACCGGGGGCAGAGTTTCGATTGCGCTTTTGAAGAGTCCTTCTTTTTAAATATTGTGAATCGGTCACACTGACTTCGGAAAATGGTGTCTCTTCCTCCGATTCTTCACCAGACGTATTGTCAGGTTCCATAATGAGAGAAAAAAAAATCTGTACCTGTTATAACACTAAAAAAAAAAAAAAAATACGATATAAATTCTTAAAACTAAGCTATTTACATTATTTACAGTTAAAGTAAGAAAAAATCGTAATATACATAATTAAACCAAAGTAAAAGTCTTAGAGTAAAATAAACAAATAAAATAAAGAGAGAAGAAAACAGAAAAAAAAAAAAATAGTTTATCAGTTTGGATACGAACTCGATATCACTCAAAGGAAGTAGTGTTAGTAAATAGAGCCTTGGCCGTGTATCTTACGTAGATAGGACAAGACCCGTTAAGGGAATTACCGATCAGCTGTGCTGTCTCTACCGAACTAGTATCAATTAACTATTAAACATAATTGTTAATAAATATCTCTCACCTCACTATTTAATGTGAAAATGTTTAAATGTACAAAAGATCACTGTTCACAAATTATAGCAGCAGTATTTGCAGAATTAGCCAGTTGAGAAGGAGACAAAGACAGAGCGATGCAAGCATTAAACTGTAGTTGCTGCCATTTTCAGATCGACCAATTTCAGATATAAGGCGTAAAATTTATAGATTTGAGTCAAATGAAGGAAAGATTTTATTTTTTAAATTTGAAGAAAATAAATAAAAATGAAACAACGTGAATAAGAGCATTACTAATTAATTAGAAGACAGGGCTATTAATAATTCAAGCAAAGTGGTTGCATAAATATATTTAGCAGGTAGTGTATACAGGCCAAACAAACAAACCTTACCGGTTAAGTTAGGTGGTACGGGAGGAACAACAAACATTTCCATGAGCTACAAATAACACACTTTCCGCTTCAATTCGTGTGCATGTAGAGATTTTCAACAGGAATCATACAGTTTCATTCCTTCAGAGGTTGTGAAATGAAAATCTACATATAAACATTTTACGATTTTTCATATAAATTGCACTAATAACAATCACGAATGTTTTATATGGTTAAAGCACCATCATTGGCAATTACTTGGCTATCAGAAGTATCACATTTGAATATATATATACTTCATCGACTTTTCCTAGTTTCAATAATTCAAATATTGTTTGACATTCGACAGAAGAATGAAATGGAGCCCACATATAAACATAAAAAGAAAAACGTTGAGCCTCAGACTAAGACTATTATACTAACTTCTTTCAATACTTTCCAAATTAAAATTAAAACAGAAACTGACCTACTCCAAATGTTATATCCTTGGTTTGGTCTTTGAATTTTGAATGTGTTACAGAAGTAATGCTATTTTTTTTTTAGCATATTACAAATGATTAAAAAAAAAAAAAGTTTAGTCTAATAATTTGAATCACCTTTGGTTTATTTTTCTTTGTAGCTCGGAAGCTAATGTTACTTTAGATGTATAATTGTTTAGAAATAATAAACCATTGTGAAATAATTTGAAGCATTTTTCTTTTGCACCTAAATTTTTTTTTAGCTAGTGTGTTCATATTTAAAGTGGAAGAGTCTCAGTAAAATACAAACTGCGCTTTTTGTTTTGCTTTATCCTACGATTTTATTTTTATTTATTATAACCAACAAAAATTACTTCTGACCGGACCTAGGCAAAACTGAATATGTTAGTGTGTATATACATTAAAGTTGTCAAATATAAAATACAAGTCGGCCAAAACATCCTGGATAGTAACACGACCAATAGATAACTATATTATTGTTATTCTAGGGGAACATTGTCCCAGAATAAAGTTTATTTTCTATTTCTATTTTTCTAGTCAACTTCTCTACGTATACAACTTTTTCCCGACTACATCCATATCTCCTTAATTAAGCTGTTTCTGCTTTCAACTATCTATATTGGTTTGTCATATTTATGTCGATACTGAACAGAACGTGATTCAGATATCAATACGATATTTTCCTATTGAAGGCTTGTGGGGCAATCGGAACTATTTTTAGATATTTCAGGAAAATCATTCGGAAGAAATGATGAGGAAAAAGCTAGGCGAGGCAGCGACCTCATCCTAAATATAGTTGATGCTCTAGTACTTGACTGTCAATCCGATCCACTCCGCGCAGCTGTGTCTATATTTATAGCGGTTTATTAGCTCCGTAGTCACCCTAGCCCAACCTTTTAGCGCTACTTGACACCTTTCTCTTTGATAATAATGCAGATCTGTGGACATTTATGAGCCTCTCTTAGCTCTTAGAAGAATTAATCATAGACAAAAAGGGAAAAGGAAAAAGTGATGACAAGAGTCTAGAATGACATCTTTCGTAAATCATAGAACTGTTTGTAGTGCCGCCTTATTAAAATCGCCAACATTTACGACCGCGCTACAATTATCCTAAGGCCAGTTGTAAAAATGAAGACCTCAATTTGTCTAAAAGCATTCCATTAAATAAACAGGTATTAAGTCTAGGAGTACTTTTTTTTATATTTATTTGTTTTAACATTACATTTGCCACTGCGTTATAATGCATTAAAGCAAATATGGTGCCGTCCATTCATTCATTTTTTATTCTTGATACTTGTTTACATTGTCAGCAGGAGATGTCTAAGTCACTGCCTTTTTAGTTGTCGTTGGGGCTCACCAGGTAACTGGTAGGAAGAAAGAGACAAGGTGAGTGGGTTTGGACGGTTTAGAATAGAATAATGAAATGTTGTGCACTTGTTATCTGAGTATGATTTTAATTTTGGTATGTTTATGTACCTGTTTATAGTGTGATTTGAAATAATCCAAGGAGCATCGACAATTTTACGAAGTACTTAGGAATGCGTGGTTTGAATTTTGTTTATGTGGGTGTGTGTTTTGTAGAAAATCAGCTCCGTACGTCAAATAGGTCTTGGTATAGTTGTGTTGATTAGTCGTTTATTTTGTAAGTTGAGTGTAGATCTGTTGTTCAAAATATGTGACACTTGTTTGTATCGCCTGGTCAGTATTGTTTTTTTTTTTTTTTTTTTTTGTTTCAGGTGAGTATTTTGTCCAAGTATAGTTCAATTAAGGATACTTTAATGTTAAATAAACTCTGCAATCTCAATTCAAAATCTGTACCGTAAATCCGGAAGAAATAATTCGAAGTTTTTTACTTTTCAATCGCTGTTACCTGAGCCATATTACAAGACATAGAGTTTGTTCATTAATTAAAATTTATGTGTCAGCCAAATGATAACAAATTAATTTTGGTACAAATCAAAAAATAGATCGATTGGAATGTAAATAATGATATTGTCTACCACTTTATAGAAAACAGTGGCATAGATATCGACTATAAGGTGCAATGGATTTTGAAGAATTGCATATCAAATGAAAGGGAATTTCATGGAAATGTGACGAATTTCAATTGGGAATCTGTAATTCTTACTACTTTAATAAAATCATTGAAAAATTAGGAAGTTTTGAAATTCGGATGGTTTCAAATCTTGACGATATAAATTATGTTCCGAGATTTCGAAGCAGGTAATAAAGAGATTAATTTGTTTAGAGCTTTGCCAGGTCCTGCGTTTTTAATTCCTAAAATGCGCCGTTTTCGATATTAACCATAATTTTTACCGAATGGCTCTTAGCTAATAGAGTTACCATGGAATACTCATATATTTTTACGTTTTAAAAATTAAAATATTGCAATTTATCATAGCATTGAACAAACTATTGAAAAGTTAAATGGAGGAGAATTGCTCCGTGATCCTTTGGGTACTTTCGGCAATACAAAATTTTTTTTTTTTGATAATTCTAATAAATAAAAATAATATCCATTTATGGCTTCTATACTGTCAGTAATTGACTTCAATACCCTTAGTAAGTTACAGAACCTCGAAGCAAGGCTCCTCTGCACCAAGCACAGTGGCTGACTTAAGGGATAGGCAACCACAGAAATTTTTCCTGGGCGCCGCACAGTGGACCGAAAAGCTAAAATTGGGGACAAAATACCAATTTTCAACTATTTTATTTACCCAAATAGTTTTATATCTTATTGAAGCTAAATAGCTGTTGACATCAAATTCACACCGAATTATTATTTTAAAAACATTTCTCATGATGAAATTTAATTCCAAAGCTGGTGTTAGTAAATTTGAATGAAATGTGATAACGATTTATTTTAAATTATAGCTCAAAGGATTAAACAAAGTCCAAGGAAATAACAGTTCAGAATACTTATTATGACCTCTATATGTACTATTGTTGCACTAAAACTAATACTCGATCACAGTAGAAGGATTTAAAATATACGTTCCATTAGAGTAATTTTTTTTTTACTTAATTAATACATATCTAATTTTGGATCCAGAAGCTAAGAACCATTTCACAATTTTTACTTTCGCTTACCTATATATGTAATATATATAGTAAGAAAAAGTATTGCGATCATGAAAATTTTCGAATCTGAGAAAATATACGTTTTGAGGTCCACTGACCCTAAATAACCTAGTTCCCCTAAATGGTTTGTGTGTGTATTTAACAATCTAGCTCAAAAACGAAAATTCGTACGAAACTGATATTACATATTTAAGATCGGTATATGCCTTAGATGTACCTTAAAATCGGCTAAGCGGAAGTGCCTCTTTATGTCAACGGTGAAACACATTTTTCTCAAAAACGGCTATAACGATTTATTCTTTATATATATTATTATTCCTCTATAACAAATATTTTAGAACAAAAAACTCTATTTATTTTGAGTGATAACTAGATAACATCTACTGATATATATATTTTAATCTAATTGTAGTATCAGTTTGAACTGCAATCAATATAAAAATTGTTTCGAAGAAATAGGCTCTTGTAAATATTTTATAAATTATAAAATATAAAGTCTTCTTGAATTCATATGATTTAGACAAATGAATATGTACTTCAGAAGTGTAATATTGTAAATAAGTCATCTTAAACAGCGCAAAAATAATAATAAACTTTTTTTTGCCCATTGTAAAATGCTGAGCGAATTAATTCTAGAAAAGGAAAAAACAAATTCGTAACATTATTAAATCTTTTTAAGTTTACAAGGTTTAAAAAATAAATAAGTACAACAGAAATGTAATATTATGAAGTAGGACAATTAAACGAAACGAAAAAAAAAAAGAAATAATATTAATAATTATAAAATATTTTTCTTCCTAATGTAAAATATGAACCGAAATAGTTCCTAGAAAAAAATTAATTTTCCCTATTATTAAATATATATTTTTTAAAAAGACGTAAATAAAAGAAACCAAAAGTATTCATATATATTGTTCTTTTGCCAGGAGTTTCTTAATTGCAGCTTAAATCTAGAAGAGAAACACATAAATAATGAAGTCTCAAAATATATTTATAAAAATATCAGGCCTCATTTACTAGAGCTTAAATAACAAATGAAATTTATTATTTCCTATTTTTTTACTAATCCATTCCTTATTTATATTTTCTTCCTTATTGTATTTATTGGCTAGACTTATGTGATTATATAGCATAAGTAGAAAAACATATGTAAATTTAGTTGTAAAAAAAAATCAGTTTTTCCCCTATAATATGAAAACCACATATTTTTTAAATATTTTTTATAATTAATTTTGTTTTCTGGAACATCATTTATAAAGTGTATATACATATATTTTATCATTTATGGGTTTAGGACCATTGATCTTTTACTTTCAGATGATAAACAGAACAAAGTATAATTTTTTTTTAGCTTTAATGTTTTATTCACACCTGTCATAATGGTAATGACAACCAGTGAATATGAGATCGATAATTGAATTCATAAAATATATTGATCTAAAAAAAGTAATAATAATTTACTTTGGCATCAAGGTCTATTAAAATTCTATCAGAGATGTAGGAACGTACAAATAAGATAACGGTAACATAAACAATTGAAGAGAAGATTGGTTGGGGTGATCAGTCAAAAAAATATTTGAAAAATAAATAAGTATATTTGATTATTTTAAAGTCTTAAAAAAAAGTTATTAATTTAAAAAACAATTTTTTGACGGATCAGATCAACCAATCTTTTCTTCAATTATCCACTACAGTCAACCATCAATCCATAAATGGTAATTTGAACAATACTAATAAAACATTAAAATTGTTTTTGTTGTAAATAAATGAAAAAGGGAAGAATATTAAAGGTAAAGTAAATAAACCTGCTAATTATTATATATAAAACAATTCAAACAATAAGAAGTGTGCAAAAATAAAGTGTGAAAATAATAATCAACAAATATGCAATAACGAAATAGAAATTGAGATTAACAAATATAAATAGATTCTTTTCAACCAATTGTTCAAAGTCTGCCAAAAAATAATGGCTACTTAAACAACTATCTACTTTTGATAAAGATTTAAAGGAGTTTAATTACATCAATATATTTTTAATCATTATTTTAAAAATATCCGATGTTTTAATCGTCTGTTAAAAGAAATATTAACATTATTCTAGTAAAAGGTTTACTTTACCAGTGTTGTATAATTATTTTAAGAATTTTTAATATTAATTTTGTGATTTTAATGTCAAGAATATTTTTATGACATTTGAACTTATAATAATTTAAAAATACATTAAATTAAAAAAATTCGGTATGGCACTAATTGTAACATTGTTGTTACAACTGTAAAGATATTTACAGAACAAATATGGAATACGTAAAGAAATACAATACATATTCTTCATTTCATATTTACGGAATAGTCATTTTAAAAAAATTCTTTAAATGTCATTTAAATTAATTAAGTTAGAAAATCATCCAATCCGGACAAAGATAATGAAAAAAAAGAATGAGACTAACAAATTACACAAGAAACTTTATTTTACTAGAATGAACAGCTGTTTCTTGGCAACATGAGCATAGATTAATTGTGTCCTTCGTACACCTGTTCCCTAACGACGACAATATTTTGAGGTAAATAAATATTGTTATAAATAAATTATCTAGTAGCCAAAATATAAGCAGATAGAACGATAAATGTCCCAAATGATATCACATTTGAAATTCGTTCTTTAACTAATTGCAAAAACTAGCTTCAATCGAAACCAATTAGCTGCAACGACTCTTGAGTTTTATGTACGGTAAACAATGGTCCAAAATCAAGCAGAAACGTAGACATTTTTTTAATTTTTTTGTATAATTTTTAACTATATAAATTTATTAGTATTTTAGTTATCACTTCCTATTCAACAAAAAACGTGACTCTCTCTCTCTTTTTTCTACATGTTTTATTTGAGTTAGGTTTTTTTCCTTTCAAACAAACCAGACTACGATTAAGTAAAATAAATCCTCCATCTTTAAGAGGTGACTGAAATTAAAATTGAAATTAAAATAAATCAAAGGTAGAATCAAGTCGCCACGGTCATCGATTCAGAGAACAGTGTAGGAGATCTAGAGAATGTTGCATTCCCCGAAGTGTCCCACGTTAGTCAGTTAGAAGTGAGCCTAAACTTCATATATTTTTTTTTTTTTTTTGCTTAGACTGAGGAGGAATTATCAAAACTCATCGTAATTTGAATTTTTATTCATACAAAACTCACCTCAAGATATAAATTGTTCATATTTATGGACTTAATTAAAAGTTTTTAAAATAATAAAAATACAATAAAAAAAGCTTAAAAAATGAAATAAATAAAAAAGAATAAATAAATAATAGTAAACTGATCGAAATGATATAACGTTTTTACGTTGTTCCTATGTAATTAATCATTTTAATTTTCATATAAAATAAAAATAATCAGAAGTAATCGATATTTAATTAAGTAACAAACCTTTCAATAGAACTTATTATTTTAACAAAATACTAATCTCTCACGACTATTCCGTAACTATGAATAAAATTGTCTATTCTAGATCTTGATGAATACTAATGATCTTTCAAACCAATAAATCACTAGAATTATTTACTGCACCAAATATAATATTGAATAAGAAATAGTCTTTTAAAAATCAAATTTGTTAATCAGATGACTAAAATTTTAGCTTTGGACCAACATTTTTAAATAAATATTTTTTAACAATATTACTAATGAATTTCTCAGTTCACTTCTACTTTAAGGCTCACTAGTTGTTATAATTACATAATATATATATATATATATATATATATATATATATATATATATGTGTGTGTGTGTGTGTGTGTGTATGAAATGTATATGAAAAAATTATATACATATATATATATATATATATATATATATATATATATATATATATATATATATATATATATATATATTCTTTTAAAATTCTTTATTTGCTTAACGTTTCCAACTTTTGTTTTTCAAAGGCTGTTAACTATTGTTTGATATTTTTTCCACCATATTACTGTAGACATACATTATCACATTTTTTTGTCATTATTTATTTAATTGCAATGTTCAAAATCATCGTATGCAAAACAGCTACACTGTATGTGTTAATTGAATCTTTTTAATATATTACTATTAAAAAATATATTGTCCATACTATAACTAACCCAAAATATTTTTGGGGAATTTTCATAATAATATGAAAAGCAAATAATTTAGCTGATTTTGAAATTGGACGAAAAATCCCGAACGTTATGGAAATAAATAATATGAAGATCTTATTAATCATTTATAAAATATTTTACAATGATTATTACTAATGTAAGTAAATTAATTGCCTTTTTTTAGTTGCATAAATATAATTTCTGAATAAAAAAAATACTTTTATATCTTATTATAATATCAAGCGCAATTTATTATTATAAAATATAATCAGCGTTATGAAGAGGTAAAGATTTCAATAAGTGAGAACTAGAAATTCATATAGTTTTAAGCAAAAGGGTTCAGAAATTCAATTTCTTTTTTTTTTTTTATCTAAACTGTATCCGTATGTCCAGTTCAATACAAAAAGGAGTTCAGTGCACCTCTAGTAGAACTAAATTTAAGTTTGTTTTTGTGTGTTTCTACCTCCTTTATCGATGAACTTTGTTTCTAATACAATGATATATGACAAACTCAATTATATACGAAACAATATTACATTAAGTGTACAATCCTTTGATTTTAGAGAGGAAAAATGCAACACAGTACTCAGTAATTTAATTTTACATAATAAAAGATTGTTTGCAACAGCAAACAACTCACAAATAGAGTAAAAACGTTCTAAAGCAATGCATAATGTACCAAAAATGATTTTTTTATTATTTTTTTTATTAGATGGTGATATCTTACCTCGGTGACATTACAATTCGCCTTTTTTTTTTTAATGTGACTCATCTCACTTTATGTTGTGGAATCATTGATTGTTATGATTTCATTGTTAGCTCGGAGATAAATGAAATCTGTAACGACTCTTTGGATCTATTCATAGTTTTCTATTCTATCTACTGGTATATTATTGTTTAATGGTTTTCTAGAATCAGTCAAGCTAGACTTGTTTCATTGTAGTCTGTCAGAGCCGTTCCTAAATAGCATTGTGTAGGCAACGAAGTCAATGAATGGAAAAATTAAGGCGAGAGAATAGTTCTGACATTAATATATCAATTGATAATTATGAAATTCTTTTTTAGATAGTCCAAAAAAAAAACATGATATTTTTAGTATGGTAGTATGTCGAAAATCCTACAAACAAACTTTCCATTTTCATAAAACTTATTACAATAAAAGTCGTTATTATAATCCTGTGTATAAAGATTTCGGAGTTAATATGCTTGTCATACTCGGTCCTGATTCCAGTGATTTTTTTTATGAAAGTTTATTCATTCTAACGATAAGATTCTCCGATTATGAGGCTATTTTTTTTTTTTTTCTGTTCTGTCTTTAATTTATAGCCTCGTTTTTTTTTTTTTTTTTTTTTTTTTTTTTTTTTTTTTTTTTTTTTTTTTTTTTTTTTTTTTTTTTTTTTTTTTTTTTTTTTTAATTAAAAGCTAGTTATTATTAAGGACGAGGATCCGATTTTTTTTTTTTTACTTAGTTTACTTTTACCTTCAAGAAATCATATTGCTGAAATATTTTTTTACCAAAGATAACAGTGATTAATTAAAAATTCATGAAGATTTTTTTGGTTTCAAGAACATTGATGACCCGACATTAGACCAGCGGATGTGGATGTTCCTGTAAGAAGTTCTATATTGATCCTTCTCCTCCATACATTAGATATCTGATCGTAGATCGCTTCGGTTATCGCGCGGAGGAGTTCGCTCTAGCTTTCCTATTTTTCTACATAGAGTACAGATAAGAGTCCATTTATAGTAGTCGTATATCAGCTCTGGATTCTTAACAACTTTATAAACCTTAAATTTGAGTTTTATGGATATTTTTTGGGATCTCAATATCTTTTTGAATAGTCTATTTGCTTTCGAAAAAAACTATAATATCCTCATATCCTAGGATTTTATGATCTATAAAGATAGGCATCCCTCCATTTTCACGTGACAATGACTATAATACTTTCACCAGATCATACGTAAATTGAAGAGTATAGACACGAGAGTCAATTTTCCTGCCTCAAACCTGCTTCGAATGCTCGGATATTTTTGTATAAGGAGTAGAAGCGAACAGGCTTTTTTTTATTATTTTTTTTATGCTTTACGGGAAATCCCCTCCGGCACCGGGATGCGAACTCATACTTTTTAATCTTCTCAAATCTGTTATCCGGTTGCCACGCAACTTGCAGTGCTGTACACACGCTTTAGCCCATTCGCCCACTCCGCCCCCTAACAGGCTTCTATATAACGAGGTTATATAAGCCAAAGTTCTAATATTTTTGTAGGCCAACTTTTTCTTTTCTTCATTTCAAGTGGAAAGAAAATGTGTATTCATGAGTTTTTAGTACCTAATTAAATAAATGAAAACGCCCCAGTTCAGATAATTTTCGTAAATAAAATATTTGTAGGTTACGATGAGATGAAGCTATTTACGAAGTTTCAGGCGGATGATAATAATTCGACAAAAAGAGGTATATAACACGGACTATGAATGATTCTACCAACTGATTTGATAAATTGTGGAGCGGACATGCCTTCTCTATTTCATCAAGGAATGACGATCCCCGGATTTATTTATTTTATTTTATAGAAATGATTACTCTACCTCTCAATACAATATAGAAGGAAAGAGTCTTTATCCATGATATTATTAATTCCATATGAAATATCTCATTTTCCTTTGACGTCAATGTAGTTTGAATGTCAAGTAGATTTCATTGGGGCGTAATAAGATTATCCTCCTCTATACGGCCATGCATATTTCATCAATTTCTCTGTCGTTGTTAATGAAGATTATGCAATATGACTTCCTAGAGTATCTCTGAAACCATACTCATGGTCGAGAGAAATTATGTAGACTTAGGAATAAAGAAATTAAAACGTTATTGGATGTTCATATAAAATTTTATAATATGTAGAAAGATTTTAAGAAACTTAATTATTCCTATTTTTTTTTTCAAATTAAAACTGAAGATTTCGATGGTGTCATTACCGTTAAAATATCCTTTAACAACCATATGATTTATTACAAAAATTTAAAACTATTAAAATTCTGGCCTCCACCTGTCTCCCCTCTTCATTCCAAAAAAAAAGAGAAGCATGCTATGATTGTTTCCAGAACGAGAAAGAATTATAATTCAAGGACCTACTATAGTTTATGCAGAGATTTGCTTCAATAACAGTAAGCATCGTTTAGGATTACAAAACGTTTGGGGTATAATTATGATATTGATTTAAACTAGCAAGAGATGCAATTGAGCTTAAACTTCCAATGATATTTGGAAACCAATTAGCTTCGTAACATTGATTAATCTATGAAAATATAATTAGAATTTCAGGATCTTATTCAACCAAAAGATAGAAGAGTAAGTTTCGTTAAATACAAAGCATATTTTATTAACAAGTTATGGTGGACCGACTGATCCCAGGTTGCAAAACAAACATTTTTAAGTACTTTTTAACAAGAATTTAGTTGCATGAGCTTATATAATATTTAAAAGGAAATAATTTGTCAAAGCGTCACTTTTAATATGATTATTCAGAAATAATTTACATCTTTTTTCTAATACCTATAAAATCTTATCTCATTACACCAACCTTCTTTTCTTGCAAGAATTAACCTATTTTTTAAGGTATTAGTTGTAAAGCGCCAGTTCATGACTGATTTTGAATTTGTATTTTTTTTTATAATTAAAATACAAAATACTTTTGATATTTTGTATTTGAACTATTTTTAAATACTTTTAATTAAAAAAACGCAAAATACTTTATATTTCAAATAATTCATTCATTTAAAAAAAATCATTAAAATTCTTTATATCCAGGTCTGGATTCAAGTAACCAAAATAACTCTAGTTATGCTAAGAGTTATATTTGGTGAAAAAAAAATCAACCCACGCTTCTTGCATATCCCTTTCTCCAAGGTATGATATATATTGTAAGAGTAAAAAAAAAAAATTGATCTAGAAAATAGCTCACAACCTTCAACGACTCTTGAACCCAAATTTTCATTTTGTGTGGGAAGACAAGGCAACGAGTCGTTCTCAAGGCTGTAACATTTATAACTGTTTGGTTTTTTAGGGCGGGTGATTAGAGTATTTAATAATTCACAGCTTAATAATATATCAGAGAAAAATATGGGAACTTCAATATGTCCAGACGGCTGATATAAAACAACAAAATGCAAAAAGCAGAAGCCATCGCTCTTTGAATGATCCGGTAATTTTCGTTTTTCTTTCATTGGAAGGATTACTAAATTCTTCAACTTTCGCTTACGTTTAGAAATTTATATAAACTATTCATACAAATATTTTAAAGACAATCCGCAACAAGCCACATAAAGCATTTTTTAAAATTATAAAATATTAAGAACGAAATAAAAATTGGCTAATACATTAACAGAAAAGCAGAGTTGTATTTAATAATATTATAATTTCCTCATGAATCTTGTCTCAGATATATTTTAACACCACAATACCCGAGAAACGACTGATAAACATAAAACAAAAAAGAAAATAACTTAATCAGAGGTACGGACTTCTTTCTAGGCTACTTGACATAGGTTCTAAATTACCGATGACTAATAAATTAACTATTTACAATGTCATCACCGAACCATTTTGGACGCTTGGAACAAGTTATGGGAAAATCAATGACATAAAATATTTCAAAAAAATTTAATTGTTCCAGTAAAAAATTCTACGGTAAATTGTAGACGCCCCCTTTTATGTATGTAATCTTACGTTACACACTGATCTTCGAATTCCTGCAATCACAGCAACGGCAACAGACCATTTAAATAATTTTGATCACAGGCTGACTCTAAATTCAAATCCATTACCTCAAGCCTAATGTACTACCACAATCCATATGATCCACCCAGAAAACTGCTGATGCACTGGCCACGAGACACTGCATTCAGTTACTTGCTGTGGTATTACTTTCCTACGTATACTAGGTAATGTCAATGATTCCGAAAAACACCTTTTTAGAGCCCCCTGAGGTAATGAAATTCCCTAAAAAACTACATAAAAATCTATCATTTCGGACAACTATTAACGAAGTTGCTGCTATTCAATTTCCAATGTAAAATTACAGGTACATATCCTGATGCCAGAAAGGAATTAATAAGAGAAAAAAAATAACTTAGTGAAATTAAGAAAATCTGTTAAATGTATCACACAAGCTTCACTACTACCTCCACTTTTAACAGAAATTACTGTTTGACAAAATTAGTCTATGGTAAAAAGTTTTTGATCAGCAATATTAGAGGGCATTGAAATGTTTACACTGATCTACCTTAAACCGGTTTACATTGCTGTAGTTTATGAAATAAATCGTACTCAAATCTGTTCTTTGATCAATTTTCAGGACAATAATTCTAATTCATTTTTTTTTCTTTCTTGATGGACATGTGTAAAGATATAAAAACTTTTCAGAAATAGGTAGGAAAATCGTGTGGACACACCAAGTTTTCTTATTAGTCCATTCAAAGAATGCACGAAAAGGGGCTGTAGAAGGAAATGGCGCAGACACAGACTAGTATTTTTTTTTTTTTTATAATACACATTATTGCTCGATACATCTAAATTTCCACGTAGATACTCGTATATATATATACCAACGAATAATATAAAAATTATTTGTTTCTGCAAATCTCGGAATTTTCGTTGAAGATAAACTAGCAATATAATATACATTCTTGAAGAAAACCTAATTATTAAAAACTTTTTTCCTTCATGACTTAATTGTAGAACCAAGCAATCAAAAGTTAGCAAGTCAGATATAGTAAGAAGAACGAGATAAATGTTTTTTGTTTCCACATTAGCTATGGTTGAGGACGGATATCTCAGAAACTAAGCGAGTTAGCGAATAAAGATATATAGAAAAAATCATATTCCAAATTTTATCAGCTTTAATTTTATATAGAACGTCTTTATCGATGCGATTGATAGTTTTGCTGATATCAGCGAAAACTCAAAAAAAGTGACCTTCTAGAAGCCGACATCTAGCTGACCACCTAGAAGTGAGGACATTTTGTATGTTTTCCTTCTTACTAGTCCAAACAATGTCCGAAAGTCAAAAATTGTGTCCCCTATAACTTCCTTTTATAATCATTCATTTACTAGATTTATGCTTTTGCTTTATTACCTATGTTATTTTTCTATTTATATACACATATATATATATATATATATATATATATATATATATATATATATATATATATATATATATATATATATATATATATATATATATATATATAAACATCCTTATATAATCTTTCGCGCCTGTTTGAAAGACGGATTGAGGTCTTATATTCTTTTACCTGTTTATCTTTAATTTGAAGAACTCCTTGTCTTAGGCTGATTTCTTATTGGACTGTTATAAAGAGACGTTTCGATATATATATATATATAGTTTAGTTGAAATCTCTTTTTATATTTTACAAGTTCTGTAATTCTCATGCTATGTTGCATATTTATTTTTTTTTTTTTTGTTGTGTTCTGTCCTCCTTGATATCATATTTGTCTAATACATTAGTAAACACAAAACTTATCCTGTCGGAAATATGTATGTCTTATAAATAATAATAATTATTTTTCATACATATGATAAATAAATCTGAATTCTCCAAAAGATGCGACCCAGTGATAATAAAATATGATAGTAATAATACATCATGGTTGGTTTTCCGATTCTCACGGTACAAGAAGGGATATTGACCGCTAAATGAAATAAATGAATAAATAAAAAAATGGAATTAGTCGAAAATGGAAACGTATCGTACCGTTGGGGGAGAGGAGGGGTTTTCGATCGTATATTTAGTTCACAAATTCGAGAAAGGGCTTGCAGCAGCGACAATATTATTAATTTAGATCAAAAAAATATGCCAATGTACATTATTTTTTAATAAAAAAATGTGGTCGTAGTTCGATTTCGGTGTTGTAGACATTTATAGCCTTTGTAAGAAGACTAATCTATTTTGAAGACATATTATATATAAATATCTCTCTCTCAATCTCTCTCTCTATATATATATATATATATATATATATATATATATATATATATATATATATATAACTTAGAAATACAAAGGATTCAAATTTAATCGAGCTTAATTCACACTGTCAAAATTTCTAGAAATTGTTAATTATTTTTTTGTCCAAAGTAACATTTTAAAATAATGATTCCTAGATAATATTTTCGCTCATTCTATGATTCTCTTTTATTTACGACAAAACAATAACAATAAACTAAATAAATGAAAATGTAAAATTAAAACAAAAAAAAACTTTCCTTCTTTTTGTTATTAAAAGCATTAAGGTAAACTCATATAACTAAATAATTTCTTAGATTTACAACATTGGTCCATACAGTGCTTAATCAATTCACACATTTCCGTTAATTTTATTGCTTTCGAGACTGCTGCAAATCAAGACTTTAATTTTGATTATTTAAATAACTAATATCATACATTTGTTGAGACTTCATTAAGGAACTAGCTCAGTTTTTTAATATATTTTTTATGTTTCTTTGTCGACATTTTCAAATTTAATTAGCAGCTTTCCAAGAATAATAATGATATAAAGAAATTTAAAAATGCAATTTATAGTAAAACTGGGAATATGCCACAATGAAGTGTAGATTTATGGATAAGTAAGTAACAAAGGATGAATGTTGTAATTCTATGATTATTAGAATATAAAACAGCAAATATAATATATGTATATATATATATATATATATATATATATATATATATATATATATATATATACATATATATATTTATTTATATACAAAAAAAAGAAAGAAAAAAATATGCAATATTATACTGTTCTTCGTCAAGTAATAATCTTCAGTGTAATTAAATCTGTAGATAAATCTGTAGATTAATTTTTTTTAAAATTAAATCACTCATCTACAAAAGTATTCTTCCTCCTCTCTTCCAGATTGTGCTCTACCACTATTACACAGATCTCAAAATAAAAGCAAGAGATTAAACAATATCAAAATGGGATTTTAAAAGGATCAGTAATACACGTTCCTTGAAAAAGAGAAATCTGATCAACTTGATACGTTAATAAATTGATCACAAACAGAAGATTTTATCGACAAGAGAATAATAAAATTTTATTACTCCTTATAATATTTAACAAAGACGAAATGAAATACCATCACATTCCCGCCGGCTCCTTGGCGGTTTCAAAATATAGGTTTAAAAAATCAAGATATAGGTTTCATAGCGATAGTTGTGCCATCAAAATTTTTATAAGATTTTTTAGAGTGAAAATTTCAATACAGTGTACAAGGAGAAAAACATGGACCAAACTATTGCAAGTTTATTTGTGCATGATCTATGATTTTCCTGATTTTACTCTCATTTGGACTGTTTTAAGAAGGGAAGAGGAATATAATTTCTTGGAATGAAGGGGAAATACATGCGCCATCACGTATCAGATGGGTGCCCCAGTGATGGGTACCCCTTGCTCCATCACCCCGATCGTTAGAACAAAAATATAACACAAAACAGAATAAAGGATTGATAAGATAGAACATATGTGGGAAACCTATGGCCTCCGGGAGCTAGGTCACCAAACATTTCTGCACTATATAGCGCAATTATTTGTGATTATAGCACCGGAAATATTTCATTTTATATTATTTAGGTTTCGAAAATTTGAAAATTAATAGAATAAATTGAATATATGTATATGTGTATGTGTGCCTAGAGATAAATAAAAATAGCAACAGTAAAATATAAAACGAAATTGTTGCGTCATCGATTAACAATGCCTTAGCTCAGTGCAGCATCCAATGATGAAAGTTTCTACATCTACGAGATAGAACTTGAAATGTATCCAAGATACAGTAAAAGAAAACTTAACAGAAAGTATTCATGACAAACCTTTTATGAAACTGGAGTACTAATATATATATAGTTTATAATATTAGTCTGAATAACTTAAAGCTAAACATGATGAAAATTCAGGCCATTATTACAGGTTCTAGTTCTCTTCTTAAATACATCTCCTCCCTTCCTCCTTTTTGTCATCAACAATCATCCCGTCACATTCAGCACCTCCGTTAAAAACCTTAGAATCACCATTGACGTAAACCTCTTCTGAAAACCCCACATTTCCCTCATCTCCCGAAAGTCAATATGTACCCTCAAGTTATGTCATCATTTCTGCCACCTACTCCCACAACCTATCCGCAAGCTCCTTGCATCCTCTCTTATTTCCTCCCACTTGGCTACGACTGTGCGGTGTACGGAAGCAACTAAAGTGTCTCTTTATATATTAATTTCAGAACTGTATATATTTTATTTATGTGTAAGTCCAAGTAAAAAATTACTGGAAATGGGACATTTTTTTTATTCAGTTTTATATTATTATATGACAAATTAATCCACAATCCTTAATAATATTTATTTTATTTATATGATATATTAAAAATTCTGAATAACTCTGACCTTTTCTTATTTTAAATAATTTTTATTTTTGAAAGAATTTTCTTAGCAAAATTTGATGTCAAATGTTTCTCTTTTAGATATACTCTCAATCACTTTTCTCTATAAGAAAATTATAAAATTTCTTTTTCTTGATAGACAGCGGATTTAAATGTTTAATTCGTCCTGAATACAGAATTAATTTTATGATTTTAATATCGTTTATTAATAATTATAACGCGTTAATTCTACTTAATACGTTGTAGCAAAAAAAAAAAAAAAAAAAAAAACAACGATACGTGGAGCATGTGCCTTTAAAGATTTGTCTCTTCCAATGGACGGCCGAATTAATACAGACAGTAAATATCACAGATGTTCTGAATAGGACAATACAAAAGGTTGCCGCCAAACGTTGGGGCCATTGCTGACGTCACAGACCCTGAGCTAAGGGATATGACAGCCAAGAGGTGTGTCCACGACTTGGCACCGAGCCTAATAGTCGGAGGCTAATTTTGTCCCAACTCTTAATGAAGTATCATTGAGTTGTGTATCCAATGTAGCTTGAGGCTTTGAAAGTTTCCAGGTTCTAACTAGCGATTGACCTATTGAGATATTATTTTAGGAATCAACGGAACTAATGTAATTCGACCAGTCATATTCCTTAAGTGAATATAGTTAATCGTAAACTATGTTAAAAGAAAAATTAGTAATGATTTGCCGTGTAGGTAATGACATGAACGTGATTGATTATTTAAGGAATATCAATCTACTTATACTTATAAAGAAAATAACTGTAAAAAAAATTGTCTTTATTTAAAATAAGACATATTGATGCAGTATTCAAAACCAGCTCTCCAAAATATGTATTCTTTGAACAAAGCAGAACTAATGAAGATCCCATCAATTTTCTCTCTGCCGCACCAATGATGTATAAAGTCAGTGGAGGTTGAATGACAGAGTTGAAATCACAGACATTTTGGATTCTAATGACGGCTATCGCTAGAGCAACAATAGTTACGATTTACAAACTATATCGAGACCACTGTAATTCTTACCTTCCCTCTTATACTCAACCTATGAGAAGAATTAGAGACGGTTACGAATGGATCAATATCGAAACTGACTATCTGGATAATTGAATACTCACAGGGACTCCTGGAGTCATACTTTCCCCTCCACATTTGGAGGAACAAGTCTGGTTTGGAGTTCTCTCGCCAAATTGTAAATATTGTATACAGGTGTGTGTGTGTTCTTTTTATTTATTTATTTTTAAGTTATTTTATTCTTATTTATTGTATGTATATATATATATATATATATATATATATATATATATATATATATATATATATATATATATATATATATATATATTATTTTTCTGTATAGTTTATTTTATTTATTGTAGATAGAGTGTGAATGTGATCTGTGAACTCTATCATAAATGTCCTAGAGACAGATTTAATATTTTTCAATAAATAAGTTTTTAAAAAAATAACGAAATTGAAAAAAATAAGTCATTTTTCGGAATTTATTGCTGTAATTAATTTATCAGAAGCATTTTCGTTGAATGATATCTTACATTAATAATTCATATGTTCCCAGTAAACTGAAAGGATTATCAATAAAACATTATCCACAATGGGAAAGTTTTTTATTTTATTTTATTTAATTTATTTAATGAAGTTTACAACTGTATAAACAATATAACTAGTAAAAATGCACACATTGGAAATAATGATATGAACAGATTTGAAGAGATACCGCACAGTGGTAGCACTCCCTATTTAATTCTAGTTGAGAAGATCACGTGGCCATCATCTTTTCAGACGCCTAGGGTAATTATCAGGAATTGAGGAAAAAGCAAGGCTGGAAACAAGTGGATTTGGATGGGGCTGGAGTTTATCATAAAAGGATAGGTACCTGGCTCGGGCTAAATAAGCAACATATGGAACATTAAGGTCTTTATGAATGGTTTTATTTGTGACAAAATATGGGGCATTAAGGATTTTACGAAGGATTTCGGATTGTAAGGACTGAATACGATAGGAATTCGATGGTTTGGTAGAGCCTCAAAGCTCAACTCCGTGTGTCCATATAGGTCTTATTATGGTCAAATAGATGAGTCTTTTGTAATTAATTGAAAGCTCAGAGCGTTTGTTAAGTAACTGATGCAGCAGTCGGAAACAACGGAAAAGTTAAATTCACAAATGTATTAAAATAAAATTACAATCAATAAATGTGAACAGAAATATAATGATATAGAAAGGTTTATAGAAAAATCATCCATTGTTAATTCCCTAATAAAAGATCTACAATGGAGGTCCCGAGGTTTTATTATTCTTTGTCGCCTCGGAAGTTATGACGGTTCGAAGAGTGAGCCATAGGCTTCAGATGGTTGTGAAGGTTATTATGGAAATATAGGCATTGCGTCAAATTGACAACATATAGAAAAAAAACTTCATTATGCATAGTTTAATTAGTTTCAAAATTAGGATTATTGAGGATTTAGTGAAGAATTTCGTATTTTAAGGAATATATACGAGAGGTATTTAAGGGTTTAGTAGAGCCCTAAAGCTTAACTCCGTAAGAACAGATAAGCCATATATAATTGAGACTTTTGCAATTAATTGGAAACTTAAAGCGTTTGTCAAGTAGATAATGAAGTAACCGGAAACGTCGAGTTGTTTCTTGTCGTTTTAGTCTCAATTATGAGGATTCCATAGGTTTGTCCATGTAATGTAATAGTTATCTGATCTTTTCAACAGGAATAAATGGAGTATTATCATACTTTATTAATAATTACTAAAATATACTATAGGGCAGGTCATTATTACATATATACTATATACTATAGGGTCATAGGTTATTATTACATAGGGTCATAGTATACTATAGGGTCATAGGTTATTATTACATAAAATTCTCTATTAGTCTCACGAAAAGTAGCCCATATATAAGTAGTACGAAAAGTAGTATATAGATAGATAGATAGAAAGTAAACTTTATTCTGGGACAAAGTCTGATATGAACAAATAACAGACATGAATAACAGATATGAGCAAAAAAATAAAAACTACTTCTGGCCAAAAATTACATTAATCAATATTAAAGAATATATACAGTATCTTCAGTGAAGTTAAATTAAAAGAAGTAAAAATAAAAAAAAAATATATATATATATATATATATATATATATATACACATATACATACATTTATGTTTAGAAATAGTGGCGAATGAGAATGGAATTCGTAATTAAATTTCTAATGTAAAGGTCAAAGAAAGGATTTCTACGCATCACGAACTGGACTGTTGTGGACTTAAGGTATAGCGTGCAAATGCCTAGTTTAAGCTCGTTCGAAGACGTACTTTCTCTCTTGTTTTCACAACGCGCACGAGTAAAAGTAAATTACTATAGAGATTAGTGGATTTGGATAGTAATTTAAATGCTGACAAAATAATTAACCTTTACTTTGCATTTAATGGATATAAGGAATATTGGTGCATTCCTGATATTATTTAACACAAAAATATTATCAAAGGTGCCATAGTGCACTGAAAATGTTGAGAATCAAAATTAATGTAGCTGAAAGATCTCGTAAAATTTGTCAACATCAAATATATGTTTTCATATATATATATATATATATATATATATATCTTTAACTTACGAATTATCTTTATTAAATAAAAAATATTTAATTATCTGAGGAGACTCAGTTTAATTTTTTCAAGTTTCCCGAAATCTGCTTGACATAAATTTAGTGAATTTCTTAGATGACGTCTTTTATTCTTATATAATCTCAATCTTCAGAAAAAAAAAATATATATATATATTTTTTTTTTCTGAAGATTGAGATTATATTTGAATAAAAGACGTCATCTAAGAAATTCACTAAATTTATGTCAAGCAGATTTCGGGAAACTTGAAAAAATTAAACTGAGTCTCCTCAGATAATTAAATATTTTTTATTTAATAAAGATAATTCGTAAGTTAAAGATAATTCACTACATTAACTAATATTTTGATTCTTAAATCTTGGATTCTAAAGTACATAAAAAGAATCGTTCTTTTAAGTATGGTTTAAATGTTTAATATTCAAAACGTGATTTCTACTATTTCTTACTTTTTCAATTGCTATAAAATAATGTTTCATAATGTACTATTAAAATTAAAAGAATAATATTTTAATTATTAAATAAAACTATATTTCAACCGAATTATTGTTTAAAAACGTTTTAACATAAAAATTCCTATAACTAGCTTAGAAAACAATTGACTATGCATCGTGAAATTTGAAAACGATTGACAATGCACATAAGAGTATACAAAAGAGGCAATAATCTTGATTGCGGACGGATATAGACAGCTTGGGAAATAAATAAATAACAAATACGAGGTTTTTACATGAAGTTTAGACGAATATATAACAGACGAATATAGAATGTTATAGCCGGCGGATTTAGGCAGTTTCGCAATTGCAGAACCATCTCTTTCATCCTTTCTAACTTTCATGTCTTATTATTCCTTCTAATCGGGCTCTTTTCTTCTATTATCAAGTCAATAAGGTATCGTTAACTTTTCTTCTATTATCATGTCAATAATCAATCAAGTAGCCTTAATGCGTTAAAATTTTTCGCATATGCCAAAATCACTTGAGTTCTGGTTCGTAATCTTTCTTCAGACCTCGTTACAGAACCAGACGGTTTTAGTAAAACTGATATTTCTACAAGATTGGACAGAACGGGAACAGACGTTTTAAAGATGTGTTAAGGTGTCTAAGAGAAAATATGTTAGCGCAAGCGAAACAATTACAACTTGCAAAATTGATATGTAATTGATTATGTGGGCGGGGTGGCCGAATGTTCTAACGAGTGTGCACAGCACCGTCGTTGCCCGGCAACCTGACATATGAGACAACAATGAAAAATAGTTCCGAGTTCGCATCCCGGTGCCGGGGGAGTCTTTTAAATCCCCGCCCGGATAACCCCGTATAGCCTTAAAGACGAGGAAGGGAGGACACAAAAAAAAAAAAAAAAAAAAAAAAAAAAAATATATATATATATATATATATATATATATATAATTGATTATCGGTAGTAGGTATTATGCCTATCGTATGGATTTGACATAAGTCAGACGGGTAACCAAAGTAATTCCTTGATGTCTAAAACTTGAATGAAATGTTTTATTTCAGAGGACAAAGAATTTTTCTCTGCTCGCATATACTAAAGATTCATAAAAAATGATTTAGAAGATTTCTATATTTTTCTACATTATTAATGCACTCGCAAAAATATTGTGTGATTATTTTCTTAATTGAATAAATTTATACAATCTAGTTTTATGATTAAATTTAGATAATGTTGGAATTGAAACTACTTTTAAATTGATACTCTGGCTGAAACCGCCAATACTAGATTTCTGTTCACTATAAGAGGTCGATAATGAAGGGTTAAAGAACTCATCTCCAGATTAGATTGCCGTTCTGCATAAATTCGATAAGCAATCGAAGGGTATAATTGAAAAAGGAGTAGGGGTGTCAGCCGGAGAGGTTGTTTTGAGAGGCTGAGTGGGCTCCAAGGATATCTACTCCCGGCAAATCGACCTATGTTTGTCCTAGGATGTCAGCAATAGTCACGTTCGAATAAATAGTTTCAAGCACGTTTTTCCACTAATATTCAAATATATAACAGGAAAAAATCTAGAATTATCTAAGGCAGAGGAAGGTCATATAAAAAAAACAACAACTTTGTTGTGATTATAGAACTATGTGTAATACAAAATATCAATTCAAATCGCTGCCATGCATACGACAAGACAAATACATCACTCATCAAATTAAGTCGATTAAACTGCATTCGATGTAAAACTATCATACTTAAATGATGTAAAACTAAGATCGGGTTCATAAGGAACCCGATGGACTTCAAGAAAAACAAACAGTATACATTTGTGTTAGTAATCAAAGTATACAAAAATTGTTCTTACATAACACTATCCGCAGCTTAATTCGAGCAAATATCATATAATACATCAAACATAAATTTCTTACCGATTTTAATCTGTCTCTTGCCAAATATTAAGTTCATACCTAAAAAAATGAAAAAAAAAAATCTATTTGAAAATGGCAATAAAAAATTAAAATAGTCTTATGCGTATATTTCGCTACTATATTAGTATTTTTCAAATGCTATAAATAAATTTTTCAAGTTATATAAATGTGATATAACTGTTCGACAGAAAGAGGGTTATAAAAAACTCAAATATTTTTTTAAAACGAAACTTAGTTGTGTTTGCACGCTCAATAGTCCTCTTTAAATAGATTTAACAATGCACTTTCGTTTAAAGAAAATTTGGCTAGTTTAATATGGAGCAAAGGTTAATTAAACATTATTTGAATTATGGCTTCCTATTCAATAAAAAACCTGAATCGCTTTAAAAAAAAATACAAATCTTAAATTTCCTACTGTTCTAATGGATATTGGGCAACTGTTTACATGAACTTTTTTGTAGAAATTTATGTTTACTATCTCACCGAGTATATCATGCTGCAAGCTTGCTGTTTTCAATATAATATTATAGTCGTGAAAAACCTTTGCGGTCTTTTATTAATTTCACTAATTTATATTTTTTCATCAAACCTTAAAACTAAGATGAATAAAATTTTAAAACGAAGAGAAGAATAGTTGGGGTGGTCAGTCAAAAAGGAAGGCAAAAATAAATGATAATATTTATTTTTACATATGGCGACGTTTCGACCTGAACTTCAGGCCTTCATCAGGGCTAAGAAAATAACCAGATAACAAGGTATGAGAAACATAAGTAGTGATGGTAAAAAATAAAATAAAAAAATAAAATAAATAAATATAAAGTAAAATGAAATTGTTAGAATAATGACTAAGAACTAAGAGATAAATAATAATAACCGTTGCAAAGTGTAGAATGATAAAGTAGGCGTAGTCAAAAAGGGTGACATAAGTGTTACAATGGGAATCTTAGAACTAAATGTAATACATAAAAAAGAAATATGAAGTTATATAAGAAATGAAAATAAATAGTAAAATTAAGATATTGTAAAGTCTATCAAGATGTACAGACAATGTATAATATAATAAAGAGTTAAGAACAGAGAAAAGGAATGAAAGGAAGGAGGGAAGAAATTGAGAAAGCTGAAATAAGAAAGAAATAAAAGAAGTATTACCTGTCTCCTTAAGTGTTGCAGGGCGAATAAAAGTCGTTACAAGGGAGGGGGAGAGAGAAGAGATGTGTAGGTGGCGTCATCTCCAACGGTTATCCGACGAAGTTTGAACTAAAGCGCTGAAAGCGTAAATAGGTACGAGAGATATATTACTCAGAAAAATTATGGAAAAGTGAACGAAAGTTAATAGAAAGTGGATGAAAAAATCAAAAGAAAAATAACTGTTGAGTAATAAGGGAGAATAATTGAAATAAAAATATATCATATATATATATATATATATATATATATATATATATATATATATATTATATATATATATATATATATTAATTTTTTTAAAAATTTTAAAACGGTGTTATCAGTTAAGGACAAAGAAAGTCCTTAAATATAATCAACGCAAAGATGAAGAAAGAATTATATTTTTGTCTTATCGATAAACAAATCGGTTACTAAGAGTGTATGTAATTATTATTTTCAGATCTGGAAGATCATAAGAACGATTACATTTTAACAAATTTTGACTAAACTACTAATACTTCTTTAAGCCTAACGAATGAAGGATGGTTCAATACATAATAGATTACCGAGGGAGGCATGACGGCTTCATCAATTTTCTGATGTGTTTTATAAAAATAGTATTGAAGGATAAATGGAAGGTATCTAACAATTTATATCAATCTCAAATCAAAACCCTATTCCAATCAATTGTCTATCAATTTCTCGTCTATATTCATTAATATCGGGTAGATTAAACACATCTGATGGAAATAAATAGTTTGTCTATTTAAAATTGAAACTGAATAATTATGATACATTCCTCAGGGAAATTTACTATTGACCAGTACTGATCAGTTTTACTTATGGCAATAGAGAGAATTTAACAGTATTTAAAATCAATTTTTCTGTTGAATCTCTCTCATTTTTTTTTTATGTTTTATAATTGATTTCCATTAACATAAAATTTTTCGACTTATTAACTAAATTTAAAGCAGTAAAAATCTTAATAAGGTGTAAAAAAATCTTAAAACCGCTAGAGTATCAAACTATTTTAAGTGGGAGTTATTTTTTTCCCACACCTTTCCTGTTCTGCATAAAACACAACCACACAAACCGATTCTACCTCAAATTATAGTAAGTAATCAAATATAGTGTCAAAATGTACATAAACTATAGTGTTGCCCAAAATCGGTCTTGGTCTTGTACTTTGCCACCACAACACTTCTGACCAAAGACCAACACCGCCTATCTGTTGCGACCAAGACTAAGACTAAGACCAAAACTGGTTAAAAAAATCGATTTTATAAATAAAAATTAAGGCAGAATAGTTACTAATAATTGACAATTTTAGTTACTATATGTACAGAGTTGGTGTAACCATTTTGCACTTAACTCTTCTAATTTTTCATTTAGACTTAGATAGATTTCTCCTATCTAAAAAATTACAGTAATATCTCTCTATTAATAAGTTAATAGGTAACTGCAGGACTGTTACGAGAGTCCAAGACCAAGGCTTTGACCAAAAATGACTATGGAAGACTCATACACGTCTCGGTCTCGCATTTGGGCAACATTAATAAGCAATCCTGAAAACCATGCCTATGCAAAGGTGTAAAACCAATAAACCCGTGAAAAATTGATAGAGATAAAAGATTATTTTATTTTAGTGGGAGGCACAGGTGGATTTACGGGGGGGGGAGCCAAAAATGGTAAAATATAACCATATTTTATAGAACAAAATATTAAAAACTATCTCTTAAAGTGTTATTGTTCATGTAATTACATTTAATATTACTTCAAGAATCACTAAGACACCATGTCATATGGGTAGTTAGTTTCTTTTTTCTTTTTTTTCAAATTAATTATCGTTACATATATGAAAAAAAATCCTTCGGGCTGAAGCCTCCCCAAAATGAAATCCTGGATCCGCTAGTGGTGGTAGTCAAGGATTAATATAAAATAAATAAATGAAAAAAATACTACATGATAAGGGTTTTTTTAAAAGAAGCATTTCTATGTGAATTAACATGAATGTTGAGAGTGATCAGATGGACAAGGAGTGAACAAATCAAGAATGCAAAGAGGCTTTCAGTTTTTAAAGGGAAGTATATACACATAGGAAATATAAACATCGTAAAATTGAATAAATACACATAAACTGGGCATACCAACTGAAGAAAATATTGTGGAAAAACGTAAATATATTTCTCAATTTTTTGGCATAAGAAAAAAATTTAATATAGCTATATGGAAGATCTGATTCATGATTCTCTTAATTTTAATATACTTGAACAGTGACCCGCACTCTTGAAAGAAATATTGAAAGATAAAGAACTTTTTTTTTTTTTTTTTTGTCCTTCTCTTCCTCGCCGTTAAGGCTATTCGAGATTTCCCCTCCCCCCGGGCCAGGGATGTGAGCGGGGATTTAAAAGACTCCCCCGGCACCGGGACGCGAACTCGTGTCTATTTTTATATCTTTGATTCATTTATCAGGTTGCCGGGCAACGGTGGTGCAATGCACACGCGTTAGCCCATTCGGCCACCCCACCCACATCCAATAAAGAACTACTTACAGAAACTGGTCAATTAATATCTCATGATATGAGGGCAAGGAGATTATGATGGGCTGGTTATGTAGTTTACAACAGTCCCTAAGGAAAACTCTTGGATTATTGAATAACAAAATAGTAGACAAGAGCCCACGTGGAAAGCCATAATCCAGATGGATAGATCCAAACAACAAAGATGTTGCAGAACTGCATGAAGGTAGTTGGAATGCAATAGTCCAAGATAAGCAAAGATTGCCAATGGTGGTTAAGACGGAGAAAGATATGTAAGGTATGAAAGCCAACAGAAAAAAAAAATCTACCTATTCCTATAACGGAGAAGCCCATAAATTAGAAGGTTTAGGCCATAAATTATGAAATAATTTTTTAGATAATGAAATAATATTAGTTAATAAATAATGGGATAAATGAAATACTAATAATATAGATAGTGAAGTGTTCTGTCAAAATTCAACTCCCCATCCCATTGCTACAATACTTGTTTCCGATAACTGAATGTCCTAAAATTACAGGAAGATCGTAGAGGTGGGCGCGCTTGAATTGCTTCCTATAAATGGAAGGACTGGGTCACTGCTATCCGATAACGAACTGGCCTTAGTCGACAACTCCTGTTATCGTTAACTGCTTCCCTCCCAATAGCTCAATCAGTGACTGGGAACATGGACATAGCAGTCACCCGAAATCCAAAAATATCTTTTTAGACACAAAGAGTTTCAAATTGTAATATTCCTGTTCCTAGAATAGAATTCCATCTCCTCCAATATATCCTGCGTTGAAGCACGCTAAATGTTTACCTTTGTATAAAGGTACAGGTTTATTCGTTTGCTCTTTATTTTATGCAATTACATCAAGGAATGATTACATTTGAACATAGAAAGTGTTAAAAATTTTAAGATGATAAATTACAATAAAATATATGTTGAAAGATTTCTTGATAAATTAAAATAGTTACATTTATAGATGTACTTCCCACGTCTATAACCAGACAGATTTCTTGCTCTAGGAATTTTTTTAAATGGTTTTTCATGATATGAATTATCATTTTTGGCTTGCTAAAAATAATAATTGATTAAAGTAATGAGGTTTAGAATGTTGCAAAACAATAATAGTACTTATATAATTATGTGCATGTATTTTGTTATGTTTAACAATATGTTATTTATTTTATAATTGAAGTTGGTAAAGTTCATTACGGAAAGAAAACATAATTAAAATAATAACAATGCTGTATAGATTAGCGGAAGAATCGGACACTAATATAACATCAGAACTCTCCTGTTTGACAAATAATAAGGAAAATACTATATCAATGTCTTATATATCAACTCCGTTATTTGGTTTTACCAAAACCGGTATGTTCTAATTTTCTTTGTTTTTTATCCCAATGTTAAGGAACGCATAAAACCTCTGAGGTGAAAACAAGAAAAAACTGCAAGGAAAGTTTCGGATATATTTTCTTATATTTTTCCAATAAATAATACTTCTGGTATCTTATACAATAATCGACTACTAGTATTTTTTTTTTTTTTTTTGAAGTAGCAATAAATTCAGGCATCAGGCGTCTTCTTATGTGATACAGACTTAAACTCACTAAAAAAGATGTAGGATACTCTTCAAATAACATTGCCTACTCAAAATTCATCAATTATGACGGTACACCAGATGGGAAGAAAATAAAAGAAGAACCAAGAACTGCTGGAGAGATAGTGTACTCCAAGAAATATGGCAGTTGAAGGTGAAAAATATCCATGTAATGGATAGAGAGAAAGGAAGGCAGAAGTTGAAAAAACCAAGGGCTGCTATGTGCGCCTATTGAGCAGAGCAAAATAAGAAGAAAGAAAAATAAATAAATACGTCATTTGTATAAAAAAGCATTAACAGTAAAACTATTGTTTTTTTATTATAATAAAGAAGAAGAATTTTCCATGTCCAAAAATATTTGCTTTAGGTAATATTTTTATGTATTTTGTCAATTATTTTCTTAATATTGGTAATAATATAAATCAATACGCATATTAACATTAATAAGTAGAATTTTCTATTATTCCTGATTTCTTTAATGAATTCAAAAAGGTAATGTCGATAACTCGGATGGCTTAGGCACGTTAGTTGAATTGGAAAAGACAGAAGTACCAAGAAAGTGTAAAGGAGGAAAGCTAGTAGGCACATGGTAGATCTAGAATACCTTATTTTTAGCATATTCAATGGCTAGATAAGGAAATGGGAAAAACGAGTGAGATGTGTGACAAGTCACTTAGGAAGAACAGAAAGGGGAAGAGGTGGTGAAGAATTGATAGTTTTTAATCATTCATTACCTACAGTTGCTTAGTAATTAATTAAAGTCTGATAGTAAAGACAAATACATTAAAAAGTTAATTTTTTTTTTACTTTATTTATCTTTATTTAATATATATACAAACATATATGTAAATAGGAGTGGTTGGGAAAAGTGCTAATCCTGAAAACAAATATTTTTTTATAAAAAATGATGATACACGATGAATTCACATATAAATAAAAAAATTGTTCAGTGTTAAATATATTTTCTACATTTATCTGTTTATTCTTTAATTATCACAAATTCTCAATAACAAATTGAATGACATTGGAATCTAAAACTACGAAGGTTTGTCATGAGAATTAACTGAAATGAGTTTTAGTTAATGTATTTATCGATAACGTAATAATGGTATAACTTACGTAATGATAAAGAATGATGTAAATAATGCCTACGTTTTGCTCAGATCCTATGAAGGCACATTTCTTAACAAGATACTTTTGTATTTGAAAACATCAATCAACGAATTAAAAAGACATTAAAAAAAAACTAATTAAAAAACAAAATATATCAATAGCGTTGGAAACACCAGCAATAGATCTGACAAAGCAATAGCATTTTTAATAACATAAAATATAATGAAAGAGTTTTAATAATAATATATTTTTCTTGTATTTAATTTGGTTTCCTTTATATAATTGTATATATTCTATTTGTGTATTTTTATATATATATTTTTTAATTTTCTCCATTAAAGCTATCATCTAAATATTTTCATAATAATAAATTTATGGATAAAACGCTGATGACCTAGATGTTTTGCGCCTAAAACATCAAAACAACCAACGACCGAATTAAAAAGTTTTTTTTTTTTTAAATGTATGTATGCTTATTTATAGTGAGCGTGATCTCTGTTCAATACATTTAATGAATGTTGCGAGGTAAGATGTTTACAGTAAAGATATTTATTTTTAATGAAGTGCATAAGAAAAACGCTTGCATCACAATGAAAGGGTCACGTTTGTTACGCCACTGTTGATGAGACACAACGAAATTATCTCCAAAATGTTAATACAAAAGAAAGTCAGCAAAAAAATTCTATAAACTATTCCACAAAAAGGAATCATAAATATTTTATCGATATAATTTAAACGATCACAAAAGTAATACGTATGCTTATTTCAATCCGTAAGCACTTTTTTAAACGACACTCCTACAATGTTTTTCAGAACAACGGTACACAAGAATTTACAATTGTTGACATAACGGTAAAATAGGAAGTGCTTTTAGCCTTTTTTTTTGTTTTCTCTAAATTACCACTTAGCGATAGCTTTCACTAAAACTATCGCTTAATATACGTGGGAATGAGGAAAACTAACAAGGCCGAATCCAGGAGGCGTCAGAATTTAGGGAACTGCAAACTTCGAGCGAAATTTCGGTGGGTTTCGAAGACAGAAATTTCGTGGGGACAATAATTATGACATGGTGATATTTATTTATTTATTAATCCTATATAATTACAATTTCGTCCTATCTGTATTAATTCGGAATTAAACAGCCCATTGTCGACATGCTACTGTTTTACACTCCCCATATTAGTTTGTCCCAACTCCTATGCTGGCTCCATTTTTTTTTAATAATATATTCATCAGCTAATGGATTGAAGTACTGTGTAAATCTATGATATATATTTATATACAGTATATTTATATATAATTAAGCATGATTGCCTATTGCGATTAATAAGTAGGCTATGTATTTATCAACTCAAAATAATTGGACAGTATTCATTTATGCAAATAAAGCCTCTCTAGTTTACATTACCATACTAATAATATGAACTAATTCATGATGTATTCGATTAAAATGTAGTACTTTACCCATACATTATTTAAAAAAAATTAAACCGTATTCGTAACGTTGCCGCTTGACATTCAATCTTACATTGATATTGAAAAAAATATAAAAGTGTAGAAGATAAATTCGTTTCTACAGTTTAGACAAGCACAGCATTGAAAAACGGCTCATACCAACAAACAGAAAATAGCCATTACTTATAATGTTTACGTTCCGAAATGCACTGTTCGAAGGTGTATGGCCTCTCAAGGTCAAAGGACTTCACACAAATTTCTTGGATCGCATATGTCCAATATAAAGCATATGTGTTTTTTCTCATGGTTTATCTCGAAATGGATACGATTTTTTATATTCAGATTAGTTTTCGGTATTTATTGATCTTTACAATAATTTTAAAAAATGTAGTAGTAAAACATTTGTAAAAATAAATACAGAAAAAATGCGAACTATTTAAAAAAAAAATTCGAAGAATAAAAAAAACATTCATGGTATAGAAGCTTAAATACTTATATTTACAAATATAACTTTCTTTTAATTTTTTTTTTCTTTACGAATATTGATACTCGGAAAAAAAAATTAATATGAGAATACAAAAAGGAATTTAGTCTGAAATTGAAAAACAAAAGCTATTTTATTTATTATAACTTTTTTTTTTTTTTTTTGTTTGGATAATGCATTTTTGATTGTGTGTTTATTTGGATGCTACTTCAGATAACGAAAGTATTATTCTTTTTTTTCTGTTATCTTGTAATTTGATAGTTTCTTCACAAAAATGTCATCGTTGCTATGAAAGAATAAACATCTTCTGGAAACATCGAAAGTTAGAATTCTAATAGAATAAGTCAAATGTACATTCTGTTCTGAAATTGACTGTTTTATAAATTTACTTTAGTGATATATGATTTACTTATCTTTAAGTTGTTTGATTTTTTATTTTATATAGTTTTTGATTATTGACTTAATTTTGTTAATTTTATGTATTCTATATATATGGTGTGAATGTGTTCATATTTCACTATAATTATTGTTCGCGTGACAGATAGTTATATTTCCGAATAATAATAAAAATAAAAGTATTAAAAAAAGAATGATAAAGTGATATATGCATGATAAGTATATATTACCCAATCCCTGACTAGATTCAAAGTTGATAGAACATAAAATAACTTTCAGTAACAGACGTTTGGAGTCTGGTGCATTACCAAATGCTGCTAACCTACTTCTCAAGTGAAAATAATACATCACAATATTTGTCTAAACTTTTATCGAAGAATGAGGTCGCTGGGGCAGAGGCTGTAAAGGAAGTAATCCAGAAACATTATACAGGGGCTGACGCCGATAACTTTTCGCTACTTTATGCTCAATATTTGCGGAAATCCTTAGCCACCTTCCGGGTTCAAAAGCCCGAGGAAACCTCATAAAAGTACTATTAGTTCCCCCAATTCAGTAAAGCCACAGAGTAAGAAATGGCTCAATTACATTTATACATGAGGCATCAAAGAGGAAAGAGAAAAGTTTGGAGAATAGATTAAACAATCATTAATGACAAAACCATCGATCCATCTTTCAATTTATTTTTATGTTTTACCTTTTCTAATAATTCATTATAGTTCAATAAAAGAAACTCATGTATTTTACTATATAAGCTCAGAGAGGCTTCTAAATGTTTTCAGTTATATTGCTGTCTTTACAAGTTTTTACGATTTTTGCTTAATATTGAAATTATCAACAAAGAATAAATAACGTATCCAATTTAAAGGTTGAAGGGAAGATTTAGTTATTTTTTAAAAGTTATTTTAAAAAAATTATAAAACATATTTTAATTAAAGATGTATATATGTGTATATCTAAAATAAATAAATAAAAAACGAGGCACAGAAGTTATTTCTTAGAAATCATGAAAAACGAAAGAAAACACAAGGGTATGTGATGATATGTTTCTGCTGAAAATTCATCTCACGTCTTATGATATTGCGAAGGTCACAGTAGGTATAAAATCCCTGTTGACCTTCAACAAATTGAATGTTGTGTCTTATCAATAAAACGATATTCCTCGTATAACAATGGATATTTACGAAAAAACACCTAATTTGCTTTCAAAAACAAAACAATATGTATGTAACTCTAGCATTAAATTAAACGTATAATAATAAAGAAATTTTAAAATGAAAAAAAAAACTCAAAGTTACTAATATGCACTAAATGTTCACTATTTAAATTTTATAAACGTCAGTGAGAGAAATTATTTAATATTATAATGATTTCTAACTACCAATAATTGAAATATACAATTGATCAGTGCTCTTCACTTAAACTAATGAGTGAAAGCGAAGTTATTCGAAGTAAATAATCACTAATTACTAATTACTAAATATTTGCAAAAGAAATTTGTTTCATATATGAGTTCAACAATTAAAATTATGTAATTGAAAATTTGCTAATTAGTTCTTATTATTATTTTCTTGATACTAATTAATTTTATTAAGTTAATTTTATTTCATCAATCAATCATAATAATTTCATTAAACGTCTTTTTTCTTTTTTTGGGGGATGGTCCTCCCATTTCTTGCCTTTGAGGCAATACGGGGTTTTCCAGAGTAAGAGAGTGGGGGCGAGGATTTAAAAGATACACCCAGCACCGGGACACGAACTCATGTCTATTTTTATCCAGTTATCAGCTCTCAGGTTGCCAGGCAACGGCGGTGCTGTGCACACTCGTTAGCCTATTCGGCCGCCAATCGACCCCCAATCATCAAACGTCTTATCCCATTTCTTTACTTCCTAAGTAATTTTTGCTGAGCTGTGGTGATACGAATTTTACATTGGGCTAGGAATAATGACTAATTCCCCACTGATAGTCAAACGCCTTTTCAAATAAAAATTATTTTATTCAATACTTTAATTTTTTTTTTTTCCTACGCCTAAGTAACGCATGCTTCATCAGCCATGCGTGCTCTTGCAGTCCAATAAAATTTTGCTCTCCTAGCATAAAGGCTGTCCTTTTCATCAGGGTATGTATCAAGATGTTCTCCTGTCATCATGTCTAAGGAACATAGAAGGCATCTCGGGCTATATTTTACACCGATGCGGTGGAGGTGCTTCTGAAGGAAATCATGGCCTGTGAGCATTCTAAAGCATGCCACGGCTTGCCCTCTAGGAAGGTCTCTAGGGATCCTGCCACTTTCTTCGAGCAATCCACTCCATCGTTTCCCTTCAATTGTTCACACATTCTTCGATTTCAGTGAACTTTGGAGGGTCTGTTTTATGATTCCTTTTGTTGAATCCATGCCCAGAGGAATATCTGGTTGGATCATTCCAGAACCTATTCTGGCCAGTTTGTCAGCTTCATCATTTCCGTGGAGCAAACAATGGCCTGGTATCCACTGGAAAGCGACTTCTTTCCCATTTTCCTTTAATCGGTTCAAATATAGATGGCATTTAGAAACATTTGGATTTATATTATATCCATTTTGGAGAGAAAAAATACTTTATAAAAAGTATTAAATTTATCTTAGAACATTGGATATATTAGCAGATTGCAACGTATTTAATTCTCGATCACCAGAAATAATACGCGTTTATTTTCATAAAGCATGGAATTTCGTTTTAGTTTCGAGTGGCACACTTCCGCTCATCACATGATGTAAATTTCTGCGATTTGAAGACCTACAAAAATAAATTTTGGCTGATCATGAAAAGTCGCGTTATACTGAATTACAAAAAAAAAAAAAAAATGAAATGCCATAATTACGATTGTAGCACTAATAATACGGCTGTTACATTAATAAAAAAGATACTCAATAATAAACAAAGCCTTATATCTCATACATAAATTTAAAAACTTATTTTATAAAAAATATTTGAAATTAAAAAAAAAAGTCAAGTACAGGAAATGAGAAATCCTATCCATCATATAGAAATGTTCTTCGATTTCTACTTAAACGCCTTGGTAGAATGATTTTGAAATTGCATCTAGGAATATTTAAATTTGGTGTTATAGTCAGGTGCCTACTATATTCCGAACAAAACTTAATACTTTCGGATGTTGATATGGATAGATAAATGGTACAAAATATATTTGCCAGGAGTTTTAATGTATAGTGAAAGACATCCGACTACCATACAAAGTTTAAATATTCTTAGATATCACATTTCCTAAACTTCTCTAAGTTGGACAGGATTTCCCACTTTCTGTAGTCGGTTTTATCTTTTATCTTTTTAATTCAAATGTTCTTTTTATTTTAATTAGTTTTTAAGAAATAACAATTTGTATTTAACACATATGATTAAGAATTTACACAGGACACGATATGAAATCAATACAAATTTGAGAACACTTAAAATAATAAAAATTTTTTTTAAATATTTTAGCTTTCACATTTACGCATTTTATTTTTAATGATTTGAGCACAAAAAGTATATCCATGGTCAACCTCACTAAAGTTTTAACTTCGTAGGTCTGGACGAGGGGGACTCCTTCCCGGTATTAATTTACTTTAAGAAATTAGGAGAATAGATCAAGCTGATTGTTTCATTTAGTGAATTGCTTTGAATGTATTGTACAAATCCGAATGCTTCTCAAAGACCCCAAGTGTATTCGCTAATTACTGTGTGAAATTGTGTTAAATAAGCATCGGATATAGTTTTAGTTGATTTGGATAATGTTATGTTTTCCATATTATTACTACGATTCAATATATTTGTTTTAAAGGAGTCTAATAAATAAGAGTGGACCCAGACCTTGTTAGAGTAGATTCACTTCCTAAGGACCGCTAAAGTAATTCACTGACCCAGTTCTTCCTCCAAATGTTTTATTTCAGTTACTGGTTTTGTGTTGTGCCTGTAATTTATTTATTTAAAATTATACTGAGATAAGATTTTTATACAATGAAAAAAAATATATAATAGAAATATCTAAAGCTGATTAAACTGTGTGCACGATATCGAAAGGGCCACAATAAATAATATATTATAAAAAAAATATCCAAATGCTATAAACTAATTAAATTTAAAAACAACCCCGAATCGATTTTTATTAATTCAAATTTTAGTCAAAAATGATTTTTTATTGACATGTATCATCTGCACACATGTAATTTATCAAATATCAAGAACAAATTATTTATATTTTTCATTTTTCTAGTCTAACATATTTGAGCAATTTGTAATTTTTTTATAATTGTGGACAAGGGATTAATTTATTTTCAAAATTGGTTTTTTATTATTTCAATATTCTTATTTGCCAGCTATGTAGATAGCAAACTGAAAAGAAAATCTAAACTTACTCTTTCAAACAAATTGTTGGTCTATGAGAAAATTCTGAAAGCTATATAAACTTAAAGTCTAGACTAAATTTGCTCACATAAAATCCTTTCAATCCTTACAGTCTAAATTTCTCCGGAAAATAATCTATGCCACCTCCTACGAAACCAAAACCCAAAACCCTACACCATTTATTTTTTATCTAATCCGAGAAAAAGTTTCCCAATTTCAAAAGAACCTTTTTGGTCATCCAAACCCAATATTACAATCCCTATCTAGTACCGCCATCCTCCCCTCAGTTCAAAACGGCAGTGGGTCCATGACCTTTTGTAGATATGTTTATATTGTAGTTCTGCCAAAGGTCAGATTCTTCGCTCAAGTCATGTGAGTCTGTGACTGTACCACCCTTACTCAACCTCCAATGGCTTTTAATACCAGTGACGCAGTTAATGGAGATGCGTCTGAATCTCTTGGAGCCTCGCTATTGCCCCAGCTAGTGGGGGCACAAGAATGGTTCGGATGGTTCTTCTGGCTATTTGTGAATAGTGTACAGTATGTCTTTGTTTAAGATGATTATTTTGCGTTTTGAAGACCAATTCTGTTATTATTTCTATGTATTACATTTACTATTACTTAATTTATTTTTGTTCTATTTTCTGTAAATATATTTTAAATGTGAGAAGGAGTTGGTCGGGGGTTCGGTCAAATAAATAGCATACATTAAAATTATACGTTATTGGTGTTGCCGACGTTTCAGTCAACCAAATGCTTCCTGCAATACCTGATACCAAGTCCTGACGAAGACCTACAAAGTGGGTCGAAACGTCGGCAAAACCAATAAAATACTACTTTAATATATCGACAGCCACCTTGCAAAAGACTATAAGGACGATTCCAATGGAAACTGATATTTTGAGTTTTTAAGGACAATCCAATTCTGCCGCATATTCTGAACCCACAAAATGAAATCTATGATATTTCATTTCTTTTGTAAAAACCTGTAATTTAAAAAAACAGCCAATTTTGATGTAAAAATGTAAGTTACAGTGAAGGTTATAGAGATTGAATCGTTACCGAAAAAAATTAATGAAATGCTCAATGAAAGTTGGTCATGTAAATACATGTCATAAAGCATTTTTGCATAGGTTACAGCAATAATTAGCTTTATTATTAAGATAAAAATAATTTTTCTCGTATGCTTTGTATTCTTTTTTAAATTTCTAGTAATTGGCGGGGACTTTCAGCCCGGCGCCTCAGGGCAAATATCCGGGTCCCCTGCACTGAGGTCGGCAATGGCTTATGGAACTAGACGAATCAAAGAAGAGAGTGGTAAGTGTGAATATAATATTTAAGGGTCTTTAAAACAATTGGAACCTCCTGGACTCTTCAAAATGAACTTAGCTAAAGAAAAAAAAAACTACAATTTCAGATAGCCTGAGACAGAGAATTGATTGAGGTAAAATGAAGTCAAGTTTCATCTTTTCAAACCAATGAATCTTCGAAATCACAAGAAGCTCAGAAACAAAGTGATCTACATATCTGCAGGTTACGTAGAAATTACCAAACATTCGTGAATCAAACTATGTCCAAATGAAGTTGAGTACGTTAAAACAAGTTTTGCATAGACTACTCCAAAATGGAGCGCATACACTCCGTTCGAGCCAAACCTATAGTGGGAGACAAAAAAGTTAATAACCCATGTGATCAAATACTCGCTTTCCAATCAAATTTTAAACAAATTTTCATTTGAAGTATCGTTTCTCTGTATTTTGTAAACTGCCTTTCTTCCAGCCATGCATTGATCATTATTAACAAAGTTTGTCTCTTTTCATCCAGAAAAAACTTTATTTAACTTATACGGTTCATTTCAGATTTCCTTTGAGGAATACTAATTATAAACGCCTGATAATCTTGCGTTAAAAAGTAATTGAGGTTGAGATAATATTTTATTAAAGTTTTGATACTACGGCAATGCATACATTTTTTTTTTCCATAGGTTTATATTTCACACTTTTAAAGTTTTTTTTTCTTCTGTATATTACTTTATTTTGTTCTTATTTTTATGTAATATATTGTAATCAATTAATTTAAAAATGTGTCTTTAAATATGGTGTGAATGTGCTCTTCGATCTATATAATAATTGTCCTTAATTGAGGCAGAATGTAATATTTCTCAATTTATAAATAAATAAATCAAAACAGACTTACAATGAGAACTAGAATTTTCTAATTTAATTAGTGGGCTTTTGTGGGTGTTACTTCAATAAATTTGATTTATTCTTCCAAACAAATAGCTGTTTTTCAAAATAACTAAAAAGCTATAAGCTAGAAGTAATGGCTCTAAAAGATTATTTGGCAGAAACACGATCAAAAAAGTTACATAAAACATACTATTTATGTATAAGGCCTGAAAAAAAAAATGAATCGAAAATATAATGCTCACAGAACAAAAGTTACGCAGTTTTTTCGTCTCCTGCAAATTTTTAGTTTTTGTTCTTATATGTTTTTTCAGTGTGGCTGTCGATATAGTATTTATTTGACCGTACCCCCGACCAACTTCTTCTCATTTCATAATCACGGTAAACCATCTCTACACCATTATTTTAAATATTATTTCTATTATGTGATCTCTTTCATAATTTATATTGACTTTTCTCATTGATAATATTCTTCTGAATTAATATTTCCCAATAAACAAAGTTTTTAAAAAAATGCCTTAGTAAAACTCTTATGTTTTTTATCACATCATTTAATAATTCTATTTTCCGAATTTCCGGAAAACCATATCTCAGGAAATTCTGTGAATAAAACCAAGAAGAGTATTCGTTAACAGCATATTTTAATAATAAAAGAAGTAAAAAAAAATGTTTGTCTACCATAAATAGTCAAAACATTTTTAAAATTCATCCCACTTGTATATATATCATGTATAATAAAGTCTATATATATATATATATATATATAATAGAAAAATCAAGTTACCAAACAAATTAACTTAAACTTAAATTAAAATTTGGCCATAAGAGTTTTACAATAAATAAACAATTAAAACATAAGTAATTAAACAAGTATATATACATAATTACACAATTATATTAAAAATAAATAGATATACATACATTTTTTTTCAACACACACACACATTCAGTATGTAATTTGTTATTTTATGAAATGCAGCTTTATTTGATAGCATAACAAAATGTTTCCTTGAGTTATTTATTACTGAAGTGATAAGACTATCGTTTAATTTAAATGTTCATATTTGTCAGGTAAAATTACTTTTACATTGTTAAGATAGATCTATAAATAGCCAGTTATCGCGTGGCTTAGACACCCAAGGAGTCTGCGCTAAGTTTTCCCAGAAAGGACAAACAACGTTGGACATTCTCAGAATTCAATCTTGCAGATCAATTAATGAACTTTGTTTCATTAGCCTCCTATATTTATCGTAAGGATGACAATGCTGTCCTTACTTAACACTGGGCTATCCAGATGGACTGTTTAGTGCTAAAGTATTCAAGCATCAGGCAAACTTACTTTCAATGCTCTTTTTTATCGGACACCCTCGAAATGTATTGGTGATAATAAAAAAAACAACAAGAATAAGCAATTGTTAAAACAATATAGAATCGATGATACTGATGAATAAATTTTACAGTACCTCAGCCAAGGCTAGTGTGGGTTAGTAAGCCTTACCGAAAATCCGATTATGATATCGTAAAGATAAAATTTTCGCCTATTGTAACCTCTTCAAAGTTTCATCCCTGCAACAAAACATCGACTAATAGGAAAGGCCGAAAAAGAATTGAGGAGGAAATTTAGGAGAAAAAGGTAGTCTGAGGGAATTCCTTTGGGAAGGAGGCCAATTCCCAACAGGAATATGTGAGAGTTCCTAGGAGAAGTAGGAAGAATCTGTTACGAGAGTTCTTGGGGGAAGAATGTGCAGTGAAGATCTTGTTGAGCGTTTTAGCAAGAGGACTTGGAAGAAATCTCTGGAAGAACTGGAAGCTATAATGACGGAGGAAGCAATCAAGAAGATACATAGAAATTACAGTGGCACCAGAGGCCAGATAAAAGTAGTGAAACTATTCCATCATATCCCCACAAAAATCGAAGTAACTATAGTATTTCAAAACCTATTTAAGTAAATCTTTTTTGGCAATCTATATAATAATAAATTGATTAGTCATACCCACTGGAGCATCCTTAACGCAATATTTTAATATACCTTTACAATTTTTAAAACACAAAAAGATTTTATTTTATGTAAAGTTTGATTTTTAGCCTTTTTATTGGTAACAAGCAATTAAGCAAATTGGTAACTTTTTTTTTTTTTTTGTTCTTCCCTACCTCGCCTTTCAGGCTATACGGGATTTTCCCGGGCCGGGGGGGGGGGGGTGAGGGCGGGGAATTTAAAATCCCCTCCGGCACCGGGACGCGAACTCGTACTTTTTATATCATCTCAAATCTCTGTTATCCGGTTGCCAGGCAACTAGCGGTGCTGTTACACACGCTTTAGCCTATTCGGCCACCCCGCCCCCTAAACAAATTGGTAACATGATACTTTAGGGCAGGACATCAGATATTAACTGTAAATCTATTTACTATATCACAGAAGAGGTGACTGTTGTATATAGCCTTTCCCAATCATGTGAAATATATAATTAGCATATTTTAAGTAGTTTGGTACCCTTCTGGAACTGATTGAAATAGAAATACATCAAATAGGTATAAATGTCTGAAATTAATAAATACCGTTGAAAATGTAACGCAATACAGGAAAATCGTCCCGATATAAAAACATTCTAAAGTTTTCTGCATGACTCATACAAGAAATAAATTTAGTTTCTTCTGAAGCAGGAAAATAAAATATCATTTTTAAAACCAGCACCTGAGAAAATAATTGGAACTGCCAACATAAACATATAATACTCCCTCTCATTTAGAAAGGTGTTAATAAGCACTTCGAAAATTATTAAATTATATATATATATTTGAGAGATACCTTGATAAATATATATATAAATCGTACTGTTTTGTTCAACGGTAGTGTAAGGAGGTGATTTAACCGATATCATGCTGAACCGCCAGGCTTTCTCCCTTCATTAATTTATTAAGAATATCCTCTTTATTGAGGCTTCATGTTTGAGGTTCCGATTCCAGGGTAGAGCCATGGAAGATGGAACAGAATAAATAATTTATCTGCACTCAGCTGGATTCGAACCCAGGACCTTGAGTTTTAGAAATCGATGCCCAACACACTGACCTACCCAAATCCCTACAGTAATCAATAAACAGTGGTAGAATATCAGCAGCAGTCGGCACGATGACAATGACAAAATCGGAATCGACTGAGAGATCAAGAATGAAAACATTATTCATAAAATGAGATAAGCAAGGCAGGTCTCTTGTCCATTTGTTCAAATGAATCTCAGTTTCGAAGACGTGAGCAGGGGTTTGAGGTATCTTGGACTAGACGGCTTGACTTCCAGGACCTTGTCATCGGAGCTATTTCAGTTTTGGGTCAGATCACGCCATGGCTAAAAGCAGCCTCTTCTGGTCGCATTTTTTGTCACCGATGAAACTTTCTATAGAGGATAGACCTTTCTGGCTATAAATATGAAGACATGGAGAAGTAACGAGGATTTAACACGGTTGGCATCGACCCAACCGTTCTGTCATCTTATGTTAAGTTATTTAGGAAAAGCTAATAACAAATATCACACTGATTTATCTCATGGCATTGATCCTAGATAATTCTGCTCGGCATCATAAAGTATATATTCACTATATTCATTTTATAAAATATTATATTACACATGATGTGCTTCGGAAAGAGCAAATAAAACAGCGAAGAAACTTATATGTTTCTAAAATGAAATCGTATAATATTTGTAAAATATCGATTGCAATCCAGAACCGTTTTCTAAACAACGAAATATGTTTATTGTCAAAGAAGCTGAGGGAATATTTCATTTCGAGTGCAAATCACATATTTATTTTAATACATTCTCCAATTCTGTATTGATTGACCGTATCTCTAATACCAAATTCAAATCAACAATAAAAACGGATAAAAAAATAACTATCCTTCAACTTACTAACGGACCCTGCATTTAATTTTTTTTTTTTTTTTTTATTTAATGGAATTTACAACTGTATACAAATACAACAAGTAAATATGCGCAAATATAAATAATGGCATGTATAGGCTTGAAGAGTTACTACCCAGTGGTAGCACTCTCTAAATAATTTTAAGTAAGAAGATCACGAAGCCATCTCCTATTCAGACGCCTAGGAGGATTATCAGAAATCGAGAAAGAAGCAAGAGTGGAAACAAGCGGATTTGGATGGGACTGAAGTTTATCATGAAAGGATAGATAACTGGCTCGAGCTAAATCAGCGACATATGGTACATTAAGGTCTTTATGAATGGTTTTATTTGTGACAAAGTATGGAGGATTAAGGATTATATGGAGGATTTTGGATTGTAAGGATTGGATACGATAGGAATTCGATGGTTTGGTGGAGCCCCAAAGCTCAACTCCGTATGTCCATATAGGTCTTATTATAGTTATGTAGATAAGTCTTTTGTAATTAATAGAAAGTTTGGAGCGTTTGTCTAGTAAGTGTTGGAGCAGTCGAAAACGTCGAGCAGTTTCTTGTCGTTTCAGTCTAGTATGAGGATTCCAAGTAAGACGTTTGTCCAAATGGAGTCCTAAGTAGCGGATTTTCTCAACAGGAATAAGTGGAGTATTATTGAAAGTTACTGTAGGACAAGACGTCATAGGTTTACGACGGAGGGTAAAGGTGATTTGATAGGATTTGTTGGAATTTATTTTTATTCTCCAATTTCTACACCATTCTTCAAGACTAGCGATATATGATTGAAGAGTTTGGGATGCAATTAAAGGATCGTTATTAACAGATAGCAAACATGTGTCATCGGCGTAAGTGGTGATGACAGTGTCAGGATGGGTTGGGATGTCAGCTGTATAAACTGTGTAGAGGATGGGACCGAGGATACTACCTTGTGGAACGCCTGCAGATTGAGCAAAGAGGGATGAGAAGACATTATTTTGGTTTACTTTGAAGTATCTATCAGTAAGATAGGAGCGGATAATGAGGAAGTATGTAGGGGGTAGGACTTTTCGGAGTTTATACAGAAGACCCGGGTACCAGACTCGATCAAACGCCTGTTCAACGTCGAGAAAGACTCCCGTGCAGTACATACCGCGCTCCAATGCAGAGGAGACTACATCAACCACACGGTGACATTGTTGGATAGTGGAATGCGATGTGCGGAATCCAAATTTGTGATCAGGGATAATATGATTAGAGTCTAGGATGGGATACAGGCGTTTTAGGATGAGTTTTTCCAGGATTTTGCCCATTGCAAACAGAGAAATAGGACGGTAAGAGGATGGGTGTTCGGGTGGTTTTTTAGGTTTGTGTAACATTTTGACAATAGATATTTTCCAAGAATCAGGGAAATACGTGAATCTCATTTAATTTTGGAGGAGGGCTTTAGCCCGAAAGTTTTTTTTTTTTATGTATGTATACAACGTTAATTATTTTGGAAGAAAAATAAAGAAACTATACAAAACGTTGTATAATTGATTCTTTAAGTCCTTTTGAATTTAATTACACGAACAATAATACTGTTAGCGAAGATTTTTTAATATTTTTTCATTAGAGATTTTATATATTTTACCATTTTGGGAGGGAGGGCTTTAGCCCGAAAGCCACCCCGTAGAACCGCCTGGGATCCAACTATAAAACAATTTTATAATTATTGAAAACATTGATGAATGTGTAAATTTAATTTCAATATTGGAATAATAATAATTATGGTAAAATGAGAATTTTTTCATTTATTGAAACCATAATTTGTAAAATTTAGCATAACTAATTTCATAACAATCTGCTTTATTTTAAATTATTGTAGTCAATCCTAGTTTACTGATTTTGTGTAATTAATATTTTTAAAAAAACCAGATGGCTGCTAAAAAAATGTAAATGTTGTGACAGAAAGTGATGTTTCGAAGATCAAACTTATCCGCCAGGTTCCCTCACCCAATTAAAGTTAGCAACTTTATAAAAAGGGTGCTCAAGAGATTATCCCAACACCATGGTCGATTCATGACTGATGTATCAAAATAATTATATGCTATTAGCCCAAAACCGGACTCTAAATGATCCCAAGTCTAAAAGATATTATCATAGTTCCTTACTATGATAATATGCTAATTTTAATTTCATAATTACGGAATCTTTAAGACTCGTTCACTACCTCCATTAAATCATCCTTAACTATATTAGATGATCGGTTGTATGATTCGATTATTTGTGATGCACATGCCAATTACATGTATTACATTACATATTACACGTCAATGGCATAAAATCTAGAACACGGTGAAAATAGAAACTATAACATCGTAAGAAGCAGAACGTTGGCCAATTCACATTAATAAATTTTAATTGATAAATAAAGAAACATTCAGAGAACAATTTGTCAACCTATTCATTTAAAATAAAATTAATTATGTGATATGTTATAATGGTTCTGTTTCTTTAACATCTGAAATAATTATGAACTATCATAAATAATTAATTTGATTGTGAACATATTAAACTGTTACATACAGTAATGATTATGCTTTCTCAAATTAAAATAAATAACATATAAAATTACCTCATTCCATTTTAAAACCAAACATGACAGCCTTACCTGAAATAAATGAAAATAAATAGTTAATGTAAGAAAAAAAAACTTATCAATTATTAACATATTAAAATGAACAAAAAGTAATGAATTTTAGAAATAATATTGAAAAACAAATTGAATATTAATAAATTTTTAAAGCTACATATCATAGTAACTTCGGAAAGTTTATTTTGCAGTGAAATCAATTATAAATTCCATTTAAAGCTTCAGGCTCTGTAATCAAAAACGAAAAAAAATCAAATTAAGAAAAAAAAGAATGTTTTTTTAATTGTAAAACCATTATTTTATTTACAGTTTATAATTCCGATGATTTAGTTAAAATCCTGTTAATACTATTTTTTCATTTACATGCATTTAAGAATTCCTATCCTTTTTAAATATGTGACCATGGATGTATTATAAACAATCTCCAATTATGAGTAGTTTTTTGTTGTGTGTGTATCAATTAGCAGAATGTAATACATTAATAAGCAAGCTGCACTCAACTCTTTAGGAGACCATTTCTATAAATAGGAATGCTATATGATAAAGGTGGAATGGTGATCATTCACATTAAAATTCTAAAGACTATTATAATAGATTGAACAGGAAAGAGCAAGTTTTAATCTTTAGACTCAGAACATGTCACAACCGGATAAGGGCAAAACTCTATGAAAATTTTAAAATTGGAGAAAATTGTCTCTATGGTGATATGTAGTGAACATAGCGAATAAGCTTTTAAAATTATACAAGTTGAATGAAACCGACTTCTGACATCAAAACCAGTTGTGGCTGAACCCTGAGGGAGGCTTAGAGTAAAAACTAGTAACGGTCTAAGTAACTGGTTCTTTTAGTGTGTTACCAGTCATTGTGAAGTAATAGGGTGAAGTTAAGAACCAATGGAAACCATCCTTGCCCCACCCTGAATATTTGTATATAATAAGCCGAGAAGTAAGAAAAGAGGTCTTATGATGATGTCCGGTCATGAGGATTGATCTTACGATGATGTCCGGCCTTGAGGATAGGTCTTATGTTGATGTCCGGCCTTGAGGATGGGTCTTTGGGACTGAAGCCTTGGCCCTACATAGACCATGATGATCCTCACAGAGCTTTGAACCATGACGAGATGATCTCAACTTAACAGATGCAGTGATGACATCTACCAACTACACCACTTCATATACAATAGATGAGTTTTATTACCAACAATGAATTTACCAATGTTAGAATATTTCATGGCAATATAATTTTCAAATCAGACCATCTGAAATCATACCTTCACAGTTAATTATTAAATTCATTGAATCGCGTATTTTGTTCTTGTAAATATAATTTGTATGTATTCTTTATTTAACATAGAAATAAATTAAGTTTTTTAATTTTAATTCTGCCACCTATTTATATCATGATGATCACAGATAATGTGTGTAGTTAAAAAGCATGATAAACACAAACCAGCCTTTGAGACAAAAAATTTAATTAATTAATTTTAGACCAATCAATATATTATAGATCCAAATTTATTTAACTATTAAGATAATAATTATCATCAGTAATTATCCTGTGACATCCTGAATAAATTTAAATACCCCAAAACGAAACATTTCAATAGCTGTAGAACAGACTACCGCCAAACCCCACTTGGCAATGGAGCTCTACGGTGGTCTGGAGGATTTCAGATAGACCGTCGAGATTATAAGCTTAATCACATTATTTTCTGTTTTCCCTCCCCTCCCTTAAAAAAATATTAATAAACATCATGAGCCAAATTTAGGCATAATAAAGAGCATTTTTCATTTACCAACTTCTATAATAAATTATTAGTTGCGTTGTATTATTCCGAGTTATGGTGCAGAAGCCCCCTAACATTTTTCTCACCTAGGATTATAAATTGACAAATAAAATAGCATTTTCAAGGTAATTTGCAGTAGTGTATGTTTAATAATAAAATAATATATTGTAAAAAGATTTTTTTTAAACAAAATAATTTGAGCATGAAAGAAGAGAGAAATACTTCATTGTTATAAATTAGTGGTGCCCAATTATATTTAATGTGTTCATAATGATGTAGAGATGGTTGATCGTTGATATAATATGATAAGGAGTTGATCGGTGGTTTCAACTGCATCCCGCAGTGCTACATCCTACGCCCTGATGAAGACCTGCAAAGTGGGTCGAAACGTCGGAAAAATTAAATAATTCTACTTGTTTAATTTAGTATTAATTTGACCGCACCCCCCGGTCAACTCCTTCTCATATATTTAATATGAGTATAGTAAACATTTTTTCCATAAAAAATATATATATAGAAAAAAGATAATATAGATGGAAAATATTATATACTTGTGCATAGTCATAAATAAATAAATATTCCAAAATAAGCATGCTATTTAAAATTAATAATCAAATTAAAAAAGAAAAATATATATTACAGAGAAAAAACAGAGCCGAGCAGCCACGCTTAAAAGAATGGAAAGGAGCCACGGTGTTGGCAGGTGATAATGAACCTAACTGGAATGAAGGTTCTGACACCCTTGAATAATTTTCAAAAAATCGTTGGCTTAATGAAAGTAGAGGCTGTGATATCAGATGCGCTGCCTGGATCCATTCAGCGAGTAAATGTGACATAGTATATATTGTACTTAATTCTTTCCCAATAATATCAGAAAACCAAAACCAAAAAAAGTCAGGCTCTCAAAATATTAAATAAAATAATAATTTATATGTGTTTATATATATATATATATATATATATATATATATATATATATATATATATATATATATATATATATATATATATATATATATATATACATATATATAATGCTTCATTAATATTATTTTTATTTATTTATTTATTCATGAGATTTACAACTGTATAAATTGAAAATACATCCAGTAAATGTGCACAAGGTAATAATACAATCACATGAAAATGCTTGTTGAGAAACTACCCATTGATAGCACTCTAATAATATATTTACATAAATAGATCAAGAGGCCATCTTCTTTTCAGACACCTTGGAAGGTTATCAGGTTTAGAAGAGAAACTAGGTTTGAAAGGAGAGGATTCGGATGTTTTTGAAGTTTGTTATGGAAGGATAGGTATCTGAATTGGGCTGAATCGGAGATATATAGTACGTTAAGGTCGTCATGAATGATTTTATTTGTTACAAAGTAAGGAGCATTGAGGATTTTACGAAGGATTTTGGATTGTAAGGATTGGATACGAGAGGAATTCGATGGTTTAGTGAAGCCCCAAAGCTCAATTCCCTAAGTCCAGATTCGCCTAATTATAGTCATGCATATGAGTCTCTTGTAATATATAGAAAGTTTAGAGCGTTTGTCTAGGAAGTGCTGGAATTAATATTATTAAAATATTATTATTATAAACATTACAGGATATAGAATGAAATCTGAATTAAATGGGAACAATTGGCATTGATTCTTTTCAGACATGTCCCAGGCTGTTCACAGTCATGGATGGCTAACTAAGTAAAAACTGCATGATCTACCGTACGTGACCCCAGCCCTTCCGCGCCCTGACGAGTTCAGTTCTTCCCTGGACACGTATAGCAACTTGAGCAGGCTAAATAGCCGAGTACAGGCCCTCTGGGGTCAACGAACTCTTTCGATGGCCGCTATTCTCGAGATGGACCGACCATTTACGGAATTTATTCCACCTAGTGCGACCACAAGGGGCAGTTCAGAGCTGAAAGCCACCGACCTAAATCGGGGTTTGTTCTATATGTATTCTTTAAACAAAAGAGAATCAATTTGAACTAGAAATAAAAATATATAAATACAGTATTTTCTCTTAATATTGAGTGGAAGTTGAAAAAAAAAAAAAAAAAAGAAAAAAGAATCTGATGTAATCATTCAAATAGTTTCATAAATATTTATGTTAGATGCAATACTAATTTCATTTAGATCTAACATTTCTCAGATTGGCGCTGTCAAGTCAGTAAGGCAAAAAAGCATAATACCCAACGGTTCAAAAAAATAGATTAATTTTTTTATTTTTTTAAAGATTCGTAAACGATAATTTATCATATGCTAGGATTAAAACGTAAGCGAAAAACGAGAAATATAAAAATCAATTTTCAATTCACCTGATTTGAGATTATATTATAATAAGAGTTGTCTTTTAAGTTTCGACAGTATGAATAAGATAATAAATATTTTCATGAGCTGAGTGATTGAAAAAAAAGAGAAAACATTTTTTTTTAACAGTAAAAAACTGAAAATATTTTTTACTTTCGTCCCTACACTAGGTAAGCCCCCTGAGTTCTAAAAACACATTTTTAGCCATCGGTCTGTCTGTCTGTGCCAAGATTTTCTCGGGAACTAGTGAACCGATATTTTTGCTTCTTTTTATATTTTGTATTTTTGACTTTTTGTATTTTGACTACTAATGCCTGTGACACAAATTGGGTGCTCCATGCGCAATAGCTTCTGCACAATATGTGAAAACATGCTTTTCTATAGACTTCAACGCTTTTCTATGATGTCCTAATAACTGTCCTTTTCATATGAACTTAATTACCGATAATATAAAGGAAAAAAAAGTTATAAAGAAAAGAAACATGTTTTGAGGCCTAACTCGATAAGTATATATTCTATGTTAAAATTTATAATAAAACTTTTAAAAGGTAATTAAATTAACAACAAAAGAAACAAAAAAAATCATCGGAATCCAACAAGTATTAGCGATGATATAGTTTATTTTAGTTTCTACACTAAGCTCTATGAGTTTGTAGATATATTTATTTTTAAGGTGAATGAGGGAAAAAAGATAACTAAGTGAAAGTAAGAAAATCTGTTGCCCGCATCACACAAGCTTCATTATTTCCTACTATTAATAGATATCATTGTTTGACAAAATTAGGCTATAGCAAAAAATTGTTTACACTGATCTACCTTAAGACGGTTTACATTGCTTTAGTTTATCAAATAAATTATACTCAAATATTGTCTTTTATCAATTTTCAAGAAAATAAATCTAATTCAATTTTTTTTTTGTTTCTTGATGGATATATGTAAAGATATACAAATTTTTCTGAAACAGTTAGGAAAGTAGTATGAGTGGACACAACAGATTTTTTTGTGATGGCTTTGCCGCGCTATTTTGGTTTACTTAATTTCAGTTATCTGCATGCAGCTCTATTCCATTTGTTTTTATTCGATCTATCTATGTGGTTTTTGGGTTTTCAGACGTTCTTTTGCTTACTATTGTGGCATTCATTATTGTGTAGAGGATTCCATAGTTAGATTGCTCCGAACTACATACTCCGCACATATTAATCTCCCGCCCTTCATTTTATCATTTATCACTTTCTGTAGCAGCTTTCTTTTTTTTTATCTTTCTCCTCCGTACGTTAGTACTCTGATCCCAGATCGTTCCGGTCATCGTACTGATGATTTTTCAAATCTTTTAATATCTCTTTCTAGGGTGCTAGTTGATGTCCAGTTCTCGCATCCGTTTGTCAGAACTAGCTTTCTGTTTTCTATTATATTTGAAAACTAAAATCATAATAAATATAAACTCAGAAATTTAAACATTGTACTGAGATGAAACATTATTTTTAGTTGAGAGCATTTGCAACGGGAGTAATAGTAGTGGACTTGATAAATCTCAATTAGATTCCCAAGTCATCTTCAACGCTTGAGTGTATTCATGAAGGAATATAAGAGGATAACCTTTGTTGATTATTATTATTCATTGCACATCGTTGTTTATTCACTTAAAAGGAGGGTATCCCATTTTCGCCTGACGGCGGACCAACCCCCACTTTGCAAATTATACAACTGTTCATTTAATTGTACTACTCGTTGTTCAAATTGTATAACTTTAATTTACATGTATTCTATAGTCTACATTGTATTATTTTATCAACATAAAATAAACTGAACGAAGCCACAGTTCGGACAAAATTTTAATTTCATGAAAAATCTGCATATGATACATAGCGCATTATTGCCAATTCATATTGCTATATAATTATAATTATTCTTATTGCCAATGTGTAACAATAATATAAATTCAATTTGTCCAGCTTCACATATGTCATTTTCATTGTACGTTATATTGTGCTTCCTTTTCTATATCCTAATAATTATAATTATATCACAATATAATGTAAGTACTATTATCTATGATATAATAAATAATATTAATTAATATTCCGTGGTACAGACCCCTTTTTTTCAAAATATTAACATCCGGCTGAAACTTCGTATATAGTTTCATCTCATCGCAACCTACATATATTATATTTATGAAAATTCTCGGAATTGGGGCGTTTTCAATCTAGAGATCGGCCAACTTTGTCTATTTCATTCTGTACTAGAAACTCTTTAATGCCCATTTGCTTTCCAATTTAATCGTAAGATAACTTGAGTAAAAAGTCTACAAAAAAAGTGGCCTTCAAAAGTATTGCGTTAAGTTTGGCGTGACCTACATCCCCACATTTTCAAAATAACGAGGTTATATAGGCCAAACAGCTCAATATTTTTTAAGGCCACCATTTTTCTCGAATTTGTGCTCAAGTTATCTTACGATTCAAGTTGAAAGCAAATGGGTATTTACGAGTTTTTAGTACCTAATTAAATAGAACTAAGTTTGCCGAACTCCAGATTGAAAACACCCCAATTCCGAGTATTTTCGTAAATAAAATATTTTTAGGTTACGATGAGATCAAATCATTTATGAAATTTTAGTTAACTGAATTATTAACTAACTATGAACTAATAATTCGATAAAAAGGGGTCTGTAATACGGACTATAATAAATTGTATTCAAATCAAACTACCACCTCCAGGTGAATACCACTTCGCATACATATTTTTATCTATAATCTTTATTGTATTAGGAGAGTAAGACGAAACAGGAGCTCAAAACATATGGAATTAAATTAACTGCTGTATAATTTGTAAAATAATTGCCTAATAAGTTGAGCTCATGTAATCCTCCTACTCTCTTAATACTAAAATAAAATATTAAAGTCGCTAAAAACGTTTTTATATAATATAGAGATAATTGTTTTATTCCGTAATAATATTTAGCAGACTGTTATACCTCATCAAATGTGCCAAAAATGCAGTTTTGTCCACACATTTTTTTGTTTGGTCGTGTACTACTGGTATATTCTTTGGGAATACCATAGTGCAGAAAATTTGGATTGATGAATCAGTCTATAGGAGAATTGAGATAAATACCTTTAATCAATTACATACTTTAATTTGATAAAACAGAATAGATGAATAATTTATATAAATTAATTATAGTTATCTCATGTTATCATATGGATATGTATTCACTAGAACTTCTAGTCTAGAAGACATTTTAATTTTTTCTGTATCTTGCAGCACTTTCAGAACAATTTTTTAAACTTTTCAAATTGAAATTCATAGGACAAGCTTAGAGAAAGTGCATAACTCATTTATGAAACTAAACAATTAATAAATTCAGAAAGATACGAGTATGGTATTTTAATGCAAGCCACGTAGCCTTATTAGTCCTGCGTCAGTTAGCAGAATGGTGGTCGGCCTAAACAGGTCTCTAGTTTTCCGTTTTGTTGAGCAAGGTTCTTATTAAACTGTTCCGTTAGTGACCAATCCTGGAAGGAGATTCCACCGAGACTAACAAACTTTCTGGAACTATTCAGTCAAATTCTCAAGTGGTTGTTTTGCTATGACCCGATATTGTATGCTAAACGCCTTCTCTCATATATTCTACAGCATTCGGTTAGGATAATATTAAAGGTAAAATGCAACTTTGTTTTCTTTACTTATTTATAGTCCGTGGTACAGACCCCTTTTTATCAAATTATTAACATCCGGCTGAAACTTCGTAGCCGAATGGCCTTATATAACTTTGTTATTTTGACAATTTGGGGGTGTAGGTCACGACAAATGGCTCAATATGTTTGAAGGCCACCTTTTTGCTTGACTTTATGTTCAAGTTATCTTACGATTCAAGTGGAAAGCGAATGGATATTTACGAGTTTTTAATACCTAATTAAATAGACAAAGTTTACCGACCTGCAGATTGAAAACGCACCAATTCTGGGAATTTTCGTCTATAAAATATTTGTAGATTACGATAAGATGAAGCTATTTACAAAGTTTCAGCTGAATGTTAATAATTCGATAAAAATGGGCCTGTACCACGAACTATTAATTTGTATTAATATTTCTGAATAGAGAATTCAGCTAACTGACAGCCAGAAAGGCAGCAGTTGCAAATAAAGTAACTGTTATGTTGGAACCTGTTATTATTTTGTACATTCGACGTTCCTGTGTAACACACACGTTGATCCATATATTCTAATGCTCAAAGACATATCTAAAATGACCTATAAGTATTAATTATTCGTATCAAAATTAAGTTAAAGTGGGACACATAAAAATTTATGATATTATTTGCTTATCAGATAAAATATTTATTTATTATATATTTAATGTGTTATTAAATGATCTAGGGTAAATTCTCCGTTGTTTTATGTATTAGGATACACTAGCGGATCCAGGATTTAATTTTGGGAGGGGCTTCAGCCCGAAAGCGGTTTTTTACATAAAAATAACGATAATTACTTTGGAAAAGATGAAAGAAACTGACTACCTGTATGAAATGGTGTTTAAGTGATTCCTAAAGCCCCTTTAAATGTAGTTACACGAAAAATAATACTTTAAGAGATAATTTTTTTATATTTTATTCGATAAAACATGGCTATATTTTACCATTTTTGGGGGGGGGGCTTCAGCCCGAAAGCCCCCCCCCCCGTAGATCCGCCCGTGTTAGGATATAAAAATAGCTATGAGACTTGCACCTTCTAATATCATTATAAATTTTAACTAATATAAGTATAAGAATTTGGAAAAATGTTCTTAGTTATGTTTCGTGAAATTGATTTTATATCATTTTAAGTTTAGTTCTAGTATTTTTTTTATTCCAATATTTATTTATTTTTGTAAGGTTTCTTTTATATTCTTTGTACATAGATTTTTTGGAGACATACGGGAAGGCTGTGTTGTTGGGATTGTTTCCAATTATAAATTTAAGATCTGTATTATTTCTGATCTGTCTCTTGATGAGTTTGTGATTGATTTATGCATACATAGTGCATAATAAATAAATACTTTATGAATTATTGGGCCATTACTTATTGCTATTACATTACTAGATCATAAATGTATGTTGATAAAAACAGCTTTTTTCTCAATTTTAATTTAAGGATAAATATCAATATTCCTATATATTTTTTAATTTATTTATGTTTTATTTTATAATTTTATATCTGTAGAAAACATTTGGGAGAGTGAAGCGCAATTTTTAAATCTGTCTACCGTAAAAAGGAGACCTCTTCTTGTTATCTGTCCTTCTGATTCTATAAAACAAAAAATCTGGTTCGCGCGTCACACGATTTTCACTTACTCTTCTCTTCTTGGCAGAAATAAGTAATTTGTGACAAAGCGGAAGTGAAAGTAAAAATTATTGACGCTATATTTATTTACATTTCATTTTGTTTGTTTAAATATCGTTATATAGACAGATTTTAATTTTTATATCACTGTATTCTATACAATAAAATCGCATATCGATATGTACATAATATTATCGGAGTCCATATTAGATAAAGCTCATGTTACGTATGGAAGCCCGTTGCACTCTTACGGCGAGCTCGAGTGAGCTCGTTTTGCTCTTATTTCTTTGGGTCTTCCATTACAACTATTAACTGTTACGCTCTTATATCTCTTTAGTTAATTATCAAATTCTTTCATATTTTATATTTAACTATTTTTTGTATCAAAGATTAATTTGAAATGGTTAATTAATTATAAAGATAATTTAAATAAAGCTAATATTGAAAATTATGCATTTAAGTCCTGTTAGAGAACATCGATGAGAATAAAACCTACATCATATTAAAACAGCTCAATAATACACTGATGTACTGAGTTTAATCAAAATCGTTAGAGCCGTTTTTGAGAAAATCGTAAAAGTGTGTTAAATCGATTACATAAACTGTCACTTCCGGTTTTCTGATTTTGACGAAAATGTTGCTGTAACATCCAAGGATTATAAAAACCTCAAATACGCAATTTCAGTTTCTTGCGGTTTTTCGTGTTTGAGCTAGGCTGTTCAAATGCATACATAACACCCACTCACACACAGACCATTTTGCGGGACCTGGTTATTTGGACACAGGTGAATCTCAAAACGTATATATCCGTTGAAAACTCAAATTCGAAAAATTTCATGATCGCAATACTTACCCTTACTATATATTTCATATATAGATAAGTGAAAGTAAAAATGAATAGAATCATTCTCCAATGTAATGTTCATCAAAGCAGGTGCCTTATCCCGCACGGCTACCCCAGCCCCTAAATAGATAAATATATATATATATATATATATATATATGAATCTGTCAGCGTATTAAGCTGAAAGCTGAAAGCTTATAGTAAGCTGAAATTATGGAGGCTCTGAGATATTATCTACGGTTAACTATAAGAATATCAATTACTATCCTGTCAAAAACTAGTAAAAGTAATATAAAATATAATTATTAAAATATAGTTATTAAATTATAATTATTACTGTCTTACAAGTTGTAGCCATTAGAAGAAAAACAAGTACATACTTTTCCGAATTTTAATGTTACAATAATAACTTTCTCCGAGTATAAAATTAATTATTAATAATTGTTCTTGTTTTTAAGATGCAAACGGATTGTCGGAATTCCTACCTTATTAGAAAGGGAGTTTGGATCTGGGTTAAGTTGCACCAGGAAAAACTATTTATAAAATAGACCAACGTCAGCGGTAAAATAAATGCCTCCTTCAACGTCATAGGCCTGCAGTTCCTACTTTACAATCCAGTTTTATTCCCTGATTCCCGATCGATCTATCGACAACCGGAAAACCATCCGACCTACATGAGGGAAAATAAACGCTAACATGCTGGACAGCTGGCAGTGCGATACAATGCTTTGCCTGCAGATGACAGGTTTGTGAGATCTAAAAGTCTGAAAACGAAACCTAATGTCATGTAACTACGGGAATGGAATCGGATATAGATGATGTTAGTGCATTGGTTCGTTGATCATTACCCCAATAAATGATGTCCGAGTTCAAAGTCAGGAGATATTTGATGTAAATTGTTCCCAGTAATTTTGGAAATCACAGATTTAACTTATTGAAGAATTTCTGAACTGGCCATTTACTGATTCCGTTTATAAAATATTAAATCATCAATGATTTTTTAATTATAGTATCAATTCTAAAAATCTGCACAAAAAAAAATTATTTTGGAACTCCCCTAAACCATCGAATTCCTCTCATATCCAATCCTTACAATCCAAAATCCTTCGTAAATTCCTTAACGCTCCTTACTTTGTCTCAAATAAAATCATTCATAATGACCTTAAAGTTCCATATGGTTCCGATTTAGCCCAATCTAGATACCTATCTTTCCATATCGAACTTCAGAATCATCTAAACCCTCTCGTTTCAAACCTTGCTTCCTCCTCGATCCCTGATAACCCTCCGAGGCGTCTGAAAAGAAGATGTCCTCGTGATCTTCTTGTGTAAATTTATTATTCGAGAGCTACCACTGGGTAGTTTCTCAACAAGCGATTTCATGTTATTATATTTCTGAGTGCACATTTTTTTTATAATACAGTTGTAAATATCAATTAATAAAAAAAATTATTATTAATTTAATAAAACTTCAACCAGAGAGAGGAATTTTATTGAAAGAATTGCTGCTCTGCTAGATAGAGTTGCTATCTACATACATATCATACTTACACATCCCTTACATGGCACTTACATTATTTTATTATTATTACTTTTTTTTCCAGTCATTTCTTATTACTGATCATATAAAATATCAAAAAAATCGAATGCTAAAAATACAAGAATGATTCGCACTCGTATCAATATATATATATATATATTTAGAGTAAATATTAAATAGAATAAATAAATGATGATAAATAAATATTCTCAATTCAAGGTTAATTACCATATAAATGTTATATATACAAGTAAATATGTTATGTAAGAAAATAAAACATGATAAGAGTTTGTGAAGAAGCTACTCATTGGTAGCGATTTAGTGATTAAATTAATTTTAAAAATTTCTTGCCATCTTCTTTTCAGAAGCCTTGCAGAGTTGTCAGGAATTGCTTTGGACGTTATGAAGCAAATGGTTAACTGACCAAAGTTTGGAATTTAAAAAGGATTATCTAAATCAGTCCAAATATCAAACAAGAGGAATATTTGTGTCTTTATGAATAATTTTATTTGTGTTGTAATAGGGAGAGTCGAGGATATTAGGGAGATTTTGGATTGTATGAAAGGATTCGATGATTCATGGAGTCATTACGAAAAAAAGCCAATTAAGCCTCCAACAAATAGCTAAAAAATTCATGTGAATAATTATTAATTAAAAATATAAGGGTGAGAGAAAAATCAAATAAAATTATTAACAAAATGAAATACAGTTAGAAAAAAAAAGACTATTTAAGAAAGAGAGTCAATTATAATAAAACTATTAATAACTCTAAATAATACTCTGAATGAGATTTAAAAAAAATATTTTGTTGATATTTATTTTGAACTGTACCTGACTATGAATAAGCACCATGATTGACTGCTTAAGAAATAATTTACTACAATATTTTATCGCTGAGAGAAATCTTTTATCGAACCCGTCTGTAGTATATTCTGATTGCTGGGTTGATTCATGAAGTCCATTTTCAAGATTAACCGCACTAATTAATTAATCTGATTCCATATATTTAAGTTGAGATTCTTTAATTTATTATTTTGGACCAAAAAAGAGTAATTGTGATCCAAAAATAAATCAACTTTCTTTTTCAATAGAAAAAGGAAAGTAAAAACAGTAAAAATGCGTTTTTAGCATTAAGTCAAATCTCAGTGCAGAGAAAAATGGGTCCGATGCAAAAAATTCCACTAATGAGCACCTGTAGTCTGCACCAAAGCTATTTTTTTTTTTGCCCGTGTGTGTGTGTATTTATTTACGGGCAATGATGGCGGAATTTCGTTTTTAAAAAATGTGTAAAGTCTTGTTTGCATAATATTGTGTACTTCCTTTTATTACGCCTCTATATCTCTCAATAAAAAAATACCAGCTATGATAAAGATTTATGAATGCGCCAGTATTTTACAGAATAAATTATCAGATTCAAATATTATATAAATTACTCATATTACGAGAATGCTCATTACTGAAGTTATAAACTTATAACTAGAATTCTCTTGATTAAAATAAAAGCCGCCGGAAATTAGAATTATTAACGAGTTTGAAAGAAATATTATAAGACGTGGAAGAGAAAGTTGCCACAATATTCTAGTACCTAATGGAAAACAACCAATAGAGTATAAAAGGATAATTTACCATCAATGGCTTTTTATGGTAGAACTAAATACAAATAAAAAATAAATTACATTAAAGAAATTTCGGGAATGCGTTGACAAAACATGCGGATCATATGTTAACTCTGTTTTATTTTTGCAATTTCAGAGAATTCTTTTCTTTTTTTTTTTTAAACAATCAATGTATATATTTAAATCATTTGATCAGTATAACAAATATTTTCAACGTATAAAATTTTCAGTTTTTCATTAAAAACCTTATTACGATAATTCCAAAGAACATAATTAAATACTCAGTTTGGGTTTTTTGTTTGGTCGCGAACTATCGGAACATTCTTTGGGAATACCATAGTATACAATATTTGGATGAGTCTGGGTCAGTATGGAATATTGATGAATGCGTCTACAGGATAATTTAGGTGAATACTTTAACAAATATATACTTTAATTTAATAAATCATAATAGATGAATAATTTATATTAACTAATTATAGCCATCTCTTTTTATTCTATGGATATATATTCATTAGATGACTTTTTATTTTTTTCTGTATCTTTTAGCACTTTCAGAACTACTTTTTAAACTTTTCGAATTGAAATTCATAAAACAGGCTCTGTTTTATTTTTGCAATTTCAGAGAATTCTTCTTTTTTTTTTAAATAATCAATGCCTATATATATATATATATATATATATATATATATATATATATATATATATATATATATATATATATATATATATATGTATATATAAATCATTTGGCCAACAGATCAGTATTACAAATCTTTTCAACGCATAAAATTTGCAGTTTTACATTAAAAACCTTATAGCGATAATTCCAAAGAACCTAATTAAATACCCAGTATCGAAGAACTCAGGTTACAGATACCACTCCACTAGTCTACAACTATTTCATTGCCGGATCTATTCTCGTCCCTCTTCAGCTAACAGGCCGATTAAGCCTTCAGGGTAAGATTAGACTTGCGATCCAATGGAAACCCGAAGCACAAGTCTACGCACGGCAGTATCCACATTCTTGAAAGGAGGAGGTCAATGAACTTAACCGCATTCACAATTCTAACATAAGGAATCAACAGCCATCAGCCATGTCCTAAGATGGATCTTTTGGCTGGTTTTCAGGTATCAACACCATCGCCACATTCATTGGCATTTCTTTTCCTGAGGATTGATGCAGTGGACGCTATCTGTAGGCAATATATAATGTAATGTATTACTAAAATGCTAAATAAAAACGGAACATTTTGAGTTTTATTGATGATCTTTTCAACTGGATTTCTGCAGAAATCTATTGCGCATAATCATAAAAATTAAATAAGAAGGAACAAGAACGTTTTATATTTGCTACCCATGTTTTTTTTTTTTTCGTTTTTTTTTTCTACCACCATCTTATTAGTCATAGCGCCGTACTAAATAAAGAAAGATTCAAATAAAGCTAGACACTATGAACTTATTTCGAAGATCACGAAAACTATATAAAATAGGTGAGTCACAATAAAATGTTAACTGATGTTACTCATTAATTTAAAAAAAACAACAAACACGAAAAAAATTATATGTGTATATATATATATATATATATATATATATATATATATATATATATATATATATTATATATATATATATATATATATATATATATATATATAGGGCTTCATGTGTCTTAATTTTTCATGAATAAAGATAGGTGTAAATTAAGTACCTTTTGATCAAGCTATTATTGGAAAGCCCGAAATAGAACAATCCAAAATATCTTTTATAAATACGTTGAACAAGTAATATACTCTATATTTACTGCAGGCAAACTAAACTGTAAATATTAATAGGAAATAATAAACGCATAAAAACAAACATTATTGTATTTATAAGGATTTTTTAATTAATTTACATTGTTTCACTTTTAAGCTCTTAAGACGAGAACTGAGCCGTAGGAATTCTCTTATTAGTTGATTAATTAGATCTAAAATTAGTGACAAAGTTTATAATATAAAAATATTATAAACTAAATGAAAATATGGAAAACAGTCCTTTTAAGAGTTATAACATATAAGATCCCTTCTTTAAAATAAAAATTAAACTAATATTTCTTATTTGGTGTTATTATTATAATTCATATGTTTATCCTTTACAAAAATGCTCTAACGGCCCTTACAACTTAAAAAAAAAAATGTTATAACTTTCATTTGAAATAGTTTTTCTGAAAACATTTTAAATACATTGTAATTAAATTACACTTAAATTTAAAACTACGAATTACATGGTATTTTAAATACGGGATTTTAAAAAAAAATGATTTAAAATAAATTTTCCCTGGTCTAGTATTATCTATGAAAGAATTGTGGTAATACTGATTATGAACTGTACTGTTCATTAATTAAATATTTTAGAGAAATTAATATGTCTAATAACCAAAAGTCGTGAAAGGTAATAGAGAGTAATGTGACTTTTAATTGTTATAGTTAATGTTTTTATTTATATGGTTGAATGGTATGTTAACATTACCATAGAAAATAAATAGAATTTCCATAGAAAATAAATGTTTTTACAGGTAATTTTAGACTTTTATATATGTTTTAGTAGATCACGATATCTGTTTACCAATGACAGTCTTTATATTTATTTGAAAAATGACTTTATTCTAAGAGAAGCTTTCGGCGACCTGCACCATATTCATCGCTATAATATAACACATTCAATCAATAATTTTACCTACCATTGGTAAAAAAATATCCTGATCTACTATTAATTTTTTTTATTAGAAGAAGTTCTGTAAACCAATAACATACAAGTGGCAAACTAAAAAGCAAGCCCTGCTAATAAATAAAAGAAAACAAACTTTTATTTTTAAAAAGTTCCAGTATCACTGGAATTTTCATGGTCGATATTTATCAGTTATTTTGGAACTTTCTAGCAACTTTTAAAGTAAAGGTTTTACGGAACGTTTATTTTTAGAAAACTTTTATTTGAAAGTTTAGTCGATTTCGCTAAACATTCGATCTAGTAAACGAGTTCTATTCATAACAACTCAAACGAATGATTCATTAGAATCTTGTGTAATTCATTTAAATTAAATTACAACTCTAATCTAATCTCAAATATTGTTTATTTTTAATTTAGTAGAACTTTATTTACGAACTAGAATAGATACAAGTTCAACTTTTACTATAAACATGGAACTTTATTACGAAAAAGTTCCTCAGAACTTGTATTTTAAAAACATTTTTTCCTAAAATGTTTTACTAAAAAGATTTAAAATGGGACTTTTAAAAAGTTCCAACCCCTGCTAAAAAGTGATATATTTTTTTTTATATTACCTGTTTATTGATAAATATTATAATCTGTCTCAGTTAAGGACACTGATAATATAGTTCAGAGATCACATCCACACCATATTTACAGAATCATAAATAAATAAGCTAGTAGCAAAATAATATACAGCGCAATAATAACGGGGTAGAAATTAATTATATTAAAATTAAAATAAACAAACAAAGTAAAATGTTCCTAAAAAATAAAATAAACATCTTAGACTCAGGCGTACCTTTATGCACTATTCACAATCGGTAAGGGGAACTCCAAACCTGATTTTTCCCCCCAGTTGGGGAGGGTAAAGCGAGGATTCAGGAGAAGAAACTGATATTAAGCTGTTGAAGATCACATTATAACAAAAAAATCAATAATTTGTATTTGGTAAATCATTATTCAGATTAGCCTTATAAGGCCTGAATTAAATGGGATTTGAATCACAATATGGAGTGGATGCAAATCCTGGTGAATAGGAGAAGAAGACGTTCTGAATAGCGGTGGATGCATTGGACAGCCTAAAAGATGTCAGTCAGCACTATCTCTGATTGAATTTGTTCACTGCCGCTGTGTGTTCACCTTAATTTTTTTTCTAGTCCCATCATTGAAGTATACATAAATAAATAAGGAATTCAGAAAGAAAACGTGCCAAGTTACTTTGACGATCGTATACATAAACCTGATATAAAAACGGAATTATTAATGTTCTAACTCCTTTATGGACGCCTCGGTGACCGTTATTGAAATCTATTATGGGCTTAATAATTTTAAATTTAGGGTGGTAGAACAGTTCTTTAGAACGTCTGTTATATGGTTGCCGGAAATGTATCTAATTTTCAAGCACATAAATCAAACTATTTTTACATTTTTTGGTTTATGTTTATACATATCTTTGTAGTAAAAGGTTTAATTAAATCACTTTCGTTAACTTGTGATAAAACTCCTCGCTCGATTAAAAATAAGATTAGAATGCAAAATATGTATTTCTGATTAGAAACCATTGGCAAGATCTAAATATGCGAAATTTAAGAAATTAAAAAAATATATTATCTTAAAAAATATAACAACAATATATGCTATCTGAATTTTAACAATTGTAAAATAAAGAAGAAGTATTTCAAATTCTGATGATCTTAATTTTGAAAATCTTAAAGATGATATTTTGGAAAATACAGCATTTTTATAAAGCAGAGGAATAAGTACGAAATATATTTTAGAATATTTTGATTTGACTCAATACTGCTAAATTAAAGTTAAACAGAAATTTGTATGTAAATAGTCTAGTTTCAGTCCTTATGTTGAGACTTAATATTATTTACAGACTTGAGCTTGGATCTCATGGTGTCTTGCTTTGCCTTCCACATACGTAGAACAAAGCTTGCTTGATTCATATATTCATATGAACGAATATTTTAATATTTTTCATATTATAAATTATAAATATATATATATATATATATATATATATATATATATATATATATATATATATATATTAATCTGTTTATTGAATAATAATACCATCAGCCACTGCTGGAGGGTTATAAGCATTAGGGCTAAAAGTTCTCATTCATACAATATATACAAATAATAAAGAAATAAATATAAATATAAGAAGTAAATAAATAATACTGGTGAAGAAGTTAAATAAAAATAAAAAAATAAAATAAAGAAATAAAATAAAATAAAAACTTCTAACCACAATCATACCTATATACAATATATACATTCGCCCAAGAATCTCCGAGCCAGGCTTTTTCCCCCACACGTGGAAGGCAAAGCAAGACTCCGGAAGATCCCAGCTACACTTTTCCAGCCGCATCACTAGTATTAGATATAAATATTTAGAATACTTATAATTCAAATGGCGCACTTGATATTGTTATAAATCTATAAAAGAGATTTTAGATTGTTATATTTCGGACTTTCCAATAATAGCTTGATCAAAAGGTACTTAATTTACACCTATCTTTATTCATGGAAAATTAAGAAACATGAAGCCCTAAATATATATATATATATATATATATATATATATATATATATATATATATATATATATATATATATATATATATATATATATATATATATATATATATATATATATATTATATATATAAATATATAACTAAAATAAAAATAATATAAGCAAATATGCTGCTAGAAATAACCCCAATTTTGTTCTGAAATCCATATTGTTATAAAAAGGAAAACGACAGATACTCCTTCTGCTCATGTAATTAATTTATAATATTTAATCAAAACTTTTATTTAATTTACTTGTATTATTAACGTAGGTTATATTTTCGGAAATTTAGGTAAAGATGTTTTTATTTTTGAAATCCATAATGGTCAGTTTAGATTAGAGCAATAAAAAAAATGTTACCATTTACCTGGCTTAAACATAAATAGGAGTGTTAAATAAATTCAAATAATTAATTACATATATATATACATATATTTTTCCCAGCAGTGGTAAAGAAACAAATGGCATGCCACAAACATTCGATATTTAACAATTTGGAAATACTAAAGCATTGTATAATAATTTTTAGTTGTTTTTTTTTTTTAATAATATACGAAAAAAGATTTTTCAAACAATTTATTAAATTTTTATTAATTATTTGAATTTATTTAACACTCCTATTTATGTTTAAGCCAGGTAAATGGTAACATTTTTTTTATTGCTCTAATCTAAACTGACCATTATGGATTTCAAAAATAAAAAAATCTTTACCTAAATTTGCAAAAATTTAAACGTTTAAAAAACGTTAATAATACAAGTAAATTAAATAAAAGTTTTGATTAAATATTATAAATTATTACATGGGCAGAAGGGGTATCTGTCGTTTTTCTTTTTATAACAATATGGATTTCAGAACAAAATTGGGGTTAATGGATTTCTAGCAGCATATTTGCTTATATTATTTTTATTTTAGTCCATTTAGATACAAACATAAAAGATTCTGGATTCGAAAAGCAGCCTAGAAGAAATGATGTTTATGCTACAGCCTATTCTTAGAATTATAAAACTGATTTACGTTCCCGAATATGAAAGATTAGAATAAAGACTTGGGTACAATATTACATGTGATCCGAAAAAGATCAAAGATATTACAACACAGATATTAAACCTCAAAGGTTGAACTTTTTTATTTTAAACGTTATGGTTTGTTTCGTGAAATTCGAAGTATAGATATTTTAGAATAAAAAAAATAAGGAAAAAAATATTGTCGATCTCAATATCTATATAGTATAAGCTAGAAAAAATTATTATTTGTTTAATAAAATAAAGACACATATTATTTGAATGCTCCAATTGAATTTTCTTTGGTATATGAATAAAAATATACCCATAGAGCATTCTTATTTCTCTAAAATATTAACATGAACAATTGCAAACGAAAAGAATCCACAACGATTTGTTCGAATTTTGAAAAATATTATTTATAAAAGAATTTCTCAATTGTTGACAAATCCTTTCAATCCTATAATCTGTCACGTGGATATTGGTTGAAGGGAAGTAAAATAACATTCACACAAAATGTACAAATATATATATACAAAATAAGTAGAAACAAAATGACTAAATTATAATCATATCATTTGAAGTATAAGCTATTGCGTAAGCTAAAATGTAGCGTATAAGCTAAAAACAATTATTTTTGTAATAAAATAAAGACAAATATACTATCTAATATTATTTATAAACTGCAATTGCAATTTTCTTTTGTATACTCATAGTGCATTGTTATTTCTATAAAATATTAACATGAACAAACGCTCACCAAATAAATCTACAAAGATTTGTTCGGCTTTTGAAAAATATTATTTATAAAATAATTTCTAAATTGTTAACAAATCTTTTCAATCCTATAATTGTATTTTAAATTAATTAAATGTATTAATATTGAAATTTCGATGCATAATTGATATCTAAATTGTTAACAAATCCTTTCAATCCTATAATTGTATTTTAAATTAAATAAACGTATTAGAATTACAATTTCGATGCATGATTTTCGTTATCTGGATATATACCGAACTAATTCAATCCAAGTTAATTTTTATTAATCATTTGTTATTTGTGTGTGTGTGTGTGTGTGTCGTCAACTTATCAACGGTAAACTAACATTTTTTAAAATTTTGTTTATTGATTTAAATCTGTGACATGGATATTGGTTGTAGAGAGGTAAAATAACATTCACACAATATGTACAAAAATATATATACAAAATAAACAGAAACAAAATAACTAAATTATAATCAAAAAGTATTTACAATAAATAGAATGAAATAACTTAAAGATATGTAAGCTACCAATTAAGGGGAGAAAAAAAATGTTAAAAAAGAAATGTATGCATAAATGTCTATTTTCTTTATTTTGATCTATGAAGCGTATAATGGTTTTCTTTAATTTGTGATCTACGTGGACTAATTCCTCAAGGATTATGTTTGGGATAGAAAATTGTGAGTCGTAGTGTTTAAAACAGGACAACTTTATATCTAAGCTTTTATAATACACAGTCAATATAAAACCACATTGATAAGATAACACAGATTAGTTTAAAAAAAGTAAATCGTTGCAGCCGTGCTTCACTTAACCAGTAACCCTTCCTCTTTACTTTCACTTACCTATGTATGTAATACATAATAAGTGTAAGTATTGCGATAGCGAAAATTTTTTTATCTGAGTTTTCTACGAAAATACACGTTTTGAGGTCCCCTGAGTACAAATAATCAAGTCCCAAAAAATGTTCTGTGTGTAATTGAATAATATAGGACAAAATATGGTTAACTGCCGCTATAATATTAAAACTGGCGCTGGGTACTCCTCTCCATCATGCCGATCAAGCCATACTCTTACCGACAGCATATCCGCTAATTTTCATTGCTTATGACAGGTGTGGGTAAAGAAATGGAATTAACAAAAAAAAAAAAAAAAAAAGAGAGAATCATTGATGGATCTGTCAAAAGCAAATGTAAATTCAATTTCACTGTTGTATAGGACTTAAAGTTTTCAACTGAATGGTATTAGTACAATGGAAGAGTTCAACGTCCTTACAAGTTCAAATAGGGATCAAGGTAGAGCTTCAAAGTACAAACTCCACCACACTGATTTAATGAACTTTAGAACAATCGATCTGAACATACTTAAAAATGTAAGATTTTGTAATTTAAAAAATGTAAGCATATTATAAAATATAAAACTGGAATGTATTTTTAATACGTGATAAGTATGAATTTAAAACTGTCAGTATATTTATTTTATATTTTCAAAGGAATGAAATGAAGCAGGGAAAAACTCTCATATTTATTTTAAATGGAGAATCTAAATAAAACATGATTACTTAGAATGTGAATTTATATTCGGATCGATTCGGGAGTACCTTCCCGTTGGACACTTAATAGGTGTTTGATAAAATATAGCAGGTTGATTTCGAAATTTATTTTCATTTATCAAGCTAGTAGACTTAAAAGAGTTATTTCGGGTAAACGTATCGTAAATAAAATTGTGAAGAGTTCTTTAGATAGAATATATAAAAATATAAATATACATTAAATTAATTTCAAGCTATACAGGCTTGAAAAGTATGCCAGACAATCAAATTATGATTAATTCGAACATAAATTGAAATATTAATTTCATACAAGGCGTGAAGATCAAAAGGCGATATTGCCAATAAAGATATTTCGTTATTGACTATTTCTCTGGATCACACAATTGTAAAGATAGTAGAAAAACCTGATATGATCTATCCAACTCCATGCTAAAAATAACTCTAAATATATAAGGTAGTGTTCTTTTGCTGCATCTATAAATATAAACAGCTTATCGTAAAGTCGTTCATCTGGTTGAATTTTTTTTGGGACAGATTAAAATGATGAATAGGTCGAATCGAACAATGTATATAACGTGTCTTATCACATTACATAACAAGTAAATGCAGTTCACTATGATATACAAGTTAAGGCTCCAGCGCATCTGATGAAATTAATGAGCACTGTATCTTAAGCCATGAAGAACAATGTACACAACTGTGACTAATAGCGTCTAAACTAGACATAGTTTATCTTGGCTGATGTTGAGTGTGGTTTAAAAATTAGCATAGACATGTTTAGACATTATCACTCAAGAGGCTGCTACCTAGTCCGTACAGACCCCTTTTTATAAAATTATCATCCGTCTAAAACGCCGTGGCTTCACCTTAAGGTAACTTACAACTTTTTGATCTACGAAAATTTCTCATTTTCTTATTAAATTAATTAATTTAATTAGGTATTAAAAACTCATAAATATCCATTTGCTTTCCACTTGAATTTCATTACAAAATATTAAAAAAAAAAAAAAAAAAAAAAAAAAAAAAGGTGGCCTTCATAAACATTGCTCCAATATAAAGTACGAGAGTCACGCCAAACCGCCATACATTTTTTATTTTATTCTGAATTCTATGATCAAATTATCTTACGATTTAAGTGGAAATCAAATTGGTGTTCATCTCTTTTAATACTTAATTAAATAGACAAAGTTTGCTATTAGGCTGCTATAAGTTTGCTATAAGGCTCAAAATAGAAAAAGCCACACTCGAAGAATTTTTGAAAATAAGAAAGTTGTAGGTTATAATGAGTTGAAAACATTCAAGATGATTTTAGGCGGATGTTAATAATTTAATAAAAAGAGATCTGTGCCACGGACTAACCATATCGATAGCCGAAAATCAGGATCTAAAATAATCATCCAAAAACTTGAGGAGAGAGCGTTTCTCGACAAAATATAAACCATGACATAGAGTGAAAAGGTGCGTTCCCTTATCAAATCATCAACAATCATCGTCCTTATTACGCCTACAACCTTCTTCAATTCAATTTCTTAGTCCAGTACCTTTCCATAAGATCCCTTTCAGAAGGTAAGACCTCCTGACCTTTACATCCCTGCTCATAGATCTGCCTCATTTCAAAACTCCTTTGTTGCTCGAGTTGTCAATTTCTGGAATTCTCTACCTATCAAAATTCGGCATTCCGCCACCTTATCAGATCTTATTCCTACCCCCAAAACAGTCAGATAGTTGCTAAGATTTTGATAATGTACATTTCTATTATATCATTCATCATCAAACGATACTACTATTTCATACTGTAAACTTCACAAGGGATATTATAATATTTTTCTACTCTTAATGCCACTGAATGCATCTATTGTGGGGGGTGTGTTGTCGGTGTCTTGTTTTGAGTGCTAAGATGTGGGTGTAGTAGACTAATGATGTAATGTTTAAATGTTTTTCATGATTTAAATTTGTAAGATTCGTTAAGGGAAGGGTGGGCTGATGTTTATATGAGAAGGTGGGCGGGGAAGTTTGTTGTGGTCGGGGCGAGGTGGGGGGTGGTGGGGGGCGGGACGATTTTGGGGCTGTGGGTGTTTGGGGGAAGTGGGTATGTGGGGGTTGGAGGGGAAAGGCAGTCGGGGAGTCTTGGGGGGGTGTGTGTCGTGGGGGGGGGTGGATGTGAGTGTGAGGGGGGTTAGGGTAGTGGGGGTGGGGGCGGGGAGGATGGGGGGAGGGGGGTGGTTAGTGCGAAAGTGCGGAGGGAGGCGGTTTGGTGGGAGTGGGGGGGTGGAGGTTGTGCTTATGCACAGGATGCAATGTTGTTTGGGGTGGGGTGAGGGTGAGATATGGGACGCTGGGGGCCGTTGGGGTTTGGGGGGTGTGAGGGTGTAGGGTAGTGAATGCTTTTATTAAGAGGAGGTTGGAGAGACAGGATTTTGGTTTGAGGGGGGTGGGTCTAGATTGTTCTTGTTGAGAGGGTATGAATTGGGTTGTGGGATGAGCGAGGGAGTTGGTAAGAATTTAGTCGGTAGTAGAGGGGGATTGGGTATTTGTTTAGGGGTTTGGGGGGGGTGTGTGTGTTTGGTGAGGGTGGTGCACTTAGAGGCAGTAGGCTAGGGCTTTCAGTATTCATTAGGCATATGATCTGTGCGTCGTTTAGTAATGTGAAGTACTAATGGTGTTAGTTGTGTATTTTCGTGTAATGAGGGTTATGTTTGATGTTTTTGGTTGTGTGTTGTGATTTTTAGTGAAATTCTTAAGTTAATCGATTATATGATGAGTGCCCATAAAAACGCATTTGAAAAAATACATATAAATAAAATTAGAAGTAAATAAGGAGGGAAAAATAGTGTCTCTGCAATAAAATTGATAACAGGATTATTTTTTCTTTTAGTTTCATAAAAGTATTCCTTTTTAGGGAAACGTTTAAGTGGACTTAAGAGACGAACTACACATACCACTATAATTACCACCACCAGTACCAGAGATATTCAAAATACAATCATATCGTGCCTAGTTATATAACAAAGATGCTAACTCTCATGTAAAGCCTTTTTTGAATTTATGGAAATAATTTTATTTCTTAAACATTTAAGTAAACCACGGGAATATTGGTTTACCTGGATTTATAGAAATCAATCCATTCTCCTTAAGAATCAACCATAATTTAGAATTCATTAATTCGTCGAACTACATACACACCGATCTAGTATCAAATATGACTGGATGTAGATAATAAAAATCGTATTAATCGGTTCCTTTCAATTCTTAACCTGGTCTGTGTTGAATCATATTAGATTTTCGAATTATAAAGCAAGTGTATTCTGAATGGAGCAAAACGTGAATGGTTTTGCATCTTCAATTCCGGAGCTGTTTGATGCTATTTACGTCCGACAGCATTTTAGGTTTGTTTTTTATTCTTTGCTACTATTTACGTTCCCACTGGTCTGGATAAAAAATCCTAAAAGCACTCAATATTCTGTAACTTTTACAACTTTTGTAATATGCTTTTTGATAAACTTCATAAACATTTTGAACGTCATCCACATATTGCGACAAAACAATAAAAAATATGAATATATGAATGAAAACCTTTTCAACTACAACTCATGAAATTCAGCCCGGTAGGACGAATAGATAATTTGGCAAGGATCACGGTAAAATAAAAATATTTTTGTGGTTTTTAATAAAAGTTATTTTATGATAAACAATATAAGTATAGATATATAGAAATTATGATATTTTGTTTTACAAAAGACATATAATGATAATAACTTAATGAAATGGTAATCTATTGGTCGTGAAAATTCACGACTAAGACGCTTATTGTTCGGTTAATAAAAATGTCAATTCCTCAAACTGATGAGATAACTGTAATAAAAATCAAATTATTTCCTACTGGAAGTAAGTTGGAAAAGCTAATAGTTCAAAATTCTTCTATAAACTATCTTTGTTATAATCCTAGCAGTAGAGAAGAAGAAAACTAGGCGAGAATTCGGATTTACAATGAAATTATATTTAGAGTTCTTGGGAGATTCTTAGCTTTTAATATTGTTGCTATAAATATCTCCAAACAAGAATAGATTTATTTGTGTTCAGTGTTGAATTTACAACTCGCCCATTTACCCTCTCGATAACCAAAATATAAAGATGATTCTTGTATTCACATATCCTTAATTCAACAGTCGATTTCAAAGTATTTCCTTGGATTTTGAAATTCTGTATTGAGAAAGAAAGTTTCCGACAAATTTAGGCCATTGTTTTATGTATTTTTTTTATTTCCAAATGTTTCATAATATATATATATATATATATATATATATATATATATATATATATATATATATATATATATATATATATATATATATATATATATATATATTACATTAACTACCCGACTAATATTTGGTTATTAATTTTTGAAATATTTTCTAAAATAATCAGAAAATAAAGTTTCTCTGAATTTCTGATGAAAACCGGGCTTCGTAAGAACTTAAATACATTTCTCCAACCACCAATGATATACTCTTCAGACATAGATTTTCTTTTTATATTAATATTTATTAATAATAATTTATTGATATGTTTACATTAATGTTGAGTAACTTTTCGATTCTGTCTACTGCCATTCAAAATATATATGTATATATTGCATCATGCAATTTGCAATAGGTAAAAAATAAAATGGAGGATAAAAATAAAAAACCTACATTTGAAGTCCTGCCCTTACGCACCTTGGAGGCTATACGAGATTTTCTCGGGCCAGGGTGTGAGCGCGAGGGATTAATGCCAGATTTAAAAGCTCCTCAGCACCGGGACGCAAACTTTTAATTATTTTATCAATTTATATTTTATTAGGTTGGTGGGCACCACGGTGCTGTGTATACGCGTCAGCCTGCTCGGCCATCCCGCTACTAACTGCACTGTCATCTCCGCGCAATCCTCTACCTAGTCAGTGTTATTCCTAGACACTGTTGCCTTCATAGGAGATTCTTGCTTAGGTGCTTCCCCACACTATAGTTTCATTCCATCTATTTTAGGTTCATAAAACATAATACAATCTGAACTACAAAATACGTCGTTAGGTGGACCATCCTCTAGTTTGTTAACAATTATTTTCTTGGTGAGTTGCTATTTATGTATTACTGACATATTTATACATATTTATCTCGTGTATAATTATCATCATTAGTATTCCATTATTTACATATGTCTATCTGCAAACGGCAAACTTAATAAACTTAATTAATGGCTGGATATCCTAACTATTTTTAATCATTTTTCGTTTTTGTAAAATAATCATACTTAGGAATGCAACTTTTTTTTTTGTTTTATATACTTATTTTTCATCGTAGAGCCAGAAAATAACTTCATGTAACACCCAAATTAATTAAATTAATCTAAATAATCGAGCCGTATTCCACTAGACGTTTGAAATGGCCTAAGACAGAGGGGAACTGAATGGCAACGGTTATAGCATCCGAGAGACACAGATAGATAGACGAGAATAGAAGTGTTGATTCGCAGCTCCGGCGGGGTTAAATTTGTCTTTATGTTGGGGACACACTCTGGCGAGAATAAACAACTACATCCACGACAGTGCCAAGACCTGCCACTCCTTAGTTGGTATTAACCAAGACAATTTGAACATTTCCATCCGAATTTTCATTCTCTTGAATTCGTATATATATATATATTTGTTTTTAATGAATTTTTTTTATATTTAACTTCAACCGAAGATTTTTTAAGACCTAATTCATATAATTCAATCAAAAGGTGATTGATCTAATACACTATCTCTTGGTTGAATAATAGCACAACAATTAGCACTACAAATAGCACTGAACTATGTAACAGGGTTTGCTCCTCAGTTTTAATCAAGAGGATGATGGAACTGGTCTAATGTTGAAAGGAGCAAACAGAAAGGTAAAACATTTGTTTGCTTTATAACATTGAGAAAAAATGATAATCCAGTAAAGAACGCAGATAGCAACGGTAGGATTTAGATATAGGTTTCCATTACTGGTTTCCATCCTCGTAGATGATGGAATAATCTTAAATTACTATGATAGTGTGGATTGGATGGGTCTAAGAATAAAACTAGAATCTGTAATCGATGGAAGAGGGTAAATAACTTTATTTATTTACAAAATATTGGGATATGTTTTATTATTTTTGAAATTCTAATTTATTGACAAATATCATAATCTACGACAATCTTGGGTAGTATGCGATAGTGATGATTTGAAAATTCACACACCCACCTTACAAGTAACACTATCAAAACGTAGTTTATTTCAAGCGAAATCCAGTTATTTTTTTCTAAATACTAATACAGCACGCTATATTTATCTAGAAAGCGATGTTAGCAAGTGAAGATTCAGAGGAAAAACCAGGGGTATCTTCTTTTCTATAAGATTTAAATAAATTAAGACAAAAAGCTACATAATTACAAGAATTTGTACTGCGAAAAAAAAAATCACTAACTGAAATATAAACATGCGAGAACATTAAATTGAATTCCGACATTCTCGGAATTCAAATAAGCAAAACATCGATAGTTTTGGGAGAGCAATGTTAAGAAATATAATGAATTAAAAAGATAAACGCAGATATCTACAACATACATTATTTCCGAGCTTATGAACTTCGAAATATCCCATTTCATCGCATTAATTGACCAGAGTACGTAATTAAATAGAATATGTGGTGAGCTCCCAGGACATTGTACCAGAGAACTCCTGACGGATTCGGAGGTAGCAAAAGACCGAAAGGACTCGGTGGCTGAAACCTTGAAGGCGACAAGACAGGAAATGCAAGCGAGCAACGGACTAAGATGACTGGTTAATGGCAGCTAAAAGATAGAAGGATAAATTTTGGCATATGTACAGATGACAAAAAATAAAATAGCCAATGATGTAATAAGTAAAATTGTTCTCACCATCCTGCATTTTCCAACTATACCTTCTTTTGGGGGAAAGGTAAGAGTGAGACAGTGGCCAAAGCTTTTTCGTTTTCTTTTTAATTTATTACCATTTACCAAGAAGGAGGTAAAGAGAGTTATACTACTGGTAAACCAACCTATTCTATCCAAATCTGGCCAAATCGAAGCCCTTTTCGTCACAGGCGGGATCTAGGAAGGCGGTGGAAGGGGGGAGAGGCATTCGGGCTGAAGCTCCTCCACCTTCCCGAAATGGAAAAATATAACCATGTCTTATAAATGAATATTATAATATATAATATAATAAATTATCACTAAGATTATTATTATTCGTAAAAGTATGAATTACATTTAATAAAACTTCAAGAATCACTTTAACGCAATTTCATATAGGTAATTAGTTAGTTTTTTTCTTTTTCTACCAAAGCAGTAATCATTATTTACAAAAACATAAAAAACCTTTCGGGCTAAAGCCTTCCCAGAATTCAACTTCATGCTTAGTCGCGAACCATAATTTTCATGGTTTAGGAGGAAACCACCCATAGCTCCATAATAAACTTCTTTGTTGTCAATAAAACAGTTACTCTTCATCAAAACATTTGAATAAAGTAGAGTTAAAAATCGGTCTATACCTGTGGATTATAGTTGATAAAATCCACAAGGCATAAGAGGACCTACATTACGTTTTCCTAAAATAGATTGCCTTTGGACCAAACCTCTGGACGTTTACTGGCATTCAGAATCATATCGTGATTCCAAATTAAATTACACGTGGAAGGGACTTCATTTATCCCGAGAGGGGAGGGGTAGGAAAAAATAATTTTAGGTAGTGCATGTTTCCTAAAAATAGTAGATTTTAGTTGATATTTTTTGTATTGACTTTCTTAGAAGATCAAATCATGATAACAATATAATTTCTCACTTGAAAGAACTAAATCAATGAAATCACAATTGCAGTTTAGAGAGGAGAAATTATTGTTATTATTAATCAACTTAAACCATCTAAAAAAAAGTTCACGATGCTAAAAACTAGTCAGCATATATAATTTGCTGGTCACCCTGCATGAATATTCCTAATCCTCATTACCATTCATTATGCGGATATAGATGTTCTGAATTAAATGTTGCCAAATGTAGATTAGCAAGGTGTTTGAACTTATTGGCCAGCGCCTGCTTTGATCATAGTCCAAGTAATCGGAATAGCTCCTTTACGATTAACTGGTTCAAATTCAACCTCAAAATAAAATATCTTCCTTTTAATGCCAGTATTTTTCACAGAAATTTTCCTTCCTATATAAGTAGCTATTTTGAGCAACTCCAAAACAACTTGAATTTGGCAGAACAGAACAAAACAGTATACTATACATCGCGATCATAAATCTGTTTTATTGGATATATTTAAAGGTAACATAACAAATAAATCGTTCATTATCCGATCCTTATCCCCGTGGAACTCCTAACCTCCCCAAATCCGTCAATCCAACACCCTTCCTACCTTTAAATCCCGCCCGTTCAATTATTTCTTATCCAACTAGTCTCCATAAAATTGTAAATATTTACTACGGTAAATATGTATATAAATTATTAGATCGTTCTTCATTAGTTTTACTTTATGTTTATTTTCAATAAAGCATTATTATTATTATAAATACGATTTCCAACTCCATATTTTAATTCTTTTGTTATTTTAAGACTTGCTTCATATTAGTAATAAACTCAAGTTGGACCTGTAGTCCTGACATTTAATTATTTTTATTTTCAACGTTTCAGCCTATTGAACAATAATGAAGTAAAAACCAAATTATTATTTGCTTTTTTTATTGTATCATTCATCAATGATACATGTCATTCAAATATTCACTATGTTGTCGGAATCATAGCTTCCAACAAAAAACAGTACATATTGTTTTATGCTAACGCTTATGCTAACGCCAATGTCTGAAAACTCCTTGATCCTAACAATAGAAGAATACGACAAAAATTAACATTAACGATATACTCATAAGCGGATTAAAAGTGTATTCCTAAACTCCGAATAATTTACATCATTTACTTTTAACGAATGTAATTTATATAAATATAACTTTTTACATCTAACATAGATTTTGATTAGGTTTTTCCTATTGTATAAAATATGTGTCTGCTTACTTAATAGTAACCATACCACTATTACAGCATGTGTAACGTAATTGCAACCACAAGCATGTAATTGTTGTGCAATTAATTAATTATGACATAATATTATATAATTATTATAACATAATGTATTCTAATAAAATTTAAATACATATTGATAATGAAAGAAAAATCTCCTTAAATATTAAAAAGTATAAAAGTTTCAGAAAAATTAGTTGGTAATGGTTTTGATTACACTAAAGCCATTCCACGATACTGGTACTTTGGCAGAAGCGTTGAAGACAGAAACGATTATTTGTCAATGAATGCAATTTAATTTATTTTTATAACCGCTTCTTCATTGAAAAATACTAACAAAAAATATGTAACAATATATTTGTTGTAACATTTTAACAATATTGAAATAACATGTATTTTGCTATGATTCTAGTGCTATGGATAAAGGTAATAAATTTAGACCTTTCTATCTCTATGTAATTATTTATTTAATCTGAGATGAACGTTATAGCAGTGGTTCAGCATTAAAAAAGAATACCTTAAAAATGTGATGTAACGATATTGATATAACACTGACACCAAAAGTCTTCATAACTAATGGAAAGAAGTCGGAATCAAATGTGATGCGGATAATTAACAGTACGATAATCGTTATAAATCTAAATAACTATGTTCTAATTTATTCACTAATTTACTAGTTAATTAGTCCGTGTTTTGTATATGTACTCAACATTCGCTGATACATTTTTTATGGCAATTAATTTATGAACATCGTCAGTAGATCGTTGCTCACAAACAGAAACTTTACTTAAAATATTTCTTTAGCTAATTGGCCAATGGTTGTTTAACAGCCTTGACACAAACCTTATATGTAAACAAGGACGACACAATACTCAGACAAGATGATAACTGAAGCAATATAAAAGGTACAAAGGCTTCTACGAAGTTTTATTGGGCCATGTTACCTGACCCAGATCTTATATCATACATTTCCTTCCCTGGAAAAATATTTCCCTGGAAGGTAAATGTTAAAATAAAATACGGAAGCAGAGAGATTTCTTTTTTTTTTTCTCTCTTTTGTTATTGTATCAACGACAGACTAAATAAGAAAGAACCAGTGATCATCGTAAGCTTACCATGTTGTTATCTTTAGTTAGTACTGCCTTTAGTCAGATCTATAAAATTAGATAATAATAAATAAGGTAATGCATTATGCGTGTATAAACTTGCTAAAATAAAAAATGTCCATTTAAGATTGTTCTGCTTTTCATTTCTTTAATATAAGTATACAAATTTGAGAGAGAAAACACACAAATATAAAAGTATATTTTTTTACTTTATTAACCTAGGTAGGCATCTAAGTATGATTTTTAAAGCGTACTTATATGAAAAATATAAAAGGAGAAGATCAAATCTTACAAACTAAATTATTTACCATCTGCTTTAAATATTTCATATTTAATTAAGATTAATGACTTAAAATTAAATAAATAAAAGTTTGAATTTCCTAAAAAAAAAAAATATATATATATATATATATATATATATATATATATATATATATATATATATATATATCTGTTTCAAATTCTCAACCAATTTTTTCTGTCTGAAATAATACCGAATGTTCATGTAAAAAAGGATAAACCACTTAAAAAAAATATGTATATATATATATATATATATATATATATATATATATATATATATATATATATATATATATATATATATATTTATATATATATTTTTTTTTAGTGGTTTATCCTTTTTTACATGAACATTCGGTATTATTTCAGACAGAAAAAATTGGTTGAGAATTTGAAACAGAAAGAAATTTCCCTACCACCTCTCCCCTCCCCAAACATGTTAATGTATCTTTTTTCTTCAATTTCATACGCTTACATTCAATATATATATTTTTTTTTTTTTCGAGATTATTTTAGTTTAAATTATTTTATTTTAAAATCATAGTTGTATTGTAGAAGTAAATAGATAATAAATCCCAAGATATTCTTCTGTTAAAGTTTTTGTTGGAACAATACAGATTTATCAAACCGTGGGTTAAATCTTCCTTTAGTAAAATCTTGTATCTTCCTTAGTCAAATTAAAGATTTAAGATATCCTGTTTAGAAAAGATATTATAGTGATGGAAATTATATACTGCTTAAATCGTAAAATTAGATAACAACCGAAAACCCAAGGGAGAGAAATCTTCCATTTCCGAAGTGGTAAATGCTGAGTCGAATCACGTCTCAGCAGCGTCTCTCGGACTGAAGAGGGGATCTTATTATGTATGCGATATTAAATTCAAATTGCAGCCTAGATACCATCTTATCTTTAACCTATATTTGTAATCCAAGGACACTAGAGAGATACTAAGTATAAAAAAATTAGAGCTAAAATTTGTAATCTGGGACCACGTTCTTCTAATAATTGGCCTTTTTTTGTCTAGACATTATCGTATTTCAGAATTAATTAAGTTGTAAATGTGCCAGACGATTTCCGAATGGAAGAGTACCACACAAGTTTAACGACGGTTGAAATAATAACACATATCAAGTGCCGTTCTGCCACTGCTGCTGTTGAAGAAAGATGCCGAGCCTGTCTCAATGCTCAAGGAATTCACTTTGAACAACATTCAATATGAATTCAATGATTACGTTTAATTAATAAAGTAGTTGGGACAAAAAAATAGTTGTATTTACTTTAAGTAACGTAAATAATTCATAACAATGAAAATCTTTACGTGTGAATAACTCCTAAACAAAGCGTTAGTGGACATACCTTCAGAGGAAATTTATTTCTTGTTTTGAAGTCCTTATTTTCACTGTGGCCCCTTAAACTTGAATCATGTATGTATATATACTATCTTGTATGGAAAATACTTTTCTTACTTCCTATTCGACTGATGTTCGCTTCTTGGCCTCCTTTTTTGGTTTCTGAGTATTTAATTGTAGACAAAAAAAAAAAAAAAAAAATTAAAAGGGAATTACAACAACGAATGTCCAAAGAAAAATCACTTTTGTGACGACAATTGAATGCAGTGTCTAGTCGCCTAAACCTTAACATTGAGAATATTATAAAATTCATAACTTCCGTTTTTTTGAATGATTTATCACATCAAGGCTCAGTCGAAATATTTATATTGATAAAATTTTTGTAATCTCAATCGATAGTAATAACTAACAGTTACAAATCTAAAATTACAATTATGTTTCGCACTATTTTCATGCTTATTAAATATGTTCTTGAAAAAGTTTGTTAATGAAATTTTTATGTCATAGGGTAAATGATTAGTTTTGGACACTCTTCCAATTATGAACACCCTTAAGTTGTATTGTCAACAATAAGAACCAAGTAAACTTGAAACAGAAGAGTTTTTTTAGTTATTGTGCCCTATTTTTACAATAACCACCCTTTCTCTCCGCAATTTTTTTCTTGTCTATAGCTCAGGATAGTGAATAGTAGTTCAAAAGTCAACATAATTGTAGGAAAAACATCTTTTTTTTTTTCTTTTTTTAATAGCCTCCGTTTCATGAAATTAGTTTCTTGACAGTATTGCTCCGGAAAAATAAATTATTTTACAACTTTTAAGGTATGTACACATTCTACATTTTTTTTTCAAGTATTCATTGTTTATTATTTTGTTTACACATTTTTTATTTAATTTAAATTAATGTGTTCATTACTGCTTGAAGAAAAAGTGGTACAACTAGTTTTGAATACACTTGTTCATAAGTAATTGTAATTTATATTCTCAGGATTTAATCAAAGAATATTGCATTTTTTAAGCCTAAATATTTTGCTACATTCCAAAGTTTAATCAGTTATTGATTACTAGTTATGGTCAGAGGTGTCCAAATTAGAAAAAAGTATGACTTATCTAGTTATGGACACACCTCTAAAGAAAGGAACGAATTAAAAGTAATAACAATAAATGACAGTAGTTTTGATATATTGTTTGTAATGAATATAGTTAATTATTCAGTGAGTTAATGTACAATTATTTTTTTAAAAAATTGTATTTGCTGTATGTCCAATTCTGTGTCTGCTCGGAGCATTCTTTTGATGTCAGGTGTTTTGGAGGATACCAAGATCGATTTTCGTCTTTGGTCAGATGAAGGTGGTTGAGTGGCAGTAATCTCCACTGTGCAATCCAACTGTCGTTCACTTTTTTTGAAATTTCTCTTCTCCATACGTTGAGAAACATCGATCCTGAAACAGGTGAATCTGTCCTTCTGGCGGCTTCCTTTGCTCCCTGATCGGCTCGTTCATTGCCAATTATGCCAATGTGTGAGAGTACCCAAAACAATATTATTTCTTCACTATTTTTCATTAATTTCAAGTTCGTAAGTTGAATTTTTTTATGCTATGTGTTATATGCAAATAAAAAAAAAAAAAAAAAAAAATATATATATATATATAAATGTTTTCAATTATCATTTATTGTTGTTTATATCAATATATTGTTGATTGTGGATTTCTCATTAGAAATTTCATATAGAGGTGTAAGTTTTTTCATATATATTTTCGTCACGTTTTTCTTATAGAATAATCAATAATCTTTTTACTCGCGAAAATTGTAATTTTTTAACAAACGAGTTAGAACTATTTATTGAATCATGTTCACTAAATTATGATAATGTCAGAAATATACATAGGAATATTAAACAGAAGAGATTCGTAATTGTTTCTCAGCTTTAAGCAGATGGTTAATTAAATTCTACAAACTGCAGTTCAAAGTACTTAAATTTTGCTTGGATTAAGTCACGACTTTAAACAGCTGAAGATAATAATAAAGTAATTATGCTCTTAAAAGAGTGGTCATTGTCAGGTTTACAGCGCCGGAATAATTGTTTGTGAGTGTACAGAACCCCAATACAGTTCGGTACTGCGGGTTTCAGCCCAACTTGGTGCGGTATGCCTGTATAGTTGAAGTTTTTAGGTGGGAGGAATGATATTAACGAAACAATAACAATAAAGTTAATTGTGATAACGTACTAAAGTATGAATATTTGATCTGTAAATGTCATTTTAGGAACATGTGTATGAGTCCATGAAACGACTTAATGAGCCTTAAAAACGTCTGTCAAGTAAGGCCAATATAGCTTCTTGACCGTTTTCATTGGCTGAACAATATCTATATTTCAATATCTATATTCGCGGGTTTGATATCCATTAATTTTCATCATCAGTGAATAATAAAATGTGGAAGAACTCTACATTTAAAAATCGCATATTTGATAAATCATCATGATTAAAAAATCGCAGTACACAATGAAGATATATATCGCAACTGTAAGCGCAAAAAGTTGTATGTAAGAGTTGATTGTTTTATAGGATAGCATAAAGAGTAATTATTTCTTAATGATTTATTAGTATAATTTCATATATTATTTTGTTCTACTATTTCCATAGTATTAGGCTACCTATATCAGTTCCACACTACGAAATGTCACCTATAGCCCCTTCCACTAACGGTAGCGATGTATACTTATAGCTATGTTTTCACTAGTAAGATGGATGGAACAAAAAATCCATTGAACAAATTAAAGTTTTTGTTTGCTCGGAGGTAATGAGAGCAATATTTTTCCTCAGTCAGAAAAAAACTAATTTAAACTTTAATATAAGAATTTGATTGAAGCTCACACACCTTGACGAGAAAACGACGAACTGGTGAAATTTCAATAGAAACAAAAAAGGTCAGAAATAAGGCGTTTCTTGCTAATTAAATAAAGTAAAAAATAATTACAATTTATTGAATATTACATGAAATCTAAGTAAAGACAATAAGTGAAATGCCAGTAACGTTTGGGATCGACCAAACAATATAGTATAAATTTACTTTTTGAATAAAACTTAAAATGTTAAAACCTCATACAAATTGTGTATGAACCTAACCTCTATGCCATATAATCAATGCCTTCCAGATTTCACAGTCATTGTATTATTAATAATTATTTTTATAAGATTGGAAACATAATTCGCGACAGAAATGTGTAATTAAATATAAAATATACTCAAAAAATGCCGATTCTTGGTCTGAAACTAGTTTAGTACTTCATGTTTCATTGAAGAAACGGATATTTCCGGTAAGGACTACTCATAGCGTAGCTGTTGTTTAACAAAGACACCAACTTTTTTTTTATCGTCTATTTCTTATTTTAGAAGAATCAATATTGGCAGTGATGTTGTCACTCATATAATTTAAAACAAAAACTTCCTCTGCTATATCCGGCATGTAAAAAAAACATTCCTCATTGCACAATAATCAGAAACGTATGCTTGTTGAACTCTGAAGTAAGCATGTCCTTTATTCGTACGGTTGTTGAAGAAAAAAAAACTGTATAAACCTCACTGAACTACTCCTGTAAAGATATTACATCTATTATGAAACCGGAAGCCCCACTCAATAAATGATATGAGTAGATGGAAACCATCGATTCTGACAGGACTATTCCTAAATTAGGACCAGATGAAATTACATCATCTTATGGATAAAGAAGTTAAACGAAATAAAATAAATAGTTAACCCATTAAAATTATTACATTATTTGCAACCTAAATCGATGCTGAAGGGTTGGTACATTATGATTTTTAATCAGTTCAACCCTCAGTCCCTTTGTTCATTAATCAATTTCAATCAGAAATGTTCATATGAAATGTCATGGCATTTGCAATATGCCGACATAAAATCATGGGCCAACAAAAAAATATTTAATTGTAAATTAGTTTCGAATGTAATCAGAAAGAGAGAGAGAGAGAAAGAGAGAGAGAGAGATATTGCTTATTCTGTTTTTTTAATATTTATTGATTAATCGGATTTTTTAAAAAATTACGTAATATTTCGAATTTCCTGAATATATAAAAAAGGGCCTTTAATTTATCAATTACTTAATTTTAATTATAATTTACCATGTTAATGAATACATAGTCATTTTTTAATTGTTTAAATTAAAGGATCTACATATATTTATACAACTTCAACCACTAAAAATTCAATTAGAAAACATTTAATCACTTACAAAATATTGAAAATCTATCAGTCAAATGATTGTTTATTATTTAAACCTGGAAATAACATGCGATAGAACAGTATCATATATATATATATATATATATATATATATATATATATATATATATATATATATATATATATATATATATATGTGTGTGTGTGTGTGTGTGTGTGTGTGTGTGTGTGTCTATCAGATTATTGTTATTAATCATAATTCACTTAATCTCGGTTATGTCTCAAGATTATTTTCATTAGTTGAAAAAAATGTTAGAGGTTTATATTATTTTACTTCAAGAAGAACTTGAAATCAGTCAGTTATAGCTCTAAAACCAATTTAAAAAGGCAATCAATAATTACTCACGAAGTTAGCCGATTTCAATAATTGACTTAATTGCCACGTGGAAGAGTTTCTTGAAATTTTAATTAATTTTTCATGAAAATGTAAAAGTTTCTCTTGTCAAGGAAAATTCGAGTACTGGTTGTTATGTAACCTCAACAAGTAACGCAGTTACATAACTGAATATTTTAAATAGTTGTAATACATATAATATTATGTGCCTAATTATTTATTTTCTTTTTTTTTAGGTATCGAAGGTGGTTGGGATGTTAGTTGGGGATTGCAGTCACAGATAGAAACACCAGTGAAAATAAAAAAATATTATTGTATTTAGTGATGACGTTTGGGCTCAAGTTTCGAGCCTTCATCAGTGTTAAGAAAAGACATAATAATCATTAATCACAACTTATTATAAATATATCATAAAAGTATATAAAAAATACATGCAAACAAAATACATAAATTCTAAAATCCAAATAAGCATACATTTTGTTTTCGTATATTGTAATAGTAGTTTTTAATAAATGTTGTTTGGTTCTTATCTCTTCTTTCCACAGCCTCGATAAAGGCCTAAAACCTATGTTTCAGCCTATGCTGAAACATCACAAAAAAATAATTTAATTCAGTGGTAAATTAAAAAGCCATTTGTACACCAATATTGCTTTTATTTCCAATTCTTTACTGGATTATGACAAAGTTTTGGCTCACTGAGCCATTTCCCAAATTTGAGGAGAGATGTTATAAATCTAGTTATTTAAACAATTTTATGTTTCCTGTATAATAATTTAACAATTAAATTTCTTATTATCAAGTTACATGTTATGTTATGTTATGTCGCAAGTAATATCCCATCAACTTAATTACATTACTTTTATTTACAAAATTAAATGCATTTATATATATTATAATTTAAAAAAATATAGCTATCATGTTTCGAAATTCCTTCGTTTCTTATAGGAAAGTATATTGTTTTAAATTGGTATATTTTATTGCATTACAGTTTTCTATAAATAAATGTGAATAAATTTAACTATGTAAATGATAGTAATATAATGAAGTATATAACTTGTGACATAACATGTAACTTATTAATAAAATTGTAATTGTGAAATTATTATACCAGAAAATGGCATAAAATCACCTAAATAACTGTATTAAGAAACGTTCACATAATACAGTAAAGGATTGAAAATAAAAGAATTATAGTCCTTTCAAAGGATTACAGTCCACTAATAATTATTGGTGTACAGATGGCGTTTTAATTGCCAAGAGAAATAATATGTGGCACCAAAAGAAGATAAAATTATACAAAAAATAAACAATTTATTTAATTTGTATTTTTCCATCTGCTACTACATACATAAATAAGTGGCGCGACATCCCGTCACCGAGACTGGGCATCTTCCGCCAGGTTGTTCGGTCGGTTGCTGCAATTCCCCAGTTTCGAACTCCAAGAAGGGCCGGGCCAGGTCGACAGCAGAGAACGAGTCAATCTATCCTATGTCCGGTCGTCCAACTCGCCGTTTCCCGTTGAACTCTTCGGTAAGGATCGCTTTCGGAATCTCTTTGGCAGCCATCCTTTGCAAATGTCTTGCCCATCGAAATCGTCCAAGCTTCACGAAATTGACTATGTTGACATCGTGGTAGAGTCTCGTTAGTTCGGCATTTCTGCTTATCCATATGTCGTCCTGTCAAATAGGGCCAAAAATCAGTCTAAGAATGGTGGTCTCGAAAAGAAGAAGCATGGACTCATCCGCCACCATGAACGCCCAAACATGTGAGCCATAAGTAACGACTTGGCAGACAAGGCTCTTATAGAGCTTGATCTTAGTCCGGTTAGAGAACATTCTACTTCTAAAATGTTTGGTAAGGCCAAATTAGCAACGGTTAGCTGCTTCAATCTTTCTGTTTACTTGCTGGATTGTACCATTCTGAGAGATGATTTTCGAACTAATACCATCATTACCAAATACCAGATTTACCATCCAAATACCGAAACTAAATAGTTAAAGCTGCTGACCTTCTGAAAACGGTACTCTCCCTTATCAAAATATCCAACTCCTGGTTTAGCTTCTTCGCGTATATTTCGCCTTGGCCTCAATAACAATTAGGTTAAGATTCCTAGAAGCATCTTTCTGAACCAGTAATGATTCTCGTATGAACCCTTCCGATCTAGAAGCAATGTCAATATCATCCGCGTTTCCCAGAAGTTGGACAGTGCTGTTAAATAGTGTTGATCGAAGTTGGATTCCGGAATTCCTTACAGCTTTCTCCCTTGCAAAATTAAAAAGGAGGCAGGCCAAAACGTCCGAACACCACAATTTGTGATAAAAGGGTCAGAAAGATCTACGCCCACACGCGCGTTGTCATCTTAACCAGTCTCACTAATTTTATCGGGACGTTCGTTTCTTTTATGGTCTGGTAAAGGTACGGTCGAGTAACGCTGTCATATGTGGATTTGAAATCGACAAAGATTTTATACTCTTTGCATTTTTCTGAAATCAATCTGAATGTAAATATTGGGTCCATATGTAGATATGTGGATCGTCCCCTTTTAAATCCTACCTGATACTTCCCGATCTCTCTATCCACGTGGGGGACCAATCTCTCGAAGTGGATATTTGAGAGTAGCTTATTAGAAGATGAGAGGAGAACAATACCCCGGTAGTTTCTGCACTAAAGCAGATCTCCCTTCTGGCAGATAAAACCATTTGTTCCCTCCTCAGGCATTCTTTCTTTCTACCAAATAGAAGGGATGAGATTGTGAAGATCCTTGTTGAAGTCAGGTCCACCATACCGCAGTAGCTCTGCTTGAATGCCGTCCTGTCCTGGCACCTTACTATTCCCCAATATTTCAATGGCTGCCTCAACCTCTTTTTTATCTGACTGCTACCTCCAAATAACTTCCCAACCATATTATATATACTCAGCTTTTTCCACAATTATAATTTTATAACTAAGCCGTAAATTGTAATAAGAAAATTGTAAAACGGAGCAATAAGCGGATTTCGACTGACAACAAGTCTGAGAAATAGCCATTTATTAAACCTGAATGTGCCGATGTCATTAGGAATATCTATCTCAGAGAGCATGGCCGTGATGACGTCATGAATCCAATGGATGAAGTCCATCAGGCATCAATTTGTGAGAAATTAGCCATCAGTACCGCGGCTACCAACGCTCTAATCGTAATAATGCACAATCTATGTCAGCATATTCTGGAATTCATGAATAAGCAACATCGTCTATATGCATAAACTCAGTCACCCTTACAGCCAATCAACTCGCAACGTAGCTTAATCTTAAATAACCGTAATTATAGTGACTGGCTGTATTTACGATCTTGCGGAACAAATATGAATGAGTTAATTTGTACTTACGTGAAAAATATTTTGAAGTACGAATTGAAAGCATATATAAATTGAGGGTCTTGGAAACAAAAAAAATACATTAGGCTAACATTTTAGTTAATTTATTAATTAATTAATTAAAGTTTAATAATTAATCCGTTATTATATAAATCGAATATCTAAAATTTAAAAAAAATTAATGACATATCTTATTTTATTATGACCAAGTTTCCTTTATTTTTCTATCACGATGTCGTTGATCATTTGACCATCTTGCTGCTCAGTATAAATTAGGTTTTTCCAGATATTTACTTACAAATTTCCTATTTCTTACGTCCGCCAAATCAGGACATGTGTCTTGTTGAAGTACATCCATTCCCCCTTGTTAACATAGTACACACCTAGGATCTTCAGCCAGGCCTATCCTGTGGGGAAGACTCGGCACAGGCATGGTCAGTTTTCAGGCGGAAGTGGGTTTCTGCTTCTCTTTTTGGCATATCAGCTATGATCGCGTTTTCGATCAAACAATTGTAATCTTTCTTCCTTCACTACTATCCTTATCTTTCACTGAATTGAATCATAAGATTTTAGACGAACTGGTTGAAGTAATTAAGCTGCTCGCTTGACGAGACTAGCAGCCTCTTTGTTTCCTGGAATCCCGCAATGGCTCGGAGTCCATAGTGAAACCACATCAGTGTCTCGGAGTGGCAGGTCATGTTATTAAAAGCGAGAATGATGGTTGCTTGAGAGTCGATGAAAACAATCGCTTTCTGGTTTTGTCTTCTAAACAATGTTATTGAGGTTTTTTTTTTTTTTTAACTCTGTAAGCCTTTAAGGCTATACAGGGGTTTTCCGGGCCAGGGAGTGTGGGCGGGCATTGAAAAGACTCCCCCTGCTCCAGGACGCAAACTCGTAACTATTTTTTTATCAACTTCTGATACATGATGACACCAGTGCTGTGCATTCACGTTTGCCCGTTCGGCCACCCCGCCCACAATATTCTTGAGGCTATGAGGATAGATGTTATCTCACTGTCGAAATTTGCACCGTCCTTACCCACCGCAGAACTGAATTGGAATTCCTTTATATTTATCCCTGCTTCAGTATTTTTAAAGGCTGATTCAGTTGATTCACCGCTACAAATTTGGAGCCAATCTCGAAATTGCTGGTTTCTTACTTAATTACTTTTAGGTCATTTAAATAAATGCAAAATTAACTTATTTCAGTAACATGTTTCGAAACTGAAATGAAAAGTATTATATAAATGCTTACTATAGAAAATAATAGAATTTAATTGGCTATATATAATATATATGTACAGTACATTGCTATATATAATACATAACTTGTAAAAGCAGGAACTACATAAATTATAATTTTCTCAGATGTTCTAAAAAAGTTTTTAATTAAATTTTTAACCTATAACATTATAACCCATGGAGGATTCTGTACTTCGTAAGGAAGTACTGTTTGGTGGCCAACAACTGTTGCACTTTTAACTCAATGTTAAAACTAAAGGTAATCCATTGCCTTATTCCAGCAAGTATCGACTGGTTTGACTCATCCTAGATCACATTACCTGCTCATATCATGTCTCCTATTGGACTTTAGTTATAGCTATTTTTCCCACCTTTAGTGTGTTTGGGTAAACCGCTTATTGTTCAGTTAAATGGGGATATCACCCAGCAATAGGATGTTGAAATAACAGTTACATCAGCAGGATATCGCGACTGTTTACCTTTCGGTATAGTATTTACCGACCATATGGTTTTTTATGGATATCATTATATTAAAAAAGAGTATTATTCGACGTTTTTAAAGGAATTTGTTTTGTTGTAAATACTTCAATTATTTACTGAGCGCCGTCGACTAAGGCTCAAACGAACTGTAGCGTCACTGATTCAAAAGTTGACATGTCACTTGAAAATTACAAAACATGAAATAAATAAATCAAGTTATGGCCCCTCTTCCCCGCTACTTAAGAATAATAAAAATATAATATATTTCCTTCAAGAGTTTCATTATTGCTTAGCATCTTTGATTCTTTGGCCATCTACAATTCCTTGTGTTTTCCGATATCATACAAGCTTTCATTTTCGCTGAACATCCAAAAATTTTCTCTTCGAATATAAATTGTTTTAAATATTATTAATTATTGATTTTGCTGTTATATTATTTTGTATTTATACTTTCTGTAAATTCGGTGTGAATAAACTCTAAGTTAGAAAAAAAAATCTTTGTAGTTTCATGAACGAATGAAAACGTGGTTATTCTCATAAATCCAATAAGTACAAAATATAATATTCATATAAATCTAACAACACATAGCCAATGGAAAATTCCGTCTGTCGAGGTACTATATAAAGTTTCTATAAAATATGTTCCATTTTATATCCTTAGCAAATTAATGAGCAACAGTATTTTAATATTGTTTCTCAGTTTTCCAAACTTCAAAAATAAAGTTTTTCTTTTTTTAGATTTTTTTTTAAACAAACATTAAAAGTTAGCAAAACCTGACCAACAAGTAATAATGATAAGTTTTAAATACATTGCTGAATTAAATACGTTTTATAATAAACAACTACAAACAAATACTATCCATAACAAATAAGTAAGGCATTCCATTAATGAGTGCATGGTGTCTTCTTTTTCCCCGGAATTACAAACAGAACAATTATCATTACCCTTCTGCACCTACAGTTTAACGTCTAATTAAATAATTCCGTCCTACATCGAAAAATCAATAGAGTTTCATATTCTGTTTTAGTTTTTCCATCTTCGCATTTTCTATTGGTTATATTGATGAGTTTATCTGCTCAAAATTATCTCGGTACATACATAGGATAATTTCCAAAAACAATTTGGACACGCTTTGCTCTGCTCAATCACCCCACCCCCAAATATGTAGAAATTATATTTAAATATAGTTTATTGATCGAAATATCTTTTTCTGTAACAACATAACATATTCCAGAAGTAATGCGGAATAAATAAAGTGTTTCTCTCATTAAAGAATATTTATCCTACGCACGACATTGAATAAAGAATTTTTAGCTCGGAGGTAACTTATTCAAAAACACTAGCGTCTATCATTAATAAGCCGGTGGTAAATATCCTTATAATTTATTCCACAGTAGCAGGGAGCTGTAATCAGAAAACACCCAACAGTTTGAATATAAATAAATTATGTATTCATAATCATGTCAGGAGAGGCCTGTCGCGAAAATCATTTAGCGAAGAGAAATTAACGAGGCCTGTAGATGTACAACTCTTTGATGACTAACATCTTCCCCACCTAGCCGTAAATCTCGTCCTACGTTGGCAAACCCACATCCTAGGGCCGCCGCTCCGCACCTATATTGTTGCAGGTGGGTTTGTGTCGTTTGTTTTGTACACGGCCGTTTTGTTTTTATCGATCGTAAATCTGGTTTCGATTTATTTTAAACCGGTTCCCTTCGCTGCTGGGTAACGTAGGGTCGTTGCATGCTTGGAGGTGGGGTATGAAGTTGGCAAATACAAATGAGTAAGAAAAAATATCGATTCCAAACATTGGAAAAAAAATATGCAGTACAAACATTAATTCTTTATTTAATTTCTACTGAATGTAAAAGTGTAAAATTACTTAAAATTTAATTTATAGAATTTATATTTATATGAATATATAATTAAATTTATACGACATTTTTAATAATTTTACCTTCTTTTTTTTTTCATTATTGTCTTATTGATTTAAGACGAGTCTTGGTCTTGAGCACTCCGTCTTCCTCTTGGTCTTGGTCTTGCGCAAGAATCTCGCAGTTACCTATTAGCTTATAAGTATAGAAATATTACAGTAATTTTTTAGATAGGATAAACCTAATTAATCCCGAAAGAAAAATTGGAAGAGTTAAATGCAAAAGTATATTGGATATACCAATTCTTTACATATAGTAACTAAAATTGTCAAGTATTAGTAACTATTTAGCCTTAATTTTTATTGAAAAAATCGATTTATTTTACCAGTCCTGGTCTTGGTCTTGAAGGAACTAGGTGGTCGTCGGCATCGCTACGAAACATGGTCCATATTCTTCAACATACTCAACCCTAACCTATACATCCTATTATTCATAATTTACCTAATTCTCAATCAAAACATTAAAATTTTCATATTTCTCCTGCATTACATGTCACAATTGTTACCAGTTTTTTTTTAACATCCTATCCTCCTAAATTAAAATTTATAATTGAAAGGCCTTAATTGATTCTCTGATATCACTTTTTACCATTCTCGAATCCCATTTCACCATTTCTTTGTGAAATATTTAAATCACGTGAAAGAAACCTATCCGTTCGACTCTGAAATGAAATTAGTGTGAGAATTACTCCAAAATCTAACTGGCTTTTTATTTGACAAAAACGAATATGTCCCACATCAAACTCAATCAATCCTGCCATTGCAAAATCTGCGAACAATAGTCCATTTTCCATTATATTTATCCAGCAAAAACCACTATTATGATTATTTATTTATTTATTTATTTATTTATGCCTCCCTTCCTTGCCTTTCGGCTACACGGGATTTTGCAGAGATGGCATATCACACACGTGCATGCCATTCCTGCTATTAAACCACAAATTAATTTTCAATTTTTTTTTTTTTTTTTTCAAATATCTTCTTTTTTTTTTCCTTATTTTCAATATATTACTCTGGTATCCTTCTATTAGCAGGTTCTCTTCCTAGATTAAAGTGGGAGGGTCCCAGAGCAGCTTTCCACCCGTACACAAAATCTTTGTAATACGGGTAGTTCTGCTCCGTTACTAACTCAGGAAATTCATCTTCCGTGAGGCCATAGATTCCCATTTTTCTTATCATTTCGGCCCTTAGTCCATCAAAGGCGGTGCAGTTGACGATAATATGCTCAGCCGTCTCCGGGACTCCGCAAGTGGGGCATAGGGGATCTATGTCTTTTCCAAAACTATGTAACTTAAAGCGGAAACCCCCATGCCCAGTAAGGAATTGAGAGACCCAGTAGTCCGGGAGAACCCACTTAGCTTTCAAGCGACTTCGGACGGTGGGGAAATATTTTCTTAAAGTTGCTCCTTTCAACGTTGTTACCCACCGCCGATTCCACTCATCTATGGTGTCTTCCCGGATAATCCTGTTCCATTTTCTTGGGTCTTCTGCAATCCTCACCCGGATATTCTCCGGAAGACCTGCTGAGCCTTCTCTTTTTAACTTAAATATTAGCGAGTCTTCTCGCAGGAGAAGGTCGAGAGGTACCCCTCCTGCTAAGATCTGCACCGCCTCGTGAGACACACTTCGGTATGATTTTGTGACTCGCAACAGAGCCGTACGTTGAATTGTCGCCAATCTGCGTTTCTGACGGTGTGAGAGATTCTGAGACCACGCAGGAGAGGCGTACCTCAGAATACCCACTATCATTCCATCGTAAATGATCCTCGTAGCTGGGTATCTGAGGCCCCAAAATGCACCCCCTAGGCGACTAAGTCCATTCAAGGCTAGGGCCACCCTACTTCCTAAGTAGTCCAAATGAGGGGTCATATTAAATCCTCTTCCAAACCTTATGCCAAGGTAGGTGACCACCTCACTTGGACGTATTCTCGTTCCTTGTATACACAGATTGATAGGGTGTGCCCTATCCGTCTTTCCCTTCAGCAGGATCGCCTGGGTCTTTGATGCGGCCATTCGTAACTTCATTTCCTCACACCATTGCCCGACCAGATTGGCGCACCGCTCTGCTTGTAGCTTTATTCCGGCTCTGCTGTTTGACGCTACCACTGCCGCCAAGTCATCGACGTAAGCCGTAGCAGGGAACCGCTCATTTTCGAGCACACCCAGCAACTCATCAAACACTAGCTTCCATAGAGTCGGACCAAGGACTGATCCCTGAGGGCATCCCCTCTCTATGGAAGCTTCAGTTTCATAAGAGCTACCTCTGACCTTAACAAATCTGTCCTGGAGATAACTACTTATGAGGACGTATAGATTGCTGGGGGCATCGTACTTCTGTAGCTGCTGAAGTGCTCGCGGCCACCAGACACTATCGAAGGCGGAGGATATGTCAAAAAGCAGCAACATGACATACCGCTCAGCCTTCTGTTCAACGTCCGCTTGTACTCGAAGCAGGGCATCAGCGGTTCCCTTTCCCTTGGTACTACCGTATTGTCGCGGATGGCTAGCCCTTGCGAGAACTGGTCGTAGGCTGGTTAAGATGAGATTCTCCAGGACCTTGCTCATTATAGGGAGGAGACATATAGGTCTATATGACTTTGGGAGCTGCTTATCCCTGCCTCCTCCCTTGTAGAGGAGTCTCAAATCGGCGATCTTCCACATTTTTGGAAAGTATCCCCGATCCAGGCAATCATTGAAAATCCTCAATAATCGCTCATCAATGTAGGGGATACTGTTCTTTAAGATCGCCGCGTCTATTGAATCGAGTCCTGGAGCACGTCCTGTTCTCTGCTTTTCCACGGCAATACGTAGATCATGTATGTCCCACGGTGGGCATAAGTCCGTGCCAGGAGGGTATAACGTAGAACGTCGCACGAAAGCTTCCTCCTCATTGTCCTGGGATGGATCATCTCTGGGGTATGTCGCCTTTATGAAGATGTTAGCCGCTTCCTCGAAGGTGGTTGCCTGCGCATCTCCATACTTAAGAGCTGCTATTGTCTGCGGAGGGTTGAACTTACCCATAGCGACTCTGTATGGGATACCCCAAGGATTCTTCGAGGATTCTTCTGCAATAAATTCATCCCAGGACCTACGCTTTCGTGAACGTACCTCTCTTCGGTATACTTTGGCTTTGGACTTATACTCGTTGCGAAGTGCAGCGCGCCTCTCGTCACATCTGCACTTCTGGTACGACCGCCGTGCCTTGTAGAGCTCTCTCTTCATTGTTGTTAAGGCCGGCGTCCACCATGGAACTGATCGAGCTCTCGCTTTCCGATGCTGGAGGGAGTTTTCAGCGGCATCGAGGATAGCATTGGTGACCAGGGATACCCTGTAGTCCAGGTTATCTGTGATCTCCGATTCTGCTAATTCCCAATCTTCATCGGCGAGTTCTCCCTCCAACATGCAACGGAAAGCAGTCCAGTCATTTCTGCGGGTTATGTAGCCAGTGTTGATACCGTGGGAACCTTCTGAGTACTGAACCAGGCTGAATGCCAATACTTTGTGGTCAGAACTCGTTTCAGATCTGGTAGTCCAATCGACAATGTGGCCTATAAGTGTCGGCGAGGCCAGCGTGACGTCAATCCAGCTCTCACCCATACCTCCAGAGAACGTAGGTGGGGCATAGACATCGTTTATGACGACTAGCTGGCCTCTAGAAATAAACTCGTTGAGTTTAGCACCTCTCCTGTCTGTTCGATTGGACCCCCAGACCGTGTTCCAGGAGTTGGTGTCTGAGCAAATAATCACATTTCTATAGTGGGCTGTGATAACTTCCATGGCAGAAATGTCTTCTTCAATATCTCTTCCGTTAGGAAGATAGGCCGAAACCAGGGTAAAAGATACATTACCCCACCTAATATAACATGCCACACTATCTGCCATAGAGTATTGCCTCAGCTCCATCACGTCGAGGTTAGGATTGTTTATCACAATAGCAGCCCTAGGCCTCCTCTCTCCACTGCCTAGAGCTATAACCCTCGACGTGAGACCAAAACCTGTGACCACGTTCCCACGGCAGGTCGGTTCCTGGACCGCCATGATATCATATCGTTGGGAAAGAGCACGAAGCTCATCTGCCACAACTCTTCGCCGGCCCATGTTTAACTGGAGGATGTTGATCTTAATCATAATATGTCCTTTTAGCCACCTCCTTGCACCACGTTAAGTGCACAGGGCACTCCCGGCTTCCCGACTTGTGCTTCATTTGGCTGGGATGGGTGTTCGCCCGCACACAGTTAATACAAGTCGGGTCAGCCATTACCTTTTTCTTTGGGCAATCATTTATCATATGACCACTATTCGAACACCAAATACATACAACAGCATCTGCCGTGCATGTGGCCTTTGTGTGGTCGTAACCCTGACACTTTGTGCACCGAGGGGCGTCGAGGTAGTCCTTAAATGTTAAAGACCACCACCCTCCATTCAAACTACCTATGTCTAAAAACTGGAACCGAACCATTGGGTGCACCTCCAGCACCCAATTCTTAGTAAAACCGTTTTTAGCAGTTGAGGAAAAAAGAGGTCGGATGTCGTCATTAATCAATGGTGTTGGGACCGACTTCTCGGGTATTCTTTCCCAAAGAAATTTTGAAAGTTCATCTGCGCCCCAGGAGTGGGGTACACCCCTCACCTCCATCTTAGGCTTTTTCCTCAGTGCTAACTTTGCCTGTAACCCGTTCTCCCGCAGGCCCTGCCATCCTATCACTCTGGTTGCATGAGAGCTGTCCTCTATGCGGACCAAAACTGAGCCTGCTTTAGTTGCCCGAACAATAGATGCATTTACACCTATGTCATTAGGTGACGGAAGTCCATTTATGATATCTGCTGGGCTTTTACCCGAACCACTAATTGTAAGATATGTTGGTTTTGTTGTCAGGGTCGGCTTCATAGGCAGTGATTTTACGATATCTGCCATCGTCCTTGGCTTATCTTTTTTAGGGATGTTTCCAAGCACTGGTGTCTCATCTTTATTTTCTTGATCCTGAATTTCGTCTTTTCTTCTTTGCTGCAATTTAGATTTCCTCTTGCTTCTTTTGCTTTGAACGACTTCGAAGGTTTTGTTTTCCTTCTGGTCTAGATTACAAGAATAAGCATTGTTTGCCTCCTTGGAAGTTCCGGCTATGGCTGCAGGTGGATGCTGGATTGGCTTATCTTCCTCCGGTTGCCTTGTTTTCGGTTTTTCCAAAATTTGGCTACTGATGAGTTCAAGTACATATGGAGATTCCAATGTTTGTTTAACCACTTTTTGGACAAGTGTTGTGATTGTATCTTCTTTGTGTTGATATCTAAGTTCCTTGGCTGTATTGTAAGTAACCTCAATAATATCAATTAATTTTTCGATTTTATCATTAATATAATTCCTCGTTGTGTTATTCATTTTTTTGTCAAAATTCTTGAGGAACGTTTTTAGGTTGCTTTGAATGCTTCTTGCCTCATGCAAGAAGCCCCACTATTATGATTATAATATCCCGTTTCTCTTAGGCATTAAATTTCATCAGAGACTTTCACATCAATCATATTTCTCGCTATCTTGCTCCACTCATCCCTACAAGACATTTTGCCAATTAGTATATACTGGATTTTCTGTAACAGCCATATTCTTCCACTGTCTTTTAATATGTGTGAAACGGTTAAGTGAAGAGCTGGAACCACCTGGAATCCAGCTTTTCTCTCCATTGGGGACAAGACTAGTTCGGAATTTTCCTTGCTATATGTAAAGAGTGGACATATGTATGCTAGAGTTTAATTTGCATTTTATTTTAATGTTCATTGCATTGTTTTTTTTTTGTTTTTTTCAATATTGTTGTTAATTTTTTTTATTTATTATGTTCCGTTTTACTTAATTTGTTTATGTACTCTGTCAACACGATGTGAATGAACGCTTTGTTTTTTATCACCAGTCATTTATTGTGACAGGATATAATTTTTATAATTTCCATGTTTCGACTAGGTTTATAGCATGTTCATTGAGGATTAGGATAGGGAGATAACATTACAATTAATAATTTTAATTATGGAATGAAATAAAAATACCTTTATTATTCTGGGGCTAGTGTCCCTTAAGAACAAATTATTAATGCAAAATAAAAATAAACATTATAATGTGGCCACAAATTGAATTAAATATTAATAAAATGATTGGTAAAGTAAAGTGAAAATACAGGTAATAAAGAGAAACAAAAAAATATATATGCATAAATAAATATAAAATAAACAGAGAAACATAAAATAACATAAATAAATAGCACCTTAAGAGCCTTACTACTTAGACTCTTACGTGGATTTCTAGATCAAGTGGATTGGTAATGGAATATGTGGTTAAAGAGGGTGATTTGAAAGAGAAGACTGACTTTGAGTGTCGAATATCGGGAGAGATGGAATTCTAGAGGGAGGCGGATTGATTTACCAAGGATTTCTCAAACGCAGCAGTTCGGTTATGAGGAGGATAGAGGTCGGACGTACTGGAGTGGGACGGGATTGAATGGAGGATTTAAACTGTAGGTTCTGGAGGTTAAAGGAGAATCGCTGGCATCTAATAACCTGGTATAGGAAGGTAGCAAGGAAGAACTGACGGCGCACAGTGGGACGAGTAAGGGCAAACTCGCGACATCGGCTAAATCATTTTTTTTTTCAATTGAAATGTTCAATAATAACAGGGAAAAATGAATATTGTGCCAACTGAAGATATTCTCGGAAACCCCGCGAACAACACAAAGTATCAATAGTTTATTGTAGTTAGTTTATCTAGTTTTTGGAGATCTAAAAAAAAATAATTGATTTAGGCTGATATAAATAGATGTCGCGAGTATTTCATTAGTTGTTCCACTTTGCGGCGGTGGGACGGATTGAGTTACTTCAACTCGGTTAAATACTGGGTAATATGCGTATCTCTTGAGATTCCGAAAACAAAGCTTAAAATAATTAATTATGGACCCTATTGTATGGTTTGTGGATTGTGACATCCACCGAGACTGTTGAAAAGAAAAACAAAATACAAATACGAAAAGTACAAAGAAACTTCAGAGTTAGAGACCATCATGAGAGGTTTCTGGCACAGAGTACTAACTTGTAGAGGTACTCCTTATTCTACCGAACAGGGCAAGGAGCTTCTTTTATGACCTTGGTGTAGTCATTAACGACGAAGCGGTGTTGCTCGAAAAAAAACATTCTGAACCCACTTGAAATTATGATGCTGTCGTTGAATAACCTTACTTACTTTTTAATAATATTGTATTATTATTAATTAATTTATTAACCATCAATTTTAACTGACTTCTATGCAAAGCTCTCGAGAATTAATGCTTGAGTAAAACAATAAAGTATCTACAAAAACGTCGGCTGATTATCCGTGGAAGCCGATCGGAGGACAGGTGCGTGGGACTGAAGAGGCAAACGACCTCCTCCTTTTATTTCCCCCCGCAAACCTTCATTATCCGGGAGGCACAGATCCGGGCACAATACAGCCGTATCCGTGGCCTTCGGGTGTCCGGTCAATGGTCTACATCCATTCCAATGTCCGCTTCGACAATGGCCTATGGTTTGTGTCCGCGTCAGTGAAAGTATGTTATCTAATATACTGATAATTATTTCTAAATTGAAGATAAAAAAAATATTAAAAGTATAATCGAAAAAGCTATGCCACAATAAACTCTAATTTTAAACGAGAAGCTGTGATTCATGCAACTTCAGGTTTTAGTGTAAAAATCGTATTTAATTTAATTAGGGTTGTTTTACTAAGGGAAGATACGAACGTAGAAACTTGAATTATAGCCTGACGATAAAACAAGAATAAATTTAGTCACCTTGAATATAGGAAACCTTACTAGATAACTTAGAGAACCTGGTAGTTCAGTGGGAAAGGCACAAACTTACAATGATCAGGTTCGAGTCCGGCTGTGGCAGATAATTATTTATTATGCTACACCAGCTCTCTGGGATCGGGAGACTATCCAGTGGCACACCATTAAGGTCTTACTTATTATAAAATTATAACTAACACCATAGAAGATAAAAAAATTACATGGGTGTTAAGGAAATGAATGGCTTGAGAAATCCTGGTATAAGGTAAAAAAATATATTATAATCAGAAATTTTGAATAATATCACTAATTTATGCGTTTAAGAAAATATCCTTTACTATTTAAAATTAGTGTATGTGTTTTTTCATATTTTTAATTTGCTTATTTTTAAGTTATTTTATTCTATATATCTTTTTATTATTATTTACTTGTTATTTTGGTTCTGTTTTTTGTTGTTGTTTTTTTTTTTTTTGTGCATATAGTGTTAATATGATCTTATCTTCCTACAAAAATGTCCAAGTAACAGAATGTTTTATTATTCAATAAATGAAAACGTATTTACAATTACTGTTAATGTACTGTTTATATTGTGTTCTGTTTTTCCTAACAATATTTGTACGAAGATATTGCTTTGACCATTGAAACGAGAGGTTTGTTTTAAAGTTTAGTAATTAAATATGTATGAGAATTTGAAGTTTTAGTTATGGGTTTTAATTAGGGATCCGGAAGGTTTTCCTATTATTTCTTCACCCAAATGAAAGATTATTTATATATTTTTAATCCTACCCTTATGAAGTTGTGTGTGGTAATCTAGCAAAGTTTCTCTTTGAACCGCAAACCACTATCACGACTAATCTTAACTTCATCGGTTACTTGACTTAGCACAAGAGAACTTTAGATGTCTTGTACCGTCTATTTATACCTCCAATTATTCCGCTGTTCTGAGACAAGCTCCTAGGTAGCCTATTAAGCCTATTAAAGGTAAGAGGACACGACTAATGATACTGTAAGGTATCACTTCCTAAAACCATCTATGTCATACCCTTAATCACCAAAGAGGCCCGGGCCGATTCCTCGAATTCTGCTCTTGGCAAAAGGGCGGTTTTCGATAAGTAATATACCGTGTAGGTTACTGAACTCCAATAAGTATGGAGCAATAAATATAAGAAAAAACAGAAGAAGAAGGATGACGAAGAGGAAATAATAAGACAAAAGGAATCGTGATTATATAACTTCAAACATCTAAAAAGAAAAAAAAAATCTGTATTTAATAATGTATTTGTTTTTACTAATAAGAGTTACAGTAGTATATAAACATCATCCAACTAAGAAATTTTTAATTCTCTCAAATGGAATTCCTTACGAACATGTTTGTTACTTGTGTTTTCCTTCTTTTTTTTTATCTATAATAATTTATTCCTTTTACATTCAATTCAATAAATTCAAAAGTAAAAAAGTAAATTTAATGATATTTTAATAAAAGTGGTGTCGATCAGAGGATAAAGCAGAATGATATTATGAAGACTAATGATATTATATATGGTAACCGGGTCCGGGAGTTTATTATCGAATGTTAAAGATAATTTATTCATCCTATTGAATCAACTGTGGTTATATGAATATGAAAACCGAATAGAGTATACACAGCTTTTACGGAGCAGGTATCATGTCCTTCATTAAGTGTGGAGTTATATCTGAATGTAAATTGCGACTAAGATACTCACCATACCATACCATCTTATAAGACGTTTGTTCAATGAACAGTATGTATTCTGAACATAATGAAATTTTTATTCAATATCTTCAAACTCATATAAAACTTAAAATCTTTTTGCCTCTTCAATTAAGGTTATTCATAAAATTTCTTATAATTTCTTTAAGGTTATTCATATTTTTTATATTATTGTCATATCTAGGATTTCCTTCTTTTTTTTTTTCTTTTTTTAATATTACTGGTCGACGTTTCGATAAATTTGTTCATCTTCATGACCACTAATTTTTTTGTTGCAATTTTTTACCTTTGTTAAATAATGCTCCAAATATTTTTCCATGATTCGATTCATTAGAATATGCAGGAATAGTAATGAATAGGAAATGTATTTCAAATCTGAATGGATTTCTAACTCTCTCCTATAACAGTCTGAAATACATAATGAGAATGGATTTAAATGAGAAATAGCAATTATAAAAATGACGAGGAGTATCCCTGGATATTTTGAGAAATAGAGAGACAGAAAAACCACTGAATGGTGATGAAAATGATTGAATTGTTTCGAAACGTCGACCAGAGTTAAGAAAAAAAATCATAGATATGACAATTATTTAAAAAATATAATATATCATTACTTTATATCGACACACAAACTATGGTCACAACTAATATGCCAGGAAAAAACCAACGAAGGCTGAAAAGTAGATGATTAAGAGATCTCTTGGTTTCATCTTTTTTTTTTTTTTTTTTATCAAGTTAGGATTAGATACTGATTGGTACCGATCTTCATCATGCATGACACGCGAAGTGTATCGAATATATCTCGTTCAATCATTGTCGCAATATAAATGATAGGTGTGGATAAACAAATAAAAGTTTTTAAAAAAATCATACGTATTTTTTTGGTTTACATACGTAAAAAATTATTGAAATAGTAATATCACGAATCAGAATTTGAAAGTATGTAACCAATCCTCTTTGGCAGTGTGTAACCACGGCTGTTAAATAGCCTTCATCTCACCCTCAATTATAATAGAAATAGTTGAGGAACTAAATGTTAGGAAAAATCCTTAAATATAAAATTTAGATTTAAAAGATCACAACAAAACGTTGTTGTTGTTTTTAATTAAAATTTTTAGAATCGGAACTAATCAATTTTTAGAATAGGAAAGTACGTCAATTACGAATTGTTCAATCTACTACATCACTCCTTCATTCTTTTTTAACACATCATGCATTAAAGATAAAATCCGATAAATCAAACGTTCAATAATTTGTATAATATTTACAATTTTGCTTCCCCGTTACCGGATGTAAGTATGCTTTATATTCCTGCGGAAAGTTATAGACAAATTTTTTTTTTTTTTTATTTCTTAATGACATTTACAACTGTATTGCATAAATACATCAAGTAAATTTGGACATAATTGATACAATGACATGAATACACTTGCTGAGTAACTACCCAATGGTAGCACTCTAATGATATGACTACATTAGGAGATCACGGGGCCATCTTCTTTTCAGACGCCGCGGAGGGTTATCAGGAATTGAAGAAGAAGCAAGGTTAGAAACGAGAGGGTTGGGATGATTCTGAAGTTTATTATGGAAGGATAGGTATCTGGATTGGGCCAGATCTGAAACATAAGGAACATTAACATCTTTGATAATTTGATAAGGAAGATGGATAATTTTATTAGTGACAAAGTAAGGAGCATTGAGGATTTTACGAAGGATTTTGGATTGAAAGGATTGGATGCGAGAGGAATTCGATGGTTTAGTGGAGCCCCATAGCTCAACTCCGTAAGTCCAAATAGGTCGTATTATAGTCAAGTATATGAGTCTTTTGTAATTAATGGAAAGTTTAGAGCGTTTGTCTAGTAAGTGCTGAAGTAATCGGAAACGTCGAGCGGTTTCTTGTCGTTTCAGTCTAGTATGAGGATTCCAAGTTAGTCGTTTGTCCAGGTGGAGTCCTAGGTTTCGGATTTGCTCAACAGGGGTAAGTGGAGTATTGTTAAAGGAAACTGTAGGACAGGAAGTCGTTGGTTTGCGACGAAGGGTAAAGGTAATTTGGTGGGATTTATTGGAGTTTAATAGACAAATTTGAGTTCAGAATCTAACATTTTTACACTCGTTTTACGTTTTGGATATAAAGGAAAGAATTTGGTTCCGCGTCTGACTGTCTATGTTCTAATTTATATTATGCATATATCACCATTCATCTGATTTTAATGAAATTTTCAGAGATTGAGTGGGTTGGTATCACATCAATTTCAACAAATTCCACTGGCTACTTCCGCTACCGGGTATGCAAACCTATTATTATACGCTTATTTATCAAAAAGGGTTCCGTTTGGATTAGGCTGAAAGTTGGAGATATGTTAATTATGAATAAGTGAAAGAGTAATCCAGAATCAATGTTATCAATTTCCATTTCCTACTTTCATATCGTAATTGCTTTTTCTTTGATATGCCTATATTTCAAAAACGGCTCCTTTCATTTGGAGGAAATTCGGGAAATAAGGTGTAAATGGTCTCGTAAAAATTTCATCAATTTTCATTCAAATTAACATAAATGTATAGAATATATATTAATGATAGAATATTAATGTATTATTAGTATTACAGTATATTAGTCTAATAATTAATTATTATGTAATAAGGATTTAATTTATTAATAGTTACTGATATATTAATGTTATTACTGAAAAAAAATTACATATAAGCATAATAAAAATAAATATAGAAGTATAAAGTTTTTAATGGCAATCAGAAATATATCATAAAAAAAAAATAAAGTGATTAAGATATTTAGGATATTGGTGAATATTTTCTTATTAATTTTTACTTGATATGAAGTAAGGCACTGCTTAGCTCATAATTATAAAGTTATTATTTAAAAGTATATTAATAAAACTCAAGAAGAGCAGAGCCAAGCTGTTTCCCATTAATGAATTCAATAATTAAATAGCTGACTTTTATACTCTATTACAATTTCTTCCTCCAAACTCCAAAAATCAAGTTAAGGTATCGCTTATCGAACTCGAGCAAGAAGAAAAAGTTTTTTTTTACTCCAATAAAAAGGTAATGGCATCAACTGAAAAGGAATAAGTTTTGAAGTAATGAAACTTTAGCAATTAATACTTCAAAAAAAGTATTTTCTGTGTTGAAATGCTAAATTACAATTTAATTATTGCAATCACAAAGTTTTAAAAAGAATACTTCAAAAATCTTTTAGAGTGTAATCTCGAACATTCTACAACAAAATTAAATTTGGTTTGCAAAAAAATGGACTTACGACATAGGTTCGCTTCAAATTAATAGGATGTACAAAAAAATTACCTTTTTTTAACCAAATATTTGTATTATTATTTCTTTGATATAAAATACAATTAATAGTCAAAGTATAGTCCATATTTACCGCCATTTGCCATCTACTAGCCGATTGCTCGATCCCACGCAGGTACCATTCTTTGGGACGGCTTTCAAAGAACTCTTGGACAGCAATTTCAACTCCCGCAAAATTATCAAATTTTTTCCCTTAAAGAAAATGGGCCATGGATCTAAATAAGTAGTAATTCGATGGTGCGAGCTCTGGACCATCAGGTTTATAAGGTAGGAGTCTCTTATCAGATGGGTTTTTCCATAAATGTTCACAAATGTATAACCTCTTAGCTCATTGCTGAGGAGTAAGTTCCTGAAGGACCAGTCTACTGCTCTGTTTCACCTTCCCCATGAAGACTAGATGGCGACTAATAGAATCTTTCTACAGATTCGAGTACTCGCGGACAGATTTGACTCAACAGCTTCCTCCAGAACCTCACCAATATTCACTACTACTCACCCTTCTTGCTTTCCAACAACATATCTCCACTGCTAATTTTTTGAAACCAACGTCGAGTAGTGCGCTGGTCAAGTGCACCTACCCCTTCATATTCAATAATATCACGAATTGCTCCAGCAGCACTAAAATATTTTTTCCGGTAATGCTTTAAAGTTACGAGAATTTCTTAGGATACTCATGTTCCTTCTTAGAAACAAATAACTAATCCGAGACTTTTTTTTGAAGAAGTCGAATGGGATTAAACAAGCTTAGAGAGTGCTCTAAACTAATTATTAAGTAAGTATTAAATAGGATTGAAATATTTACAGTCCTTTGAAATCTTGAATTGGATAAAACGGTAATTTCTTTTCTACATCCTATTATATTAGACATTTCCTTGGTAATACCTCTGGAAATTATTTACGTTCAATGAGTTGCAGGGAAAACCAGAGGATGATTGTGATTTGAGATAATCTCCTTGTAAAACCGTTCTTCAACAACAATTTCTTCCTTATAAATTTTAAAGTGACTCAAAGACAATTTAAAAGTTTTTTTGTTCAGTTATTATTTAGCTTTATTTTAGGAATTATCCAAGACAATTTCGATATTAACGTTGTTTATGTTTGTTTATTAAAATTTGGATGTATATACTTTATTATGATTTTGATCTCATCGCCCTGAAACAGGTTCGCCAATTCAACGGGTAGTCCAGTCCTACTTTTTCGGATTAACGATATAACTTAACGGTCATATTTTTATTTTACTGCAACTGGTTCTTAATGTTTTATTACTTCTGGTATTTAATGTTTTTTTTTTTAATTGTTAGTGATGTCTTACATTTTCCGAAGTTGATCTAATTTTGTTTTAATTATAAAATAATTAAGCTGGTATGCATCATAACTCAGGTATGAACTGTAAATATTTTTAATTTATTATTTTTCATAGCACACGGTCTTCAGTTTATTCTATCTTTCTTTCTTTAGTTGTTTCTTTATAATCGAATTTATCGTTTAATCAAATGTAGGTTTTATTACTGTTTTTTTTCTATAGTTTATTATTAAATGAAGATGTTTATTATTAAAAGAATCCACATAATCCTAAAAACGTCTATACAATTTCAATTATTTATTCTACAGTATTTGAGAATAAAACTAATCTATAAAATAATAAAAAAACATTTCGAATATTCTGCGCAAATGCGGTCTTCGATATTAAATCTTGGGATTAGAGAAAAAAATAGAGATTAATTCCGCTACCGCCTTCCTCAAAATAAACCTATGGACTCTACCCCGCATTAAGCACTCCTTATTGCAATCGAGTGGTAGCAAAAATATTTACTCAACCAATTCTATAAATCTGACTGATAAAAGGAATAATAAATATCATGGATCTATACAAAACCGATCAATGTATTAAAATTTGTTAAAATATCTATCTGTTCATTTATATTGTGTTCCGCCATGAACCAAAAGTTATTTAAGAACGAAATATAAAATATAAAACAGTCCTCGGGATTAAAAATTTCTATAAAAGACAAACAATATCTTACTCCTTGACAAGATAATAAATAAAAAAAATTAAATTTAATTGTCATTCGCTTCTTAACCTACTGTCATAACATTATTATTCAGTTTATTTCCGATATAATTTACACTAAATAGATTTTATTTATGTAATCCCATCCTTTTTCACTTTTCGAAATTGGCATATAAAAAACAATATTTTTTTTTAATCCCAGATACTGTTTTTGAAATTCGAAGTTTCAAAAAAGTGTAAACAATTGAATTAAGCCCTAAAATGAGTTATCCGAAATCTCTCTATATTTCGAACAGCGGGATGTTCCATTCACTCTGGCGGGACAAAGGCAAAATATCGAGAGTGATTATCTTTATGGACAATGGCATTAAACGACTGTTTATACGTTGATGTAATTCGGAAAAGAAGAATAAGTAAAAACAAGTTAACGACAATTAAAAAAAAATTGACGACAAACATCGAAAATTGAGAACCAGTTTTAATAATAAATAGTACTGGTTTGATTACAGAGTGAACAATAAATAAATTATATACATTAAAGATACGATTTTGTCTTTAAAATATGGGATTAAGAAGTTATGTATACTTTTAAATATTTTTGTAATAGCGTGGACATTTGAAATGAAGATCAGATATGCAAATTTTAAAAAGCTTCGACTTAACCGAAATATCTGGGTACATATATATAATTTATTTGTATTTTTTAATTTATGCAATTTATTTGTATATTAACTTATTTAACTTTTTTAAAAATAAAATGTATTTAAAATTTTGTTTTAGATTTAAAATATTTTGTGATATTTATCCTTTAATGTTCAGACTCAGTTTTGAACAAAAAAAAAAAAAAAAGAATTCTTTTACCATGATAGATATCTCAAAATGTGCACCAGTTGTAAATCAAAAACCATTTTTCAATCAAAAACAATTCGGCTATATTCTATTATTTTTTAAATTAAAATAAACACGTCAAATATATTCAAAAATAGATTTGTGTTTTTTTATCAGTTGAAAAACTAATACACAAATTATAATGTTTGTTGTTTCACACCGAATGGCCTCTTACAGTGATAGAAGATGATTATTAAACTAAATTGTTCATAAAATAATATTTTCATTTTTAATATTGAGATTTAATCCTTCGTTTTCTCTTTCACTTATCTTTATTTTAGTTTTTACCCGATTAAGCGAAGCGAAACTAGGATTATGTACTAAAATGAATGTTATTATTTATTAACCAAACAAAAATGTGGAACATTAGATTAAATTTGCAATATGCAAATTTCTTTGCAATAAGCAAATTTTTTAGTAGCTTCACAGCTTCCCATCACGTCCGGGATATAAATAAGATCATCAGGTCTCTTGGACAACGCCTACATAATCGTCGTAGTGGGCTGTATGGGTTTCTTGTACGATGAAGGATTTCTGTCAGAGGATTCATGTTGTACGTCAGTCTTTGCTGAAAGTTATTGTAGTTCTCTTTTGCAGTACCTAAAATTGTAGGTACGTTCAAGTCTTTATGTAGTGTATCATTTGCGACATAAAACGGTGCGTCAACTATCCTTCGCAACACTTTTGACTGAAAGGGCTGAAATTTTTTAATGTTGGAAGTTTTAGCAGAGCCCCACAGTTCTATGCCGTAAGTCCAAATAGGTTTAAGTAAGACATTATAAAGGGTTAGTTTGTAAGTCAAAGATAATTTTGAACATCTGTCAAGTAATCTGGGTAAGAGACCGTATCGTCTGTTTAATTCTATTAGTTTTTGTCTGATGTGAGTCTTCCAAGTAAGTCTTTTGTCCAGGTAAAATCCTAAATACCTAATTACATCTGATGTTGGGATTTGAATGTTATTGAAATATATTTCAAGGTTTATGGTTAAGAGTGAATACTACATGCACACTTTTTTTTTTTCATTCATCTTAATTTTCCACCTTGTTGCCCAATCTGCAATATCGTTCAGACGATTTTGAAGAATGGTAGAAGCTCGAACAGGGTTTTTATATGAGCTTAGGATTGCGGTATCGTCTGTAAAAGTAGCCAGTATTGTTTCGTTGTGTTCCGGTATGTCAGACATATATATATTAAACAATATTGGTCCAAGGACACTACCCTGAGGCACTCCTGCTTTAATAGGTTTGATTTCAGAACGTTCTGTCCCTACTTTTACTACAAAATGTCTATAAATGAATGTAAACTTCAAAATTCTACAATAAAACATATTTAAAAAAAACCTAAGAAATGTACACAGATGCCAAATAAAAATAACATAACTTTAATAATAATAGTCACTTCAATTTTCTTAAAGCAATTGAATATCAAATTCAATAGACTATTCCCCCCATTTATTTATCATATTTCTTGAAAATATCGTCTTCCCTTAGCGCCGAATTATTCCCTTATAGAATTTTGCTTCTTGTTAAGAAATAAAGTTTACTGGCGAAAAAAAGTCAGTCATATATTTAGTATCATGTATCCGTACGTCAGATGAAACCAATATTATTTGTCAAATGAATAAAATATCATTTGTCTAGTTATTCAGAATTAGCCCAATCCGTGTCTTAAAACATTAATATAACATTTATTGCCAAACATATTAATACTGCCTAACAACAATTTTTAAGGTCGTGTACAATCCATAATAATAAATTTTATTACATTTTATACATAAAATTACTAATGATTTAAAGTTAAGTCAAACAGTATTTGGAGTATTCCCTCATTCTTAAAGAAATCTCTCAATATGCCAATCTTTTGACGTCTCCAAGGCTTCTAAATAAACTCAGAGAATGGCTAAGTTCAAGTTATGTTTTTACAAAACTTTAGAGATGACAATTCAGATTATATTATTTCTGAACAATAAACATTACCTATGTTTATTATATTAAAAAAAATATATTTTCTTGGGTACTTCTTGAATAAAATCTCAGTATTATATATATTTTTAAATATAGGTCTTTACACATATATATTACTTTCATTTTTTAATTTCTCGGTATACATATAAACCTTTTAAATAATCTTTTTATTTATATATTTTATTCTAGTAGTAAATATATTTAACTACTATTGCTCATTTGATTTTTAATATATCTTTAATAACTATGTGTACACCTGTACGTATTACTTGTTTTTTAGTCATTTGTTTATTGTTATACTTAAGGCACTTTGGGAATAATGTTGTTTTTTCTGTTCTATATTATTTTGCAATAATAGCAACTATTTTGCTTAAATTATTTGTCAAATGAACAAAATATGATTGGTCTAGTTATTTAAAATTAGCCCAGTCCGTGTCTCAAAACATTTATTGAGAACATATTAATACTATTGGAGTGTCGGAGTGCTAAAAGATATGTAAATTTTTTTTTCAGCGAATGGCTGGGTCGATTTGTAAGGTTGATATCTACATTATTCGGTGAGATCCCGTGAACGTTTTGAAAGAATCTTAGCTCAAATTTCTAGTAAACTACTGTTTATCAATCAATTAATCTGCTGAAAGGCACGTAGAGATTTTTGAGTGGATCTAACTTTATTTTTGTTTTCTGTTTGTTATTTTACAATCTCTGGATTATTCACGAGAGGAAAAAATAATAAATTACCTAGATATTATTATTTTTTAAAATTATTATTATTATTATTTCAGGCCTCATACAATAGCTAAATATCACCTTAAATACTTAAAAGAGTAAATTTATCTATGGACAATTTTAGTCAAGACTTGTGTAGTGACAAGATGCCAGCGCGTGCCATTGTTTCAAAGTGAGCTCTCTATGTAACTATAGAACTGGGAAAAAAATATCGAGTGAGGGGAGCTATTGTTGACAGAAAGATATTCAACGTCAAAGAGCGGCATCAGTTATTGTAGTCTTGGCTAGGTCCACTGGTCTTAACTGAATCGTTAGATCGTTCTCAAATATTCAACTTGGCCGAGGCGTTACAATCCTCACTATGAAACATAAATCTCTAACAAAGGTCGTCTTTCAAAACAATATAACAGTCATCTATCATTTCACAAGCCATCTTTTCCTGTCTCGAGTGTTAAGGAAAATCTATCGGTTCCTCAAAGGTTTTATTAGTAAACAGGGATCAACATTTATCAATAACTTGCGTCGTTTAGACCAGTCGTTTGCCAGAGAAAACATGCTGTTGAAAAATGATTGAATATAAAACGTAATTTTACAACAACAAAAAAAAGACGTTGTCTTCCTGTATATTCCATTTATTTTTATCTTTTGCACAACCGGTATCGGTCTTTTATCAGACCTTCTTCAGGTTTTTAAATTTGGTGTTAACAAAATAAAACAGTACTTAAAGCTTCTAGCAGAACGAAGTTCAGAACTAGAATTTAATCTTTGTTTGTAAAATTAAATTTCAATCCTGTAATATCAAGCCACAATTAAAGAATACAACGTAATTTTCAGCATTTAGAACCAGTCATATCTAGAATAGAAACTATTACCAAATACTTACTTCACATCATTAATTTAAATATCATGACAAAATCTACTAAAATCACTTAAGTAGTTACAATCAATCATTAAAATAATTATTGTTTAATTATAATAGACTATGTGGGAAAAAGTTTTATCATTAGAGGTTGCAGTAAGGACAGAGGCTGCAATATTTTTTTAGGTTAAACTACTGCTATTTTAATTTATAAGTAAATGCACATCCAATTACGTGTATTCAACGTGATTCTATTAATTTTCAAATTTTCTCAGCATAAGCAATTAATTGTGGGTTGATGGTTGACTGTAGTGAATAATGAAGAGAAGGATGGTTGGTGTGATCAGTCAAAATAAAAATGGCAAAAATAAATAATAATATTTATTTTAACATTTGCCGAAGTATCGACCCGAAGTTCAGGTCCTCATCAGGGCTAAGAAAGAAACCAGATAGCCATAGGTAAGAGAGAGAAAAAAAAAAAACCTGTACCACTACAACCCAAGACAGGTCTGGGGTTCAGTATTATTTAGGAAAAGCACTGTTTCTAGGTCAACGGTTGTGCAAGGAGGTGATTTGACCGAGATCACACTCAACCGCCAAGTTTTCCCCCTTAATTAATTATTTAATTAAGGGTACCCATTTATAGAGGCTGGGTGTGCCCCAGGAGGGTCTCCCGACCCAGGGTCGCCCCACGGCCAATGAAACAGATAAATAAATTTTCTGCCATGAGCCGGGGTTAGGACCTGGGACCTATAGGTAAGAAAAAGATAAACAATGTAGGTTAAAAAAAAACTTGAGGTAAAATGAAGTAGATAAGTAAACTTTAAAGTAAAATAGAGTAGATAGAATAATGACAATAACAAGAACTAAGAGATAAATAATAATAACGGCTACAAAGTGTGGACTAATGAAGTAAACATAATCAAAATAAATAAGATAAGTACTAAAATGGCAATATTAGAATAAAATATAAAACAGAGAAAAGGGATATGAAGTTATATATTTAACTATTCTACATACAATATCTCAATTTTTCTATTTATATTTAGTTCTTATATAACCCTGATGAAGGCCTGAACTTCGGGTCGAAACGTCGGCAAAGGTTAAAATAAATATTATTATTTATTTTTGCCATTTTTATTTTGACTGGATTACCCCAAGCATCCTTCTCTTCACAAGAAATTAAATATTAATTATTTCTAGCTCTAGATTAATGAAAACCACGCAAAAACATTTAGAGGCCGCAGTTCTCCCATCTATGAAACTGGCCATACAATTTGGATTTGAGTATTCCAAAAATGTTTGTACGGTAGAATGTTTCTCTTCCGCAAAAGTTGTGTGGAGCGCTCACCATACAAGATTTTTTTTTTAAATAAATTGATTCTACAGTTAAATTAATTTAATGATTGTTTTTAGCAAACACTGAACTGAATAATTAATGTTTTAATTTTTTCATTATTTAATCTAAGTTTTAAAGTAGACGGAGGTGGAAATTCCATGGACAGAACCAACTATTTTAAATTAATTTTCAAAACTTTATAAAAGTCCCTGATTAATCAAATCAATGAAACATGAAAAGGTTCCGAAATATCAAAAAAATTTAGTAAGTTTGCAACGCACAGGGATAACCAACCATAAGGGTGTTTCATGGTGCAAATTGCGCCCTCAAAAATTTTGAGGAGAATCCTTTTGTTATTGTGTTTAGAAATTTTTGAGGGTACATTTTGATGTGTTTCTGAATTTTCGAAGTAGTACTTATTCTCGTGGAGTTTCAATTTGCAGAGACATGCAAACCATGCAACCACGGTGAAAAACATGGAACGAACCTCAACAAGTGTATTTGTATAGGATTTACATTTTTTCTAATTCTGCTTTCACGGGCTTTATTTTTAAGAAGAGGAGAAAAATAAAATTTCTAAAGGGAGAGCGTGAGAGAAATTGATACCCTCGGCACTGTATACAAATAATTCTAATTCAGTCATAATTTATATTTCATTGGTCTATTAAATATTTCTGATGTGTGTCACTGCTTCCCTCGAAGCTAAAGTAATATTGAAATTTTATAATTATTGATGAGTTGAAGCTGAATATGTAAATTAAGCATGTGAGACAAATTTAAGATAATGTTTTTAAAAGGAAACCTATGAGGGAAAATAATATAATTATGTTGATACATTTAAGTAGGTACGAACTAAATTCTAAATTAAACGATCACTTAGTCGGATATATGTTCTTAAGGTATTAAAAAAATACATTTATTATTCATTATTTTGGGATAAGGTAATGCAAGAAATTAAACTTAAATTACTTAAAGAACTTAAAGTGAGCAAGAACTTAACGGTCATTGTAAACTAATAATCTAAACAAATCATCTACCACTTAAGAGTGTCTTAAGGAGATGAATTAGAGAAAACAAATTTTATAAAAATAACTAAAACCAAGCTTATTTTATTTTGTAATCCACACACTTTACAATGTTAACTGCAAATATAACAATATTTATATTACAAAATTTGAGCTAAGAAAATGTATTTCTATACCTCCATACCAAGAAGGTTATTCAGGACATCAGACCATCTACAGGGCAACGTCTCAATCACAGGGCCTTCGTAAGAAGGACCATCTATATCTGGAGTAGTTTAAAGTTAAGTCAAACAGCCTTAGGTGTCTCCTCCAAATGGAGGACTTTGCTAAGTTCCCAAACTTATAAACGTCACCCGGCTAAGGTCATATTTGCTAATCAAATCGTCGCTTCTAAAAATAGTTCGAAAATATCTTTACCACGTGCTGTTCCTTCCTATCCTATTAGGTAAATGATTCATAGTCATAAATATATCATTTGATATATTTGACTCTTCAAATTCAAGACAATACTTCCACCTACCTAATATCTAATTCTACAATCCTTCCTTTCCGACTGATTTTCTCCATTTGACACAGGTCAGAAATATCTTCCATCTGGTCTATTTCAGCAGGAGTACTCCAAGGCCCAGTACTCATTTCACTACTCCATATCACATACACCCATGACATACCTTGTAGTTCCAACATTTTAACAGCGAGATATGCAGACGATACAGCAATGTTAGCAAGACACAAAAGTACAACATATGTCTCACAGACCCTAAAACAGTATTTAACAAGATTAATTAACTGGTTCAAACTTTGGAAAATATGACTAAATCAAGACAAATTACAGCACATCACATTTACATTTCGACATGAAACATGCTCTCCAGTTTTCCTTGACAATACATATATACCTCAGAGAGGCACTGTTCACTGCTTTGGTCTGACATTTGACCGAACAATGACGTGGACAATATTAAAAATTCTGAATTCACTTCTTTTGAAACATCCAAAACTAAAACTTAGACAGAAATTGAACACACACAATTATTTACTAAAACCTATTTGGTATTACGCATTACAGATATTTGGAACAACTAGAAAGAACCATATAAACAAACTTCAAGTCTTTCAAGCAAAAACATTCAGGACAATCACAAAAGCACCTTCTTACGTTTACCAAAAACAAAAGCACCCTAACCAAATTACATACTCACCTCCATATGCCGACTGTTAACGAACAGATACGAACTTATAACAAACGATTCCACGACAACTTACAAAAATTACATCCTAACACACTCATAAATGAGATGGCCACTACTCAAATTTATTGCGTAACATTTATTGCCAAACATATTATTAATACTCTCTAACAACATTTTTAAGGTACAATCTAAAATAATAAATTTTCTCACTTTTTATACATAAAATTACTAATTATTTAAAGTTAAGTCAATCAGGCTTTGAAGTCTCCTTTTATTCTTATAGAAATCCCTCAATATTCCAATCTTTTTACGTCTCCAAGGCTTATTAATGAACAATTAAATCAGAGAATGGCTAAGTTCAAGTTATTTTTTTACAAAACCTTAGAGATCTGAATCAGATTATATTATTTCTAAACAATAAATATTACCTAGATTTATTATATTTAAAAGAAAAGAAATTTTCTTTGGTACTTCTTGAATCAGGTCTCCACGATATATAATTTTTCAAATACAGATATTTATACATATATATTACTTTTATTTTTTACTTTCTCGGTATACAAGTAAACGTTTTGAATAATCTTTTTTTTTTTATTTTAATTTAGTAGTAAATATATTGTTTTGCTATTATTCATCTGATTTTTAATATACCTATAATAACTATGTATACACATATATGCATTACTTGTTTTTTGTTATTCATTTATTGAAATAAGTGTTATGGGCAGAATTACTTGTCTGTAAACGATTGTTATATTTAAGAGACATAGGGAATAATATTGATTTTTCTATTCTATTTCATTTTATAATAACAGCATTGAATTTGCTTATTATGTTGCATGGTGTAATCATCCACTGGTAAATAGGTCATTATGTGGTTAGAGGTGGTCAATTAATATAATAAATTGATATATATTAAAAAACACTTGGTAAATAAAAATATTAAAAAGACTTTTCATGATTTTTTTATATATATATACAACTAAATAAATTGTATACATATAAATTTACGCAATGGTTAGAAATATTGTTTTTTTTTTTAATCTTATTTTATTTAAAACCAAGACCATGGTTTATTAGACTAGACCTTTTCTACGATTTGTGGTCCACACAGTTGTAACCGAGTGCTCAGGTATTACATCTGCCGTGTCACCTATTTTAAAAAGAGCTGAGACAAAAATAATCTCGAAGTAGGTCAAACGATCACCGATATTTTCAAAGACCAAATCCGTTTTAACACATGAACACATCACTATTGTTTCTATTGATATTTGGAAAACAGATTTATTTATTTAGCAATACCTCTCAATCAGTGTTAAACACCTGGAGTGGAATCAAGGATGTCATGGTGCTTCCTCGAGAATGAGTTCCACCTAAGCCATTTAATGTGGATTTATAGGTCAGTATCTTCTTACTACTTTTAAAGAGGATCTTCGCAAAATAAGAGTGTTTAGAAAAAAAAATATATTTAATGACTTTTATCGTTTTTATGTTTTTAATATACTTATCTTTAAGTTACTTAATTTTTTATTGTACATACTTTTTGATTATTATTTAGTTATTATTTTACTTTTGTTTATTTTATATTTTTTGTATATATGTGTTCATATATCACAATAATGATTGCCAACGTGATAGATTACATTATATTTCTAAATAAATAAATTAAATAGAAATAATAAATTAAAATATTTCCAAGTTTTGTAACTGGAAGTATATCATTATAACTAAAAAAATAGAGAAATACAATTAATTCGTTCTTGACTGCTAACATTTATAATGATATTTTTTTGTTAGGGAAACTGTACCTTTAACAAGAAAAAAAAAAAAGTATGTGAAATATGAGTAAACCTAAATAAGAAAGAAAAATACACGAATTTATTTTATATTAAATGAACCAAGACCAATTTCTATTAAAAATATAATATTGTCAACAATTATAGTTCCGATGGGAGCACATAGCTGTAATACAAATAGCCGGTAAATTTTTCTTTGAATATAAGGATAAAAGGATTCTTTTTGTTTTTTTTTCTTTTTTGTATCTTCTCTTCTTGGAATAATTTTAATTCAGTTTTATTTGTTCTCTTCAAGTCTTTATGATTAGTAATTCTTCATCAGCCGTGGGTCGATTCTGGAGTCGGCAGACCCTTCTGGGGCACACATAGCGTCTACAAATTGTGTATAATCATAATTAAATAATTAATTAAGGGAGTAAACCTAACGGTGGGGCATGATTCCGGTCCGATCACCTCCTTCCACAACCTTTGACCTTCAAACAGGGCTGCTTACGAAGTGCTGAGCTCAAGACCCTTCATGGGTTGTAGTGGTAGATGTTTTGTTTCTTTAATTATTTTATTTAAAACAGCGATCAAAACAAAGGTGTTTTCATTCATATAAGTTTTCAATTCTTCGAATTTCATTAATAATTTTAATACATTTAATACTTTTTTAAAAAAAAACGCTACTCATAGTGACCTTGTATTTATTTGGTTTAAAATTAAAAGTTCTTGAGAGATTATTTACTTTTATCGAAAAGTAGAAGTCCGACCTACTTCCTGACAAATATATTTGACATTTAAAAAGAGAAAAAAGCTCTTTCATACGTGCTATACAGATTGCTTTTTGATAAAAAAAAAGATGTAGGCAAGTTTTTAAAATACGAAAAACGTGAATCAACCGCCTCAAATGTAAAATATTTAAAAAGTTTATTTTTAACATCATTCAAGAAATATTTAATATACTTTAATGATTGCACTTTGTAAAGAGGATAATGTTGTGATTAATACAGATCTAAATTTTGATATTTCATAAACTTCGGATTTTTAAACAGAAAATATGTAATTATAATAAAATATATACATCTTTTTTTTTGCACTTTCATTTATTTATCACCGCCTATCAATTACAACTATTGACAATCAGCAGATGTGCTGGTATATTCATGAAAATAATAAATAATGCTAAAAAATAAATAATAAAAAAATAAATAAAAAAGGATTGATAGGCATGAGGAATAGCAATATCCACCGCTACCTCTTCCATGGCTTTTATATAATAAAACATTATTTAAGTAGATCCATCATCCAGACCCTTTTCAGTTGTCTTCTGGAGTTCTCGGTCATAGTAGTTCTGGCTATTTCTTTTACCAGCTGGTTGGAGTGTCCATATTATGAAATTGTTTTCAGTAAGTTCGTATGTGTTCATTGACTGTCTTAACGTGTAAGTCTGTGTGTAAAGTGTGGTTGTTTACGTACCATGGTGATTGAGTGATTAGTCGTAGTATCTTAGAATGAAAAGTTTGAAGTTTTTTTATGTGTGTTGGTTTTGCATGATAAAATATTAAATGCTAATTATACAACTTTTTAAAACATTTTATTTTCTTCTTTCCTTTCCTCTCGGCAATACAGATTTTCGGTAGAAGTAGTGTGATACTTCTGCCACTTCTTCGGTCTTCGTTAGTGGAGTTTGAAGTGATCGTCCCCCATTCCTTCTAACCGTACACGAATGATTTTTTTTTTTTTTTTTTTTGACAGAAGCCAGTTGATTTTATGGTTGAATAACCTGCGAAGTTGTCCAAATATTGTTATTTCAATACATAATTGATGTTTTACAAAAAGAAAAAATATTTTTAACTGATGTTAATCATAACTGAGAGCTGTGAGTTATTGGCGTCCATTCTTGTCTAACTACGAGGCGCACCCGTCTAAAGGTTAATTTCCAATGCAAACTTTAAAAAGAAAAGTGGAGGTATTAAAATAAATAACAAAACTCGAGGGAAAAAGATACGACAATTCATAAGAGAACATTAGAACGATTTTTGCTCTTGCAAATACTGATTTTTTTTTTAAAACATCAATGTATGTCGTTTATATTACGAAACAAATGTATATGTTAATAAATCCTTGGCCGAATTAATCAATGAGATTAATGCCTGAGGATCCTAGTTTATAAAAATATTGATAAAAAAAGTCGTTGAAAACTACGGAGAAACAATGATACTAAATCATAAATTTCATCTACATATGAACTAATAGACTAAATCTATCAACAACCTTCAAACGAAGGACGGACACAAAAGGGGGTGGAGTTGTTTGTTTCGGCGGCTTAAAGCTTCCCCCTGGCACCTAGTGACCCACATAATAAATCGTATAAACTTAAAACGATGTTTAGATTAATAAAAAGGTAATTGATGGTGGAGAGCGGTGTCGTAAAATAGACGAACAGAGTCTCAACCCCGTTTCAAGAAGTGCCAGTCATTTGAACCCTTAAAACAAAATAAATAAGATAAGAAAGGAAAAAAGGAGACAAAGTAATAGAAAAACAAAGCAATACATTATTTTAGTTATGAATCGAGAGAATACAACTATGAATTAAAGTAAACCATACGAAATTATAATGACATATATATATATATATATATATATATATATATATATATATTATATATATATATATATATATATATATATATATATATATATATATATATATATATATAAGTAAATAATAACAATAGTAAAAAAAACAAAAGGAAAAAAAGACTTCGAAATAACGTTTTGGGGTGTTCAATTTATTCGGGATCCCACTGGGTAATTATTGCAGAGAATTACCAAGAAATGTTTAATATAAATTAATTAGTAAAATAAATTTGGATCTATAATAAATTGATTGGTCCAGAATTAATTAATTGGATTTCCTTTTCAAAGGCTGGTTTGCGTTTATCATGCTTTCTAATTAGTTATATTACCAGTGATCATCATGATATAAATAGGTGGCAGAATTAAATTAACTTTTACTAAAATACTTAATTTATTTCTATGTTTAATAAAGAATTATATACAAATAACATAGAAATCTCAATTTGTAAATACTATATACAATAAATAAAATAAAAACACGATTTAATAATGACATTGCAGGTATGATTTCAGATGGACTGTTTTGAGAGTTGTATTGCCATGAAATATTCTAACATTGGTAAATTTATTGTGGGGAAAAAAACTTATCCAATGTATATGAAGTGGTGTAGTTGGTTCCATTTCGCTGCATCCAGAGATTCCATCGCTGCATCTGCTGATCCGAGGTCATCTCGTCAAGCACAGGTCCATCTTCATGGTCTATGTAGGGCCAAGGCTTCAGTTTTCAAGCAGGAGGAAATCATAAGACCTATCCTCAAGGCTGGAATTCAACATAAGACCTCTCCTCCAGGCCAGAAACCAACATAAACCTCTTTTCTTACTTTTCAGGAGATTTTATACAAAAATTAAAGGTGGGGCAAGTATGGTTTTCATTGGTTCTGAAGTTCACCCCATCACTTCACAATAACTGGTAACACCCTAAAAAGAAGCACTTACTTAGCCCGTTACTAGTTTTTACTCTAAGCCTTCCCCAGGGTCCTGGTACAGATCGGTCCTTATCTACCTGCTCCTCACCCTTGACGCTGTTTTTGATGTCAGAAGTCGGTCTCATTCAACATTGCTTTTGAAATCTCATAATAATTCTAAAAACTTATTTTCTATGTTCAACTTATAGCATAAGCAATGTCAATTATATTCGTTTAAAAAAAAATGAAGATTTGATTCTCGCTGGAAAATTTATGGCGAAATGTCTAAACTATGGCCGTGTTCTATTATAAAATATTTGATTCCATAATAAATAGAAAATAATTAGGCCTGATTTTAATGTTGGAGGTAAACCTCTTCTAAATTCAGCAGACAGCTAAATAGCGTAGAGACACCGACGAAGATATAAATCAAAGTGACCACTGGCTTAGGTAAATACAAACGAAGATAAACTCTGACTATATTAAAGGGAGACGCTTACTCACTCAACCATCCAAGCTTCTAAATGGCGAGAGAGAAAAGATGGTCGATCTCCATTCATAGGTAGCTCCTTATAGGTAGCTCGTAGTAGGGGGTACTATTCTTTAGTCCATAAGACAGGAGATTGTTTTTTACATTCAAATTAAACTACATAAAGTTCTCTCAATTCATGCACATATATGTTTTTGTGTAAATTAAACGAAACGAAAATAGAGGGGAGAGGGAAGAGAAGAGGGGGAGAGAAAGCGCCGAATGTCTAAGGCCGGCACTGATGGGATGGTAGAGCTCAAAACTTCAATTACAGTTGTTACAGTTCTAGTTACAGTCCAAACATTGCTATTTTATAAGCTGTAATTTCATATAAATTAAATTGAGGTTTGTTGCGGAATAAGTTAAGATTCGCCTTTAGTTGTGTAAAATTATTATGTGATATTCAGTTAGCTCAAAGTACTTTTGTTCTTAGCAAAATATCGATGATAATTTTTTTTTTTTTCAATGACCGGAATGTACTGTAGTAAATTAAACACAAAAATAAAACTTTTTCTTTTTTACTTTTTTCTTTTTCTTTTTTTTTCCTCCTCTTCTTTGCCTTACATAGGTTTTTCTCTATCCGGGTAAGAGGGCGGAGGAATCATGCCGACTTAAAATTCCCACCGGGTATCGGAATTTGAACTGGTAATATTTTTCCATTTCACTTCGTTTATCAGGTTGCTGTGCACAGCACAGCACGTTGCCCACACGGCCACTTCGCCAACAAATATTTATAATCTTGAGACTTAATGAATATGCATTATTTATTACAAAGATCTTTATGGTTGATCATTTTTGCATCGAGTGACCTACATGTTCCTAATTCTAATTGTGTTTAGAAGTTTTTCTTTTATTTTATTTGTTTATTTTTTTTCTTTTTATTTACCTTCTTCATCAGTATTATTTATTTACTTCTTATATTTATATTTATTTCTTTATTATTTGTATATATTGTATGAATGAGAACTTTTAGCCCTAATGCATATAGCCCTCCAGCAGTGGCTGATTGTATTATTATTCAATAAATAGATTTAAAATAAATAAAAAAATTCTAACATTTACATTTTCAATCAAATAATTTAAGGATTTGGTGGTTTTAATTTTTTTAATTAAAAGGTATCGCAAGTTACAATAATTAGCCATTACCTTCAATTCCTATTATGTCCGACTGGAAACGATTAGGAATCAAACCCAGGAATAAAACACTACTTCTACAGCATAAAGGTTTTTTTTTTTCTAAAGGAACAACATTTTTAAATAAAGGGGGTATGTTATTATGCAATTGCCCGCAAAATATATCAAGGAAATGATAATTTTCTTGCCAGAAGATATAAAGGACATTGATACTAATTTAAAGAGATAACGTCCAATTATTTTTATGAAATTATTGGTGTAGCAGGGTAGTAAGTGAAATTTGCGTGATCCGCTCACCACAACCAATTTTCAACTTTTTTTTTCTGAAATTTTCTTTAAAAAAAAGTCTAGCAAGTAAAGTCAGAATAGCTTCATCGATGATTCTAATTGTTACTCATTTTCTTATATTACAATTTATGTGACTTCACATTCCAGAATAAAATCTACGAAAAAGGCCGTTTTTGAAGTACGGTCTAATCAAGGGAAAAACACACGCCGAACCGAATCTCATTCATGAAGTTGATATTTATTTGACCGTTTATTTAGCAATCCTTCTTAACTTCCTATCAAATTTGGACTAAATTTAACGCGCGGCTTATTTAAATATTTGCGTATTATCAATAATAGGTATATGAATATTAATATGAAACTGAGCAAGATGTTTTTGAAACATAGACAAATCTAAGAAAACACATGGGTAGCCGAAAGTATTAAATAGAATTTATGAAACTGATTTGGAACCATCTCACAAAACTTTGCAAACCATTTCATTCAAATTGAATAAACTGTATAAGGTATTTGCCTATCATATAGATTTGATTAAAGTTGAAGAAACAGCCAGGGAACCGCATTTGTTTCTTGATGTATGAAATGTAAAACGCGAGTAGATATTTCCTATTCTGTGCACAACTTGTTTTCACTTCCTGTACGAATACAAAAGGTCCCTTCCTTCGGTACTGAGGAACCAAATATGTTCCAGTATTGTTAAACAAAATATTATACGAGTCCTGTACGGAATGAATTTTAAAAACGAACACAAGATACATATAATTGAAAGAGTGAAAGTTTCAAGCAGCACGGATAATTACTTTTTTTTATAATAAAAGTGTCTGCGTAGTAATAAATTTCGCCTTAGTTGAATTACCGCCGGCACTAATTAGTAAAAGTTTATTTATACAGTCGAGGGCAGCTTATTAAACTTGGAGGCCCAACGATAAGATGACGAGTCGTTAATTAACTTTATTTCCTCAGAAATCCAAAATGTTTCCCCGATGTTTACATTATCTTGGAGAATTGTGAACATTAGCTCACCTAGAAAGTAAACCAATCTATTTTTTATCAACCGATTAATATATTTTAAGTAAACCAAATATAAATAAAATATTGATTCAATATGACCATAACTGACTTAAAAATCTTAAATTTCACATTTATCCCGATCCAGATACCTATCTCAATTATTTTGTATAAAATCATGATGAACTCCAGTCCCATCCGAATCCACTTGTTTTCAGCCTTGCTTCTTCCTCGATTCATGATATAATGAAGATGGCTTCGTGATATTCTTACCTAGAATCACTAGCGGATCCAGGATTTAATTTGGGGGTAGAGGCTTCAGCCTGAAACATTTTTTTTCATATATATATAACGATAATTAATTTGAAAAATAAAGAAATGAACTACCTATAGGAAATGGTGTTTAAGTGATTCTTGAAGTACTATTAAATGTAATTACACGAACAAGAATACTTTAAGAGATAGTTTTTAATATTTTTTTCTATAAAACAAGGTTATATTTTACCGTTTTAGGGGAGCTTCAGCCCGAAAGTCCCTCCCCTCCCTCCCCCGTAAATCCTCCTGTGCCTAGAATTAAATAGGGAGCGCTACCACTGGGAAGTATCCCTCTCAAGTCTGTTCATGTCAATATTTCTATTGTGTGCATTTTTACTGGTTGTATTGCTTCCTCACTAGCGAAGTAGGGAAGCATTGTATTCGTGCGAGAGGTTAAAAAAATATATGTGCTCAGAATTGAAAATTTCCACTCGCGTTTTACGTTTCAGACATCAAGGATTAAATATGGTTCGGTGTCTGTCTGTATGTAGTCAAATCGATGTAACGGGGATATCACATATTACCGTTTATCCGATTTTCATGAAATTTTAAGAATTGTGTGGATTGGTTTCTAAATGATCCCATATAAATTTTATTAAATTCTAACCAGCACCTCCGCTTACGCATGCGCAAATACATTTTTGTAGATATGCCAATATTTCATAAACAGCTCGTTCGATTTGGCTCAAAGTTGCTTAAATACTAGGTATTTGTTGAAAAAATATGTAAGGTCAATTTGATTAAATTCTGTCCATTGCTTTCTCTTCTATATGCGCAAAAGTGTTTTCCTTGATACGTCTTTATCTTTAAAACCGTAAGATAGATTTGGCTGAAATTTTGAGCAAATTTAGTGACTGTTAAACGTAAAATGAAACAGTATATAAATTACTTAGTATCAATTTAATTTAATTCCATTTAATAATTAAAATTAATATAATTAATTATTAACAATATGATACGACCATCATATGTTAAGGGATTACTTAATTTCCGAAAACGGATTCTTGCAGATATTTTATTCCTATAAGAAAATTTTTAGACCTTTTACTACAGATATTTTTTAGCATATGAAAACGGTGAGCATATGATACTATACTGACCTTACTTGTTAGAAGTTTTTTTATACAGTTGTAAATTTCATAAAATAGATAATAAAAAAAATAATATTTATTTATTAAAAATAAGTACTCAGAAGAATAACGCGTGGTATTGCCCAGCCTTCATCGATACCAGGAAAACGTTTTTATTTTATGTTCAAGAGTGAACCACGTGTGTTACAGACCTAAACCCTATTGAATGTCTTGCGATGAGTCGATGAGACAAATAAAGAGGACCCCGACTTTCCATGTATTGCTTTGAGTATTGGTATTCCGATATAGAGAATACCACTCTAAAAGCTAGTCAAATACTTCTCTGTAAATACCGCAACAAATTCAAACTGCCACAGAAGCACACAATATACAATATTTGAATATTTAAAAACAAATACTCTTCTTTATGTTTCATTAGGGATTGGGAAAATGGAACAGCAGTTATCGCATTTAGGTCATTTTAAACTGGTGACAATAATTAAGTAAAAGTTTTCGATTACGTGGTAAGGGAAGAGTACATATGAGGGAAGTAAATACTAATAATGGCGCACTGTAATGAATGCTGGTACTAATTAGATTCTCAAAACTGTTACGAAAAATGAAGCACGAACCTTCATACACCTACATTTTTTAAATTTATCTAACTAAAAATAAAATATAAACCAAAGGTGTGTGCTTTAGACCACAAGATATAAGTGAAAACATCAACAAGAGGAGATTAATAATATGAAATATACATTATAAATAATAGCTCATTTCAAAGAAGATGAAATGCTGAGCATTTCTCTCGCTTACAGTATACAGATCCGATTTTTAGTATCTGAAATATTTTAATACATATGTTCAACTAACCTTATCATTTGGTTTTCAACACTATTTTTTCCTTTTCGCCTCTCTAACACGACGTCGCGTTAAGATACAATTTTGAATTATAACATATTACAGAGAGGATGAAATGCTGAACAATTTCCTCGCTTACAGTATGCAGGCCCGATTTATAGTTTATGAGATATTTTAATTTATATGTAAAGATATTTTAATTAATCGACTCTAGCCGACTTTAGCCGATCGTTAATGCCGAAAATTCCACAAAAAAAGTGCAAACGCGCCTAATGAAGTTTTCACTTAAAAAATGAACGAACATCGATTTATTACTTAATTATATATCATTCTCCAGCTTAGTATTATTAGCAAAAGGTGGGGTTCGAAATAGGTAATTAAAGAAATCAAAATTAAATCTGTTCAAAACTTATATCTGGAATATTTAAAAATCATTTGATGATTTTTATTGAGAGCTATTTCTATTTTTAAGAGAAGGAGATGGTCCGGTTCATAAATAAACTAAAATAGTGACAAAACTATTTTATTTCAAGCTAACGTTTCATTTTATTTCAAGCCCTCCAGTTTTCTTTTTGATCATAAGTGATAAAAATAATAATAATAATTTTTAAGTAATGCTTTTTAATATAACTTTTTTTGAGAATATTGTTGTCAGCAATTAGCAACATTTTTATTCCCGAAATTTATAAGAAATTTTAGCTTAAAAAAAAATATGTATGTATTTATACATGCATGTGTAAATACACATGAAAAAAATGTATGTATTTATACATACAGAGTGCTGGTACAGCGTCCACAATTAAAGCGATTTCAGAAATATAATATTGAAATTGTGTATATTAATAACGTCACATAATACATATATATTAATATTTCATTTTATTTTTGTATAAAATGTGGTTTTTATTTTCTGATACATTTTTTTTTATCACAATATATTCATTATTATTTATGTAAAACCGTATCACTCAGTGAGTGATCATTATTTTTAATGGAATAAATACAAATCGAAGATTTGTTTAAATTTTTATTTACAAATCAGGAACGATTTTTAATTTAAAAATTTAAAAATAAAATATTGTATAATAATCATTACATGCTTTTGTGAAAAAAAATAATTATCGATTTCAAAGCCTGACAAAACTTTACATACGTAGTAATTTATAAACCAAAAAATATTACAAATTTCACAACAAAAAAAAATGTTTAAACCTATTATGGCGTACATTTACTGTAAATTATAAATAAAAAAATATATATAAATTGGTGAAAATATATATATTATTACAATATTTTGAAATCAGGGTTGTCAATATTACAAAGAATTACTGAAAATATTTCAGGGGATTGTAAAGTCTCATAAAGGATCATCAATTAATTAATTTATTGAATTGACTTTATTTTTTTCAAAATTTGTGGTATTTTTTTATATTAAAAAACACTATGGGAAATTCATCTATTTTTTAACTCCTCTGCGAGAACGGAATTGTTTGGAATAGGTGAAACTTTGTATAAAAAGTTCGCTAGGACTAAAAGGAAAATTTTCAACAAGCCAGTAAGTAACCTAGAAAATACTGGGAGAGAGTAGCAGTCTTGCGGTGTGCTTGAGAGTGCTCCTCTTAGGATGTTGAGAAAGAATAATAAAAATCTTATATTGATAACCAATTTAGTACAATTATGCCTTAGTTAAAATATTTTCCAAAATAGAAAATCATTATAACAAAGTCGAATTCTTTCACAGAATATAAAACTGAAATTGAATACGGCAACGATCCTTGGGGAAGTTGAGAATAAATGAATAAATATAACAAAACAGATATGATTATTAAATTTTCCTTTAAATAAATAAATAAAAACGAACTTAAAAATAAAAATTAAATAAAAACCGGGAAAACTAAAAGAAGAAGGGCCTACTACAATACTGTGACGTAACAGACATCAAGTCCTCAACGGGATCGTCGATATCAGTTATTAAGGGCACAGATTGATAAATGGCGCAGTAATCAGGGCACAGCTGATGAAAAACCCATTTTCCTCCAACTTCGTCAAAACAGTATCATAACGTCTGTAGTTTCTTGATTTATAAAATCGACTTATCTAAAAAAAATAAATTGAAATATCAACAAAAGTAAGTTCGCCATACAGAATATTAATAATTTACTATTCAAAATCTAATGTATGCCTTAAGATCAGTTTAATAATTATTAAAATTAACCAATTAACTAACCAAATGAAATTATTGAATATAATAAAAAAAAAAGAAAAACATTGTAAAAATATATTATATTAGACTAATTTAACGCACAAATTTTCTTTTAAGATGTAAAAATTTAAAAATATTTCTAAATTTTATTAAAAATAATTTTGAAAAACTTAATTATATATTATGTAATAAATTTTATAATTATAAAAAATTAATGAAATGTGTTTAATTTTAAACATAGAATTTTAAATCTTGAAATATTCAACCGCATTATGGCAAGTAAAAAATTAAAACAAACTATGTTAAGGTCTTTAATTTAGAAAAATCGTTTCCGCAACAAACTTGCCGGATGCTCACTGGAGACGGCAGAGTTCGCAAAAAAAGAATTTAAAAAAATTAATCAAGGGTCAATTAAATATTAATAACTATTTAATTTGTTGAATTTGGAAAATAGCGAAAACCATAATAATAAAAAAATAAATTAATTTAATTTAAAAAAAGAAGATTGGGACCCGCAGTGAGCTACGAACTTGGAACCTTTGGGTTTAATAACTTGTGTTAATTAACCTCATAATCTTATCGGACCTTCTTACTTGGTTAATAATGACATTCTCTAATCCCTCGAATAGGATTTTACAGTTCCTTATTAAACCTTAAAAAAAAACAATATAATATATACGTAAAACATGAAAACAAACAGAAAAAAAATAAGAAAATAAAACTGGATATCATTAATACTAATGATGAATTTACTTATTTAAATAACTCTTAAAGGGAATGAAAATTATGCACAAGAAATTAGATTTATAAGAAAACAAAGAAAGTACAGTTAACTTTAATTATCAAAGAAAATATTATAAAATTATTATTGGACTAAACATTAATTTAGACTATACAGTAAACCAATTACATATTTTTGGGGAAAATGGATAGAAAAAAAATTATATGTACATATTTACAATATCCCACTGGTTGAACTCTGTCCAATTGGCACATTCGGTTATCTAAAGAAGCGGGAACTTATTCGAGCTAGCGTCGTCAGTGTCTTCCCAGTCCACCTCTTTAAACTGTGAAAATGTTCATTCACCAACTTGCAAAATCAAACGGCATTCATCAATGATAATCACAGGTTCATGGATAGGAAAAGAAAATCCGGTGTACACCGCAAAACTAAATTGTTTCACACACAAAAATCCTTAGCGTGCCTCAACACTCGCGAGGTTCCGCCATCTCTCTCTCAACTCAACTGTCTTTTTTTTCCTCCCAATCAGCTGTTGGCTGTTACACTGACTTAAAAATAATATTTACAACTAATACTTAAAACTAAGACTTATTATAAACAATTACTTGTTATTAAAACTAATACTAAATACTTAATTTTATATTTAACCCTCTTCGAGTTGATAAAAAAACTAATTATTATTTATAAAAAACTAAAAATTATTTTACGAACTAATTTTTTTTTATTTCATTTTTCGTTACAACTATAAAAAAAATTAAAATTAATTTGGTCAATGAATAGAATAAAAACAAATTAACTACATTCCTTAATACGTATATGGATTTGTACAATTGACGTTTATAAGAATTAATAAGACAAAAATATAAATTTGAATCTTTTTTTTAACATAACTTAACAATGGTATCCACTGAAATACAAATAAAACAAACTTAAGTATGAATAGAAATTAAAATAAAGGTCAATATTGAAGATGGATGTTGATAATTTAAGTTGGAGAAAATTCAAATGATTCTGAATTCATAGTGAATTCTTGATTACTCATTGCGAATTTATGTATTAAAAATCTGATGGGCCCAAACAGAACTTTCATTTACCGCTCTACTTTAAATAGAAATTATTTTCTGGCAATGCTGGGTTATTATAAAATTTTTGATGTGCATTTTAAACGGAGCTAAAGCTTAAAGCTGACAGATTACAAATCATTAAAACCATTAAAATTACAAAAAGTCTACTTATTATATCGACGGTAGGCAATAAAAATATAGTTACTTCTACTGCTTTATAAACTACTCTTCAGTCTTTGAGCCTTTTAGTTGACAGAATGGCTAACTCCAATTTCAATATTTTTGAGTAATGTTGTCTTAATGATATTTCTAGTTGAAAAAAGTTTTCTATAAAGACAGTGAGTAGGTGATTGCAATGTTGAAATATAGAACTGTGAATAAAATTACAAATTTTGCCGCTAGAAACATCGCTAAAATTAATAATAAAGAATGTTGAAATTGGGGTTAGTCATTCAGTCAACCGTATATGCCTAGAGAGGTTTGAAGATATATCTGAGTATTTAACCTATAAATGATTATCGATTGTAGGACTATTAGTTATTAAACTGTTATTTTCCATTGTAAAGTATACTAAAGATAAATTTTCATTGCCTGCCATGGATTGGTTGGAAATTGTCACACTAATTTTAAGTGGATAAGTGGATGCCTTTGCGATTTCACAAAGGGAAAATTCATCAAATTATTCACTAATTTTATTTTCTAAAAGGTTAGTTGATGATTTTTTGGAATAAACGTCCTATAGTTACCTAATTATTTAAATATAATATCATACCTAAAGTTATTAAACCACGGTAAATGTATTTAAGTTTATAATCATAGCCATGAAATATTTTTATATTTCACTACTTCTTTCAAACAAGTACAATGAAATTGTACTTTTTCATATCTCTTAATAATGAGAGATAGTTAATTATTTAAAATGAACCATATTAATGGTGCTTTAGAGGAAGACGTATATGAACATTGGGCATATAAGCCCTGTAATGTGACATCAATGGGGAAAACACCTAAATGATATTAAAGACCACTTAATTATACAGTGATACTCCGAGTTTAATTAAAATCGTTAGAGCCGTTTTTGAAAAAATTCTAAAAATGTGTTACACAGTTATATAAAGTTGCACTTCCTTTTTGAGCTAGATTATTCACATACACACAGACACGCATACCATTTTTCGGGACGTGGTTATTTGGACTCAGGGGACCTCAAAACGTGTATTTTACACGTGTAATGTGTATGTTCAAAACTCAAGTAAGTAAGTATTTGCAATACTTACCCTTACTATATATTACATATATAGGTAAGTGCGTGAGCTGGGTGGCCGAATGGGCAAACGCGTGTGCACAGTACCGCCGTTGCCCGGCAACCTGATTGTCTTTTAAATCCCCGGCTTTAAGTCTTTACCTATATATAAGTTCGGATCCAGTTTTAGCGAGGCAAAATTTATTTAGGAATGAATCTCGACCATTCCACTGTGTATAGCCTTAAAGGCGAGGAAGGGAAGGACCAGAGAAAAAAAAATTATATATATATATACATATATAGGTAAGTTAAAGTAAAAACTAGTCAAATTAATTCAGTTTTCACATTTATGTTCAATGATTTTAAATAGAGTGTGGTGAATGTGATCTCTGAACACTATTATAAATGTTCTTTGAGACGGATTGTAATATTTCTCAATAAGTAGGTTCCAAAAAAAAAAATAAATAAATAAAAATGGTCAATGGTTATTGTGTTTAATGCATAAATCATTCAATATCCTCCTTCTTTATTTTTTATGGGTGCAACTAAATCAATTCTATTCACAGTGGAATGGTTGAAATTCATTCCTGAATAAATTTTGCCCCGCTAAAACTGGATTCGAACCCATTACATTTGCCTTTACGGTCTCAAATTTAATGATCTGTACATCCATAATAAACAGGATAGAAAAAAAAAAAAAAGACGAACCAAACGCAAAAATCTGTCTAAGTAGTTAACCAAACAATTCCTTTTGTTCTATCCGATTTTTAAAAAACATTTCATAGTAAAAAACATGGTTATTAATATTTGTAATAAAACCACTGAAACATATTAAACCAAACAAACAATCTTTACTTTCGTTTCACAGAAGAAAAAAAAAACCACGACCCTTAAGTTTCGTTTAATCTCAAAGATTAAAATAAAACAATTTTTGTTTTATATATTTTCTTGCAATGTAAATAAATTTTTTTTTTCATGAGTTAAAACTATTTTTTATATCAAATATTTTTGTACCATCCATAAGTAAATAATCCTACCATGCAGCATATTTAATTTTTTCAGATAATTTTTATCACTAATACTCAATTCAAAACATGATCATTTGGGTTTATGAGAACGAAATCAAAATACCACTTTCTATTATTCGGAAGGTAACAAATTTAATCCATAATTTTCACATTTATTGATCGTATTAAAGGCGTTAGCATTTAAAACTCTTGGGTGTTTTTTTTTATTTTGCTTCCTCACTACCGAAGGTAGGGAAGCATTGTGTTCGTGCGAGAGATTAAAAAAATTTTTTTGCTCAGAATCGAAAATTTTCACTCGCGTTTTACGTTTCAGACATCAAGGATAAAATTTGGTTCGGTGTCTGTCTGTCTGTAGTCAAATCGATGTGACGGGCATATCACTTAGTACCGTTCATCCTATCTTCATGAAAGTTTCAGGGATTATGCTGATTGGTGCCTAGATGGTCCCATATCAATTTTACCGAATTCCATCCAGCACTTCCGCTTACGCACGCGCAAACGTATATTTTTAGATATGCCAATATTTCAGAAAGGGCTTGTTCGATTTGGCTCAAAGTTAGATAAAAGGTAGACTTTGGTGAAAAAATAACGTAGGGTCAATTTTATTGAATTCTGTCCACCACTTTCTCTTATATATGCACTACTAGTCCGCTGTCCGTCGTCCGCGCATTACCCTGGACCGATTTTTTTCGAATTTGGATATAAAATCATAGGTCACCAGAGGATGATCCTCCTTCAACGACATTACTATTCGCCTTCTCGTTTCAAAATGGCGGCCGAAAAACCTCCGTTGCTATAGACTGTAGCGCCTAAACGAATGTACCGATTTTAATGAAACTTCGCTAAAGTCATTTTCTCTACGCCCTTTAAATTTATCTATATAACATATTTCAACGAAAAGAAGCTCAAAAAAAGTTACGAGGGATGGTAAGTTTAAATTCCGAATAACTCAAGAAGTATTCTCATTTTTGTGAATATTGTATGGTTTTTAAAGGTTTGCGGAATTTCCTAAAAAAAAAAAAAAAATTCGTTAAAATCGGACAATTAGCAGCAAAGATATGGTCTCTAGTTTATTTTTAGATGTGCTAGTGCAAAAGGTTTATCTTTTGTTTTGATTTTTGGATGTCTTACTGAAGTAATGCTATGTTGTAGCACAATACTAATGATTAAAAAAAAGTTTAGTCCAATAATTGGAATCACCTTTTATTTATTCTTCTTTATAACTAGGAATTTAATGTTACTTTATATGTATAATTGTTTGGAAATAATATACCATAGTGAAATAACTTGCAGTGGATTTTTTTTCAAATTAATCATCGTTTTATATATATATATATATATATATATATATATATATATATATATATATATATATATATATATATATATATATATATATATATATATATATATATATATATATATATATGTATGACGGAAGGGCTGAAGCCCCTCCCCTAAAATTATATCTGGATTCGGTAGTGTATATCACTATTATCAGAGCAAAAGTTCGAATGTAAAAATTTTCAACTTTAATTCTATGTGTATTAATGGTGACATTTTGTAGTCTGCATCTGATATAAGTATTCTGCTACTATGGAAAATAGCAGATGACAATAAAATATGAAATTATTCTAATAAAGCATAAAGAAATAATGGGTTTCACTAACAGTATTGAAATTCATATTCATTATGCATTTATTTTTTTGTTTTTTTTTATTAAGCATAATCAGGTATGGAATCTTCAAATACGACACTCTTTTGTTGAATGTTGAAGGGTACTTGAACTGTAATCGGCTATTCCGATTCTGCTTCTCTCAGAGATTCTATTCTCATACGAAAAATTGTATACCTTGTAATATACAACAGAAACGATGAGGAAGCTATACTGACCTTACTTGGCAGACTTTTTTTATTTATGTAAGTAAATAAATATTTTGATCATATTACACAATTTTACTATAAATTACATTTAAAAAAATACAAAGCGAACCTATATGTTGATTTTTTTCTGGACTATAGAATTAATTTAATATTTGGAGAACTCATTAATTCCTAAAGTCCATTAGTTTGCTAATGAGATACTTTTCATGACGATCTTTTTCGATTATATTCCATTCCATTTTTTGTTTTGTTTTTTTAATCTGTCCTCTATATTATTCATTTGAAGTCACAAAAATGTTTGTCCTCAGTATCGAAAATTGCAATTGGTTGCAAGGCTGTATACATCAAAGAAAAAATTGGTCCAGCTACATGCCTCCCTGTCTATAGGCATATCATCTACTGTCATTAATTCGATTTCGATGAGCATTTTATGTGCGAGTTGGTACGTATAAGTAAAACTATTCTCTATTCTCTAACACACGTTTATTTCATTAACAACTTATTTTATTTATCTCAAAGTTAAAGGAAAGTTTATCATTTTCTTTTCAATTACTTTGTCTTAAGCATGGGCAAATGCATTTCATTGTTCTGAATCAAAATCCTCCTTTCAACAGAAATGTTATTTTTTTTCTATGTTTAAGGTATGCTGATGGGAAATCTTTATCAGCCTTCATTTCATGCCAAATTATGTATTTTTGATATTTTTTATCATTTAAAACTTTAACGAAACGTGAAAAAAATTATTTGATATTGAAGCTTTTTTTTTCTACATTGCAAAAAAGACTCATTCGAATCGGCTCAAAGTGGGAAAAAAGTTGTGGTATTGTGTAAAAATGTCATCAATTGCATCAAATTTTATTTAATGAAATTGTAATAATAACATACTATAATTAAAATAATTTTTATTAGATTTCTCCAACTTTAGTACCAGAAAGAGAAGTCTTTTAATGAACGAAGTTAAAAAAAAAAAAAGATTAAAAGAAACAGAATAAATAGAAATTTCGGAATTCAGAATCAAAAATACCTATTCGAGTTTTATATTTCAAGCAATAAAGAACAAATTTATTTCTGTGTTTATATATTGTCTAATTCATGTGAAGGGCATGTCACTTACAAGATTTCTATATCTTAGGTACAATTAACAAATAAAACTAAGAGATTAGATGATATCGTAGATGAAATCATATGTAATAAGACATTATTATTACAATACGGGTCGAAAAATTATAAGCTTGATTATATTATTTTTCTTAACCTGATTCATTTTTGATGTCAAAATTACTTCCTCATCAAATCACTTGGCTGTATCATTCTGAAGAGCGTAAGCCATCATCAACTGACGACTAAAAGCTTCCTAATTCTGGAAATTGTAGTCTTCTCTATCCCAACTTTCCCACATATTAGCCAAATGATCCCAAAAGAAATCCTGGCCTCCTAAACTTCTATATCCCTGGCGCTTTAGTATCTCTAAACTACTATATAATGGATCTTAACGACCTTTCCTATGATCGCATACTATTAAATCTAACTGTTAAATCCTATCTCTGATTTTTAGATGACTCTGGCACAGATCCTCGAAGATTGGACTTTCAAGCAATAATATTTTTTTAAGAGCACCCTAGAAAAAACCATTGGATGGAAGGAATTTCACTCACTTGATCGTATTATCTCCGAATAAATATTTTTCTTCATTTTATTAATTAAATACTGTTTTATTGCTATTACTACACTTGCCTATTGCCATATTGCTAAAAATGGCAAAATAACGAAATACTCCAATAATTTAAAAAAAGAATGATAAAAATCAGCCTATATATATATATATATATATATATATATATATATATATATATATATATATATATATATATATATATATATATATATAAACACACTGACAGGCAAACAATTCCACCCACTGGTTACCCATTAAGGAACCTCGTTGGAAAGGTTGGCTCTGGGAAAAATTACAGGCTGCATATCTTTCGTTTCTTCTCCACACCCTTTCGCGCCCGTCTGGAGATTGAAGAGGGAATCATGACTCATCTGTAAAAAGTACAGCACTCCATTCGTCCATAGACCAATGGCTCGAGCAAAAGCCAGTCGTATTACCCTGTGAGTTCTGGTCAACTCTGGTCCTCATACTGGAGGAAAAGCCATTAGTCCATAATCATTTAATCTTCTCCGAGCGGTACGTTCAGAAATTTACACACCTCGAACTTCTCGGTAAGGTGCCGGTTTCGTAAAATTCTCAAAGTCAAAAACCGGTCATCATGTGGTTCTGTTACCCTAGGCCGTCCAGAACCAGCCCTTCTATTGTAAGAACCAGTTTCCCGAAAACGCCTGACGGCGTCTCATAAAGTTTCATATGGAACTCCGATGGTATTAGCTGCATATCTAATGGAACGTCCATCATCAATAAGTGACACACCACACGCAACATCCTCAGCACTAAGAGGCATTTTTAAACTAAATATTGAAAAAATTAAAAGCCGGAGACTAAGAAATGTGCTGCAAGAAACGGCACTGAACTAATGATACTGAATAAACATTTTGATTCCATAGAAAGTAAACATTGGAATCTAGAATCATTTCATCGAATTAAGGGTTAAGGGTTATTGTCCTTTATATTAACATTCCTAATTGAAAACAAAGACCCTTTTCTATATTTTTGTAGGCCACCTATTTGTTGTGATAAAATTATGTTACCATTGAAGCAGAAATTTCTAGGAATTTTTCTAGGAAATTTTAGCAAATAGGAAATTTTCTAGGAAAATCAAAAACTGTCTCTGGGAAATGAAGGAGTCGCCGGATAGAGACATCGTCCTCGAATGGGTATCCTCACATTGTGGCATACCTGGGAACGAAGCTGCAGACAGGGCTGCGAACCTCGCAAGAAGAAAAAAAAAATGGAACCACAATGATCAATTTAACGACCACTGTTGACCGGAATACCAAAAAAAAGTAAATGAAAAATGGCAATTTAAGTGGAACCAATCTACAAACAAATTGCAAGAAATTAAAAAGGATATCCAAGTATGGACAACCTCTTTCAGAAAGAACAGATCAGAAGAGAAAGAACAGATTTTAACTCGACTTAGAATTGGACATGCAGCATTTAGCCATGGCTACCTAATGAGAGGCCTGAAATCACCATTTTGTAAAACATGCAACACATCACTTACATTGAAACACATTGTAACAACTTGCAGACTATACTCTGACACCAGAACAAAACTTAATATATCCTCCAACATATCTGACGCACTTTCAGACGACGAAGAGAATATACAAAAAGTATTTGATTTCATAAAAGACATTAAATTTGTCAACATAATTTAATTCCATCTAAACTCGCTAATGACCCACTCGGGTAGGTGCGGAATGTAACACTAAATAAATAAATTTAAAAAAATATATGAAATTAATTTTTTATTCTGACTACCATGGCTATATCCACTTGAATATGTATAAGGAAAATTTCACGTGGATTGAGGTCGACATATTTACCAGAAATCAAATAATGCCTTATCAAACTTATTTCTCTGACAGTAGATATCCAACAAAATTTCCAGTAACTGGTTTGCCCCGATTCTATTCAACGACCCATTAAGATATTCCAAAAATGTATAGCCCGATCGATGTCCAGCTTTTCCAGTAAATTCTATGCCTAACCCAGGCAATTTCCAAGCCTCAGCAGTAGAAAATCAGCTTTCGTGAAAGGCATTCAAGACTGAATTTCTAATTGATTGTAAAATAGGAACTCATTCCTATATAGACTCTACCGAATCGCAAACAAATTTGGAGATTTATAAACTGAAATCTTACTAATAAATTGATAAACAAGTTTAAAAAAAAAAAAAAAAAAATTTGAGAGTGTCGCTCCACATAAAAAAAGTTACTTTCAAGGAGAGGTTGCGGAAGCTGGGTCGTCGATTTCACTGAAGTTTTTTTTTTTTTTGTGATACAATATTAGATGAACCACGTCATTCGTTCTAATGGGTCCTAAGAGCCAAAAACAATTATAATTCCTTTCGTATCCAATCCCTACAATCCAAAATCCCTCGTAAAATCCTCAATGCTCCTTACTTTGTTACAAATAAAATCAACCACAACGACCTTAACGTTCCCTATGTTTCAGATTTCTCGCAATCCAGATATCAATCCTTCCATAATAAACTTCATGACCATCCCAACCCTCTTGTTTCTAACCTTGCTTCCTATTCAACTCCTGGTAACTCTCCGAGGTGTCTGAAAAAGAGTTCTCGTTATCTCCTAATATAGACATATTATTAGAGTGCTACCGATGGGTAGTTTCTCAATATGTGTTTCATGTCATTATATTCCTGAGTGCATATTTACCGTATGTATGTTTTTATATACAGTTGTAAAAAAAATTTCTTTGCTTTTCCCGGATTTTCAGGTTGATATATACCAATCAATTTTTTTTTCTGAAAAATAAAACTTATCGACCAAATGAGTTATAATGCATAATAAATTACAAACTCTAAAAGTGCTTCCAGTAAACTAGGCCAAGTAAACTTTGGTTATTAAAAAGCAAGTTAGATTTGTTATTAGAGTCCTTTAAAACTTTTGAATAGAAATTTATACAGAAATAAAGTAAATAAAGGAGTAATATTCTTGGATTTTTTTTTTTTTTTTTTTTTTTACGGCTACTAATTTAAGAATCCATAACTTCTAAGAATTTTCTTCAAATTCAATGTCAGTACAACCGGTGAATCACTGCTCCTCTAACTGACAATTGGATTATAAATTAAGAAAAACTTCTCAAACATTTTTTTTTATATCTTTCGTTCCATTTTTCTTACGAAGGTTCGAATTAGTGCTATGTTTGTTTTCTACCAAATCTATTTAATTAAATTCAATATTATTCAACATTAAATAGTTGAAGATTTATTTATTTTTTAGGTCAAAACTGTCTTAAATTTAAGATTTAAATCGATCAGACTAAGTATTAAATAGTTATGAAGTAACAACCATTAATGAAATTAAAAGATGCTCCATGCAGAAGAATTAAAATGTGAAGGTTTCAGGTTTTATTGGCCATAAATCATATGCAATCATTTTCAAGAAAATAAGTAAGACAAAAATATATATCAAAAACGATCAACACAGCACAAATCTACACTAGGTTTGTCCAAATGCGAGACCGAGACGAGTATTGGTCTTGCAAACTCAGTCTTGGTCATAGTTTTGGTCTTGCGCAAGAGTCTCGCAACAGACTTGCAGTTACTTATTAGCTTATTACTATAGAGATATTACTGTATTTTTTTAGATAGGAGAAACCTAACTATGCTCGATTTAAAAATTAGAGTAAAGTGCAAAAGTATGTAGGTTATACCAATTATTAACATATAGTAACTAAGATTTTCAAGTATTAGTAACTATTTCGCCTTAATTTTTATTAAAAATAGTGGGTTTTTTTTAACAGTATTGGTCTTGCAATAGTTAAGTGGCCTTGGTCTTGGTCTTGCACTTTGCACCAAGACCGATTTTGGGAAACACTAATCTACACAAAACAGTTATAAGTTTTAATATTATGCAATATTTTAACAATAAAACGAGGAGTTAATTTGGATCGATCATAGCCCAATCAGATTCTATTTTAAGATATATTGCAGACAAGTTGACAGCATTAAATCAGTATGCAAATACTATACATTCGTATTTACTGATTTTATTACTTTATTATTGTAATTTTTTATACACGCTGGACTAGTAAGCCAATTAGGATTTCCGCAAAGTATGAAATTAATAACTTGGTGTCGGAAGACTATCACTTTAGTATCTATCCCTTTAATTGATAGGGTTTTGATAAAAGCAGTACAAAAGGAACAGTAGTTTCTTATAAGAACTGTTAATGAAGTGACAGTACTTCAGAACCTTAACAAATACTGAAGTCATTAAGGTTGTATTGGAAAGAAATTATTTATATGTTCTCAATAATCACTATATAAATACTCTTCAGTTTCATTCTTGTCAGAATCGTATTGATTGATATTTGTACTTTGTTCTTGTACTTTACACTTTCTGAAGACAAAAAAAAAAACGATCTAGTTACTGATAATGATATAAATATATTAGGAGATTCTTTCAATTCGAGAATAATGTTTTAAGCAACGAACGTTTTGAAGGAACGGAAATATGACAAGAGCGATATTTCTATCTATATCTCCCGAATAGTTACGTGACATATATTCCTGTCAGGATAAATTGAGACAGTATTCATAACAACTTAATACTTAAGTCTAAAGGATCTTAAATTGTTAAGAACCCCATAATTACTCCAAGCATGCAACTCTACGGGCCGTTTCGAGGTTAGAAACCCGGAAAGAGACTTTCTGAAAGCAGAATTTCGAGAAAGCAACTTTCGATTCGTGGAAGCTAATAAAAATATTTATTCGACATTCTCATTCCTTCGAAACCTAAGCCTTATTCGGTGAGGATGCCTTCCCTACCAGTTCCATTAATCGCTTCTTAGGAGGGACAGTTCCCAGCGCCATATAAGTCAGCATTCAAAGACAAATATAATGTTTGCGATTTTGATTATTCAATGAAATATTAAGATATTTTAATATCTTGAAAATTTTGAGTGTGGCTGAAATTGCACTATAAAGTTTGTTCTTGAAATAATTTCAAAACCACAGTATTTCAGTATTGGAATTGCGTATTGCTACTGTTAGTTCATGCATATCAAAATTCTGTGTTTTACAGGTGAGCTTTAAAAACTGATTATTTCTTCATGATCTATTAGTATGATTTCATATTTTATTTCATATTTATCTGCTTTATTCCATAGCTGAGGACTACAAGATGTCACTTTTAATACAAATAGTATAAAAATAGAAAATTTGTAAATATGAACTTTTGCACTAACAGTAGTATAGTATTTCGTACACAGTTTTAATATTCCCAAATTATTTTCCTTTTTATTTCATCAACATCATTATCATTTGATGGCGCTATGGTCCTTGTGGAATCTTGGTCTCCTCTACTATCTTCCTCCAAATCGATCTGTCTTTGGCGATCCTTCTCGATCTGCCTATACCCAGGCTCCTTAGATCATTTTCAACGTCTTCCACCCAACGAAATCTAAGCCTACCTCTTTTCCTTCTTCCACCCGGATGTCCCTCCATCATCATTTTAGGGGGTCTACCATACTCTATTCTTTGCAATTGACCCAATAATCTTATCCTTCCACTCTTAATGGTGATTATAGTGTCTGGAGCATTATATAGCTTCTTCAGCTCGTCATTTCTTTTCATACGCCAAAGATTTCCTTCTTTGGTTGGGCTGTAAATTCAATCGCCCCTCTTCTTTGAGTGTGAGTGTCCAGCACTTTCTTCCACATACATATATTCCTTTTTATTTATTGACAATAAATACAATTTGCGAAAAACATTTCTGTCTTCTTGACACAAAAATATACCATGTATATTATGTATGACAGGTGATATATGAAAGAAATATTACTTATATTTTCAACAATTTTAGGTTAAACCCAGGAATGCAACCAAGAAGAACGTGCTAGTGAAAAAATAGTTAATTTAAGTACGACACAAACTATTATTACTATTACAATCTAAATAGTTCGTCGATTTTTGGAGACTGGAGTTCATTACATGCTGGAGCTAACTACATGCTTCGAGTTGTTCAACACACGAGCGATTAGGCTTGGTGTATTGTAAAATATTGTTTAAGAGGAATATGCTTTATTGTTCAATTCCTCTTTCAATTAATCGAGTCCCTGCGTCGGCTTATTTAAAAAAAATAAATAAACGCCAACACTCTCTTAATTTGAAAAAGTTGACTGAATCAATATTCTTGACAGATATAAATGTAAATTGAAATTATGATTGATTAGTACATTCAATTTATATTTATTCATAACATAAATATGTATAAACATAAATTGTTGTTTATAGGCAGACTGGTTAGTGGAGCGACGCTGCAAACGTTCTGGGAAGAGTATATAACCTGAAAGAAACAGAGACAGACCTACATATAGGAGCTTTATCTGAAAGCTTCATAGAGCGAAGCTACACGGATAGCACTTAAACAAGCTTGTTTTCATCTATATTACTACTCTACAAAGGGATATTGAAGAAATAATTAGAGAGGTGTTTGTTAGTGAGCTCTAGTTAGATCAACAGGAACGACGACATCGCAACAGATTCTCCCTGAAAAAATGTGGGACAAGGTTGCCAAAGAACTGAAAACAACAACGAAATCAACATTTCTTTAAAAAAAAATGTAGTCAGTATTATGAAAAGTATCCATTTATTGTCTGTTTTCATTTATAAATAATTGACGGCAGGAGGATAACCTGCAGTCTTCGTGAGCGAGCTATTTATTTATGTAACCCTTACATATGAAACCCCATGTATTTATGTATGTGACGTACATCCCAGAAAAAGGACTGTACAAAAGTGTTGATGAATACGAAGTTATTCTGAATGCATTTTTGATACAAGGAAAATTAAAGGACGTAATGAATACTTGCGACGCAAAGTTGTCCCAAACGGTGAAAAAGTAGACATAAAATTATTTTTTACGTTCTTCTCTAGAGTATGACTGCCTATACCCATTCAAAGCTACAGGTCTAAGCTATCTCAAGCCAGATTTTCAGATTGCTAAAATAAATTGTAAGCTTATGAGTCTAATTTAAGTAACGAAAAACGTGTAGAAATGAGGCTGTGTTAGACTTGCTAATAATTTAAGTTATCACTTATTATTATAAAATTATTTTTTTATATCGACTTGAAAATTGATTGAAAATCATCATTGAGATGATTACACCAATAATTAACAATCGATAGCTGCCACAAGCTACCACCGTTGACTTGAGATCATTTGTAATTAATATTTATTTACGATTCACAATACGTGTGCTGCGAAGGCAAACGTAATAATCCCCACATATATTATTATAGTAAGGCTCGAAATCGGTTTTGTGCCAAATATAAGCTCTTGTCATGCTCAAATACCATGAATGGGGTACCGTTGGATTCAGGATTTCACGAGGGTTTGGAGAATCATACTCTCCGTTTTTGTTTTTCTTTCTAAAATAAATAAAGTCGGTACAAACATTTTTCTCAGCTTCAATACTGGAACGGTGGTAGGTCTGCAGATCGGTAAGAGACAAATTGGATCTTGAAGACATTGAAGCGTACAGCAAGACCCGGTTAGTTCCCTCGGAACTATCAGATCCTGCGTTTTCAAGCCCAAAAACGTACTATTTTCGAGATAACGCAAGGCTTCGGGTTCGCATCTACATAACCATACGTGAATTGTAGTACTGTCAGTGAATACATGTCTCATTTCGTCGACTTGAGGCCTCTATGATCGAGAGAGGAGGAGTTAATATTATTTATCGATGGTCTTTTTGATCGGCAAGCCATATCATCGATAATTCATCAACAAATCTCAAGATTAAGCCACCAATTTCGAAGGTTTCCTCCTTCTTCAGGCGGGCAAAATAGTCCAATCACCCCGAAAATTCAAGCAAACAAGTTATGAAAGAAAACAAACTTTATTCACGAATAACTGAAAAATTACACACGTTTCCCTTGGTTATACCCATGATTATATAAAAGATTACTAAATTTCCTGCAAAATGAAAAAAAAAAATTATCGAAATCGGACAATGTTTAGAAAAGATGCAGCTTATTGAAATTTGGGAACATGTTGGTTCCAAACATTAATGAAGATTTAAGTTAAATCTTGATTCCTTTGTCGATTTATCGCTAATGTAATTTTTTTTTTTTTTAGCTTTTGATACGTTGCATTATTCTTAATACTATCGAAATAAGAATATCTATAAGTTATTACGGTATAAGCATATATGTGATATAATATATTATAATTATATATATATATATATAAATTACATCTTTAAAAGCTAAAACAAGAATTTCTAAAGGTCGAAAACAAAAAAATAACTCACGTTCTCTATTATAGCATCATTTATTTTTGTATTTTCATTTATTTATTCGGATAATATTTTATATTCATTGCACAGATAATGGAGTATATTTAGTAGTTATGCTATAAAACAAACAAACAAGAAAACCATTAAAAATAACGGAGTTATAGAATTATGTCCAAAAAAATCTTGTTAGGGACCACTGTGCGACGCATGGCTACGAGTAAGGGAAAACTCGAGATATCAACTAAATATATATATTTTTTTGTTAATTGATCTATTCAATAAAAACAGTGAAAAATTTATATTCTGCCAACTGAAAATATTCTCTGATTCTAAATCTAGATAGATTCAAATATATGTCGCGAGTTTTCCCTTACTTATCCCACTGTACGACGCCGCGCTTGGCAAACCCTTCCATTTGCAGTACACTCTCTCGTGCTATCTCCTTACTACTCGACGTTTGCCGGCAGTATCGCTACCAGCGGGGATCCTTACATACTTTTATCCACAGCAATAATATGAAATATAGTTTAAAATAATTGCGTGGGATCCGTATTACTTCACATATTTAAAAATATTTACAAGGATTAAATTGCTATTTTGACTAAATAAGTCACCAACATACTACATGATTCCTCAGGTCTGTTTTGAAGTCTATTAACTATTGATAGATTTAAAACAGGCTCATTAAGTTTCCTCGTAGACAATTAGAAGATGAGTTTATGACTTTATAAATATAACTATCAAAATTCGTTAAAATACTAAATTGTAATCATTAAATTTATAATTCACATATATAAAATTAGAAATGTAAGACATTAGAGAGAAAAAATTACATTGATAGTATTTATTAATTATATAATTTTTATCTTTTGTAAGAATAATAACTATTCTAAGATTGTAAATCACGATAAAATTCAGTCAAAAGGTCCCTGAACTCCGTAAGAAAAATCAGCACATCTTTTTTTTTTTATTGTGAATTCTTAGTATAAGATTCCTTTGAACTTTAATTTGGTGGCTTCTCGTTAGTGAAATTTCCGTATCTATTGCCTGAAAAGGATTTGAAAGTAGGCCTTTGTCAATGAGCAGGGTCTGGTTGTCATTTCACCAATTTACTTTTCTGAGAGAATATTTTTCAATTTTGTATTTTTTGTGACCTCCATCACCTGTGTTCCATCACCTGTTTGTTCTACAGTAGTGATTACTTCACAGTTTAACTAATTATAATAAGAACAAGAAATCGTCAATGTGATTTAAGAATCGTACCACGGGGAATAAAATATTTATGTATTGATTAATTCAATATTTTAAGGATATGAAACTAATGTTTGGAAAAAAATATTAGTATTTCACTCGTCTTTAAGGTAATAACATCTCATTTCCCTGTACATAATACATTATTAAAGGCTTTAAATATATTGGGTTTGCAAATATCTTTATTTGTAGTTTCTTAACGAAGGTCCTGGTGATGTCATTTTGTGTAGTTTATGTGGTCCTAAATTCCTGCTAAATTTCTTGTAGTTAGCTAAAGTCACATTGAAGTTATAAAGTTAAAATGTGAGGGACCCAAACATTAAGTCTGGAAACATATCCGATCTTGTGCAAATGGTTTTCTATGCTTGTGTGCGACACATTTAGGGCCATGTGTAATCTCTCGCCCTTATTGGATGGAATTTTGATCAAAAATAGCCTTAATATTAATCGTTTCAATTTCACTCGGGCAACCAGACCGATGAACATTATTGATGTCAAAATTTCCTGAATCAAATTTGGAAAACCAATTTTGACAGGTGCGTAGGTTAAGGCATCATCCCCATAACACTGTAATATTTTTTATGAGCTTTCGCAGCATGCTTACTTTTTTAAAATAATACAACAAAATATGCCGATAATGAATGATATTTTCTTCATATTCACAGTACTATAGTAACCACAATACTAAGCTAGTTTCATAAATAGTTAACAGATATAGTTGTTGACATATGAAAAACAGGACAAACAATCCACCTTAGGGATTAATTCATCAGATAAGAAGTGTATCATAGTGACATAAAAATAAACAGAAAAACCGAAATGATTGCCCAATTAGTGGAATGTAAGGAAATGATCTATATAAAACATTAAGTATAATTGGTAAATATTAATAAATAATTAACGCAAATGGAATATTATATAACTTACTTCTGTTCACTTTCATTCATGTTTAGACATTGATTTTTAATAGCGATTTTAATGTTTTAACATGAAATGGTAGTTAATTTACTATTCCTAGCTGACTCCTACTGTTTCAGTACAAACGAGAAACAATAGTTCATTATCAAATTAAAATTACCTTCTTTTATGATAGTTTTCGGAGTTAAATCGTTCATGAATATTTACATAAAAAAAGACTTACAACGCTAGAATTAATACTTACAAATCTACAAAGTACAAAGACTTCCAAATCTCGAGAACCAGATTTAAAAGAAAAATCCTTCGAACGATAACCGTAGTGATCTGGGAACAGAGTATTAATGGATAGAGGAGAAATACCGATAAAAAGCTGCTTACAGAAAATCATCAGTCGATATCTCATTACATGAAGGCAAGGAAAGCGGTTAAGGTAGGTGGAGCAATGAATGCTTCAAGAGACCACGTGGATGGACAAAATCCAGGTGGATAGATTGAATCAACAATGAGGCAAGAGAGCAGCATGCACATAACTGGAAAGAAATATCCCAAGATAAACAGGCATGGGAAAGGCTGGTTAAGTGCGCAAAAGATTAACAAGGGCTGTAATGCTAACAGAAAATAAATAATATATATATATACATAAATTCACAACCACAGAATAATCACGAAACATTTATCATAGGAATATTTGTATATAAAAATATTGTATAACTATATTGGAATTTTCGTCACACTTTCCTTCATTTTTCCAATCAACTGTACGCTTCCAATTTCCTCTCATTCTCGAACAGCTTCAGGATATTTGATGTGTGCTATTATTAGCGCCTCTGGTTTGCTAAATATAAACCTCATAGCAATAAATCTCATTTAATCTTATATCAATCTATTTTCTACTATACATTTTAAAACTGTTTTTTTAGGTTTCTTTTTCTTATTTATTAGAGTATGCTCAATTTGTGTAGCATAGGCATGGAAAAAATACATATATATTCTATTTCTACTTAAAATTCTTATATTTTATGAATTAAAATTTTTAAATATACTTTTATTTTATTTTTCTGAACAAAATATCTAAAATATGTTTTCCTTTTTTTTAAAAATGTAACAGGTCGAAGGACCTTCTTAATAACTGTCACACTAATCTATAATTTGGCTATTACCAACTGATCCTCAACAATAACATAAAATTTTAAAATTTAACAGAATGTGCAGTTAAGTCTTCTCTTTTTATTTTAAATGTAGTTTATCTCGCTAACATGAACATGAAAACTTGTACTTACGACAGTCACGTATTTGGTATAATGAAGACATTTTTTTTTTTTTTTTTATTTTATTACTACAAATGTGAGCAAAATTGTGAATTATTTTAATTACTCAACTTATAAAAATGCTAACTGCTGAAATGAGCAGCATTTATACTAAGCTTAATTTATTAAATATGATTGCATAATTTTCTAAACGTATATTTCTATATAAATATTTGAATATGAAATATAAATCATAGATTTTGCTCTGTCTTCATTTGTTCTTTTCCGAAACCGAAACAAACCTTTTTTGTCCTTCTCTCCAGACCTCTCTCCTACTGGCTATCATTGTTAAATATATCTGGGCCACTTTGTAAAAAATAACAATTTTATTTATCATAATTCGTTAGAAAATATTTTTTCAGAATTTGGTAATAAAAATTATTCAACGTTCTATTTACAGGAAATGGATAATTTATGAAAACGTTACCAGAAACATAATAAGAGTAATAGAGGGTATTTTGAATAATAAAAATAATTATAATTTATTTTATTTGTATTATTTTAAAATGATAAACCTGAATTAATTATTTAACAAATATTTTATTTTTATTATTTTGAAAAATATATGTAGGTCATTACATTATATATTATAGTTTAAAGAAAAAAATAGGCTCTTAATGCAATACATAACTCCAAAAATCTATTTCTATTTACACTAGTATTTCATTGAAAAAAAATCAATCATCTGGAATCCAACAATTGATTTGATTGAAAACTCATTAGTAACTTCAACTAAATTCATTATATTACTACTCCCCTAAGGTTTCGAAATATAGTAGTTCAATTATTATATTTATTACCTATTATTATTATAACTTAAACAGGTAATGCAAATTCACTTGATAAACATATTTATTTTAACAATATTAATATGATTTCACAAGAATTCTTAATTACACCTATATGTATCAGAGCTAGGACTTACAAAGAAATGTTCTCTTATATAATATTAACAATATTTTGATACATGGGTAATGTTACAAGCCGTACAATCGCTCAATTGGCATAACTCTCTACGGCCTAGTATCACGTGGTTATAAATTATCACTGACGCAATTATTAATTAGGCCGAAGGTGCTGCTACATCTTCACATATATTTTTTTTTAAATTAAATGAATGAAAAATATATATTTTTTAAATTAGAAGAAAAATCGATCTAGAGAAATTATAAGCAAACCATGCAAAATGTTCCAGAAAATAACTGGAACTACTTACCAGGCCTTCACTTTTTATTTAAGGTAGCAACTAATTTAAGTTATAGTTTGCAACTTAACGATCTAGCAAAAATACATGTCCTAAGCTGATATTGTATTTAATAAACAGGTCGTTGGTTTTATGAAGAGCTATTTACTTAGTTATTATTTTTATTTACTTAGTTTTAACTCAACGTTTGTGGAAACGGTCCATATGATGTGAAAATTCGTAGCCGAATTCAGAGTCTATTTATAGGACTGGAAACTCGGTCATATAGTGACGGGAGTAATCTGCATTGAAAAGCAATTTCCACAGGATTTGCATTTCAGGTTAGCGAAGCAAGGGATCTATTAACAAGATGGATTCTGTGGCGTATTTCGTTGTTTTTCCTTTCCTTTATTTTTTTTTTCAATGAAATAGAAGGATATGTTTTGAAATCTTCTTGAAAATCCATAATGTGAGAAGATTCCAACTTCATATTTCTAGATCGTATTCAAAACAGACAAACTAAAACCACCTGATGTGGATCTTAGACGTCTCATTAATTAATTTTATATTTCTATTAACTGGGCTTTTCATAGATTATCGAGAAAAAAAAATGACGAGAAATAGTAGTTTTGAAAATATAATTTTTAACTTCTGATACCTAAAGCTGGCTTTATTCATTTCAAAACCAAAACGAAAACAAGAAACACACCATCGTTTCTGTATTCCTAAAGAACCAAACATGGCTGACGAGGAAGCTAATTGCCCAGTTGTCCTAATGCTCTAAATTATAATATAAATCGAAATACTTTATTTAAAATGGTGCTAAGTTTAATACAGGTATTAACATCTTTCTTCTAATCTATATGAAATTTATCTAGTGCATCCCAAATGCAGGGTTCGCCTCTATGAATCAAAATCACTATCACAGTGAAATAACTAATTATATAATTGTATTTCCCATAGTTAGTGATATTTCTAAACACACCTCAAAATGGATTCAATATAATTTTCATCCAGAAGTGAGCTATATGTGACAATAAATTTCACACATTGTAATGTATAAATAAATCCTATACAATGTAAATACAACATTTATGCAATGTTTCTATGCAGTGAATATTAATTTTCAAAAATTTAAATTACAATTGAGTCAGTAGTATCCTTTTAACTTGATTTAGCTATAATATATGGATACCTAACGTGTATTCTCATTGTTGGTAATTTTAGTGTTTAAAAATATATTTTTTTAATATATGTCTACATCAGATTTGTGTTTTTCTGAGAACATTATTGACCAAAATAACAATATAGTTTTTCATTTTTTGACTGATTACCAAGACATAACTACACAATTTATAAACAAGTAACAATTTATAAAAGGGTTAATAATTGTTAAAATGAAAGGTGTGCAAAAATAATTTAATTGTACAATAATTTTGTCATATACATAAACAAATGTACCGATCCACAACTAATTAAACGGGAATAATGAGTAAAGAATTATGGGTCATTTCTTAAATATTTGTTTTATATTATTTATTATATATACAATTTAAAACTCTTTCAGCTGATGTTAGCGAGTTATAGAGTTTCTTGTATTTTCTAGTTTAGTTTATTTCAAATCCTGCGCCAAAAGGTTAGCCGTTCTTATTGTTATATCTATTATAATAGGAACAAATCTGAAAATTTTCCTTTTTAAGCAGATTTTCATTGAAAGGAGGTATATCTTAGCTGTTGTATTTGTTAGATGTAAGTTATTGTTCTAAATTATTTAATTTAAAATGTATGTTCTATATAGTAAGAAATATGCACAAAACGTCGAGTTGAAAATGTGTTGAGAAGAACTTTTCCAACCCGAATTTATGTAAATGGAATATAAAACTGAATTTTATAATTTATTAGTTAGCTTTTATCGTATACCATTTTATCGTATATTCAGGCCTTGAGCTCTGTCCCTATATCATCCTATTCTGTTACAATAAATCCTTGTTTCTTGGAACGCCTGAAGTTGCGATTATTAATTTGTACATCTTCTTCTCTATCTGCTTGAATTAACGTCCTCATAAATTCTCTCTCGTTTCTGTTTATTCTCAACCGCTTTCTTGCTGCTACCGCTTCAAACTCTGATGAAGATTATTAAAAGGCTGGTATAAATGTATGGTATGATTATATCGTATGGGTTAGCCATAAGTTGAATAAAGATATTACAAGTATTTTCTCTGAATCGGTATGAATTGTTATTATTACTTGTTTAAAGGCCACGTTAAATTCTTTGGCCGACAGTGACTTACCGTACTTTGGACAGCCGGCCATCATTTTATTGAGTTTAAACTCTTCGCCTAGGACATAATTCTCTTCCATGTCATTTGAACTAATCTCACCAACGTTTGTGTGACTCGTAGAGACATTGTTTTCCTAACCATCCTTATTATTTCTACCGAGCCGTAAGCCAGCTAAATCTATTTATAAAAAAAATCTTGTTGTTAACGCCACAGAGTTAATTTATTATTATTTTTTATTTTCAACAATAATTCTGTTAATTGTTATTTTGGATTGTCTCATAAAATGAAACCAATTAATATATATATATATATATATATATATATATATATATATATATATATATATATATATATATATATATATATATATATATATATATATATATATATAGGCCCATAGCTTATCTTGTTTATATTCAAACGACTGGTCAATAGTGTATACTTAAATTTTATGGATTGTAGCCCTAGCTATAAACAAGTCCTAGGTCCTAGTCATAAGGCCGTACACTTCGCAGTACACAGTCTGACTCCGTTCCTCACAGAACTGCCAACTGCTTTACTGCCCACTGCAGTCCATCTTTCAAGAGACTTACTTCTCTGGTCATGCTCGCCGCTGCCCATTTGCAGTTTATTTATATGAGCGCTCATGAAAAATCTACGTTTGGTCGCTGTATTGGGGTGCCAGCGGTTGTCCACTTTTACGACCGTCATCTTCTTGCGACCACGTAACGTACAACTTTAATATTTTGGTTCTGTATAAATTTTATTTTACGACTATTAATATGTCTATTTAATTGTTTCTGTTATTGATTTCAATTTTGGGCCATTTATGTATAATTTCTTTATTTAATTTCCATAATCAAACATCGAAATATTTTATTAAATATTTCATAATTGTTTTTATTAGAATTGTACTCAGCTTATCTTTATTTTCGTTTTAGAAGTTATTATCTTATTTTAATTTATTTTTAATGTTTTCATTATTAATATGCGTAAATGTTTCAAAATAAATGTTTCGAGTTATACAGTTTCTTTTAAATCACAATCAATTTAATTTAAATAATAATTATACTTCATACAAAATTTGATTTCAACTGAGAGCTTGACATATATTATGCACAATTTCACAAATGCACAAATCTATTTTCTAATAATGATGAGAAGAATAGTTGGGGTGGTCAGTCAAAATGGAAGGCAAAAATAAATTATAATATTTATTTTTTACATATGCCGACGTTTCGACCTGAAGTTCAGGCCTTCATCAGGGCTGTCTCCTTAAGTGTTGCAGGGAGAATAAATGTTTAAGTGATAATAAATGCTTAAGGAGACAGCCCTGTAGTGGTAATAAATGCTTAAGGAGACAGCCCTGTAGTGGTAATAAATGCTTAAGGAGACAGCCCTGATGAAGGCCTGAACTTCAGGTCGAAACGTCGGCATATATAAAAAATAAATATTATCATTTATTTTTGCCTTCCTTTTTGACTGACCACCCCAACTATTCTTCTCTTCATTATCCACGACAGTCAACCAATTACCAATTATGGATCTATTTTCTAATAAATGTCAACAACTAGATACCTCTCTATGAACCCTTAAATGAAAAACATATTTACCCAAAAGTTACTGCTTATTTTACCTCACTTCATTTCTGCACATCATGCATAAAAAGAGAAGAAATGCGGTCGAATTGTATATATATGCTACTGAACCATAAAGCAAAGAGGTCACTTCATGTAGGAACGTAGGTGTTCTAATTAAACTGGGTCCCGTAATTAAACCTCAGCTTCAAAGGGGTCGATGGACTTAAAAGGGAATCTACTCGTAAACAACATATCTTGAATTTGGATTAACTACAAGTTTTATCTATGTATTAAAAAATGATAGATTTGAATTCACTTCAAAATAAACAGCTATATTAAACGATGAATAAAAGAAAAGTTAAAGTAACAACAATATTATCAGCTATCTAAGAGAAAGTAAAACAAGGACACTACAATCTGTAAAAAGATATCCCAGTGAAATAACTTTACAACGAGTAGAGTGATTGACAAATATTATAAATCTTCAATATCTACAAAAATAAATAAAGAAAACACAATCCTTAGTATAAAAGAGAACATAGAAAGAGGTTAATTTGTATATTCTGTGTACGTTTATGTAAAAACTGCTAGGTAACTTCATAAATTAGTGACCATATAATTCATCCTTTAACCTACTATCTGTTCCTACCACCAGCAAAGTCTGTAAAATTGTAGTGTACATCGATGACAGAACAGGGTGTTTGATCCTATTTTTCTTGATACAATGCACAGGCGGATCTACAGTAGGGGCTTTCGGGCTGAAGCTCCCCCTCCCATCCCCCCAAAATGGTAAAACGTAACCAAGTTTTATGAAAAAAAAAAATCTCTTAAAGTGTTATTGTTCGTGTAAATACATTTAATAAAACTCCAAGAATTCCTTAAACACCATTTTATATAGGTAGTTAGTATCTTTATTTTTTTTTTACAAAGTAATTATCTTTATATATGTGAAAAAAAAAAACCTTTCGGACTGAAGCACTCCCCAAAAGTAAATCCTGAATCCGCTTGTGATACAATGCACTCCTTCTTTTTTATTGTTTTTTTTTGCTTGTTTTGGTTCTTTCCTACCTCGCCTTTTAGGCTATACGGTATTTTCCCGGGCCGGAGGGTGAGGGTGGGGAATTTAAAATCCCTTCCGGCACCGGGACGTAAACTCGTAGTTTTTAAATCTTCTCAAATCTGTAATCCGGTTGCCAGGCAACTCGTGGTGCTGTGCACACGCTTTAGTCCATTCGGCCACCCCGCCCCCTGATTTTTATTTTATATTTCTTTAAAGGTCTCTTCTATTGCCAAAGTCTGACACTAACCTGAACAACGTGGAACCTGCAGACCTGCCACCACCGAACTTCCCCATGTGTTTGTTGATCGTCCCCAGGAGACCCCCAGTCTCCGTCTGGATGGGAACAGGCTGCTCTTCGTCCGGTGTGACTGCCAGCTTGACCGCGACCGCCGTCGTCGGGGTCATGGTCGAGCTGATCAGCTGCTCCCACTGCGTCGTCATCCTGCAAAAAAAAAAAACCTGTTTTCGACTTGTTTTTGGTAAATTAGTCAATATATTGTAAAAGATACTTTAATCTGGGAAGAAGAATAGGCTCATGGAAGGCCGCCAGATTAATGGAAAATATGGAGTCTTTTGGTGAAATTAAAATTAAGAAAACTGAAGAGTTTTATAAAAATGTTGAAATATTTGTTGTTTAATAGCAGGGGTAGCATACACGTTTCTGATATAACATCTCTGAAAAACACGGTGAAATCACAATGTAAGGAATGGAGAAATAAATAAATAAAAATAAAATATTATAATAGATAGTGAAACAAGGAGAGTTAGTGAAATGTGCCTACGAGTAAGTTTGAACATAGTCTTGTGAAACACAATTGTTCTGTTGTATTCATTGAACCTTTTACAAGTTACGATATGTGTCCTTTAGAAACGGCAAATATTTAATTAGACGCAAGTTGTAATAGTCCTTGGTACAGACCCCTTTTTATCGAATTATTAACCTCCGCCTGAAACTTCGTAAATAGTTTCATCTCAATCTGGAGGGAGGCAAACTTTGTCTATTTAACTACATACTAAAAATTCGTTAATACTCATTTGCATTCTATGCCAATCGTAAGATAATTTGATCGCAAAATCGAGAAAAAAGGTGGCCTTCAAAAATATGGAGCCATTTGGCGTGACATACACACCCGAAATTTCAAAACAACGAGGTTATATAGGACAAACGACCCAATATTTTTGTAGGCTACACTTTTTCTCGATTTTGTAATCAAATTATCTTACGATTGAAGTAGAAATCAAATGATTATTTACGAGTTTTCAGTACCTAATTAAATAGAAAAAGTTTGAACCCCCTTCAGATTGAAAATTCCCCAATTCCAAGAGTTTTCGTAAATAAAATAGTCGTTGGTTACGATGAGATGGAACTATTTACCATGTTTCAGAAGAAAGTTAATAATTCGATAAAAAGGGTTCTGTAGCACGGACTATAAATAAGTTGTTTAAATGGGAAAAGAGCATAAGATAAAAAAATAGCGACCGTTATCAGATAATCATGGCTATAAAAGACTAGAATTAAGGGATCAAATAAAATATTAGTTATTAAAAAACGTACTGTAGGATAGTTAGAGCAGGTTAAAGTAATAGAAAGTGATTCTAATCTAATCACTATCTAATCTTTCAGGAAAAAAGATATCCATCGTCTTGAGATGGATGGATGATCCAAAGAAGTAGACCCATCATTTGTGTGAAGAGGGAGAAGAGTAAGTTTGATCAAAGTTCCAGAAAGACCTAAGCTCTCCCGGGGCATTACTAGTCGTTGACAACATAACATTTACGTATAAAACGTAATGACTTATATATAATAAACCTTGTAAATCTATAAATATTATACTCAAATAATTAAGTTATCTATTAATGATCCTTCATGAGTTATTAGACTTTCAAAACATATAGAAAGATCCTACGCCATGCAGGTATTGTTCGTAGAATTCCAGAATAAACATTATTAGGTCATATATGTTCGGGAAGTGTTATAATCAGCAGAGAATGAAAAGTCTGAAGTTACAGACACATCCAGTTCGAAGTGCATCAATTACTTAGTTTTTATTTTTACAGTCACACTTATATCAAAGATGAGTTACTGTATTTTTTTTTTAAAGTCGGGAAAAAGAAAATTTTCTAACATTTTTTTTTCTAACTTAACTAACGAACCGATTCTAATGATTTTTATTCATGATTCAATTTGAAAATTCTTCAATAGTTTGAGTAGCATTTATAAAACAAAAATTCACTTTTTCTTCGCTTTCTGAAAATAACATATGTCCGTCTTTGAAATGAGGTCACTCATATGACAATATTTTACGAAACTTTTTGAATAAATATTCATCATTCATAAGAGTATAACATTCATACAGTAATGTGCCTATTAAGACGTAGTGATCTCATTGATTCACATGCATTATCACAAATCAAACGTTTCTCGATCACACAGGATTAATTGACTGTAAGTGAAAGTGAAATCTTGAAAAAAATAAACTTCATATGTAATATATGGAAAGTGAACTTACTGTTAATAAAAATAATAATTTATGTTTCCCTTATATAGGAGGTATAACATACCATATAAGACAACCCCTATAATAGACAAATGCGGAATATATAGCAAAGAGAGAAATCAACTCCTTATCTAAAATGGGTACAGATCACGCAGTATATTAGTAATAGTGGAAAATCTCAATATAAATATTAATAATTATTGCGAATGTAAAATATTTTCATAACAGGTGTGCGGGAGGAAATCAGGCCAAAGAAATTGCGTTGAGGCACTTAGCAGTTGAGAATAAAATATTGCCTGGTTTCGAATAAAATATTTAGATCATCCATTATCCAGCATAATTAGAGCAAACCTTGTCTTTTCTCCATGTAGGATATTTTTTGCGAAAGGTGTCCATTTTGGACGCATGGCGTGATCGGATTCCAGCTGTAAAACAGGCTGCTACAAAACTTGTAAGTCTTTTTGGTAAAAGAATTTTTAATAAATATATAGCTCTCTTTTTATAAAACTATTTGACTTAAAATTTTAAAGATGAAAACCATTCGTCTTGCCTAGGATGTTTTGAATTGATATCTGGAATGTTTTGGATCATCTTACTTCTAGCTACGGAGTTAGATGTTGTTAAATCATGCTATGTACGGGTTAATATGACTGCTTATAGAAACATGAACTTCACGATGAATTGAATTGACGATTTATAAAATTCTACCAACCTCAATTAGATAAAAAAAAATGTACATGTATTTTATTATGTGTGAATAACATTAAGTTTGAAAAAAGGACAGAACAAATATGCAAGTATTGTGATGGGATATTACCAATCTCGAACAATAAAAATATCTTAAACTGAAAAATAACTCAATATATTACAGCTTTTAAAAATTCAGAGATAAAATAATTACTTAGTTAATGGATTAAACAAGAAAAATTATAATAATAAAAATAAATAGCAATTAAAATTATTTATTTATTTTATTTAGCCATTTGCACCTGCGCTGCAGGGCCACCTTCCAAAATTGATGAATTAGGCAGTGATTGCTAGTTTGCTTGCTTAAACTAATTTTGTTATTGTCGTAGGAGTAGATCCCTAGGCCATTTTCTTTTTAGTCTGAGACGACCAGGTAACATGGAGGAAAAAAGAGACAGAACAAGTGGATTTCGATGATTGAGAGTAGAATGAAATGTAATACATTTGTCGTGGGTGAATGATTTTACTGTTGTGATGTTTAAGTCGTTATGTAGAGTATTATTTGAAATGTACCAAGGTTCGTTGACAATTTTTCGTAGAATTCTTGATTGTGTTGTTTGTAATTTATTAATGTGTGCTTGTTTTACCGATCCCCAAAGTTCTGCTGTATTTCCAAATTGGTCTCAGTATGGCGTTGAAGAGCAGTCGCTTGTTTCGTAAGTTAAGTGAAGATCTGTAGTGCAGAAGATTCGAGAGTTGGTTATACCGTCTAGTGAGTTCTTGTATTTTTAATTTAGTATGTATGTTCCAGGTGAGTGTTTTGTCTAATTAGAGTCCGAGGTACCGTACATAGTTTTTTGAAGGCACTGGATAATTATCAATCGTTATGGGTGGATATGAGGCTTCCCTATGAAAGAGAGTTACTGTGGTGGATTTATTAGTATTCTCCATTTCTCAAACCATTTTTAAAGATCACAGAGGTGGTTTTGAAGGGAAATTGATGAGATAGTAGGATTTTTGTGGGAAGAAAGAATTGCAGTGTCGTCAGCGAAACAATAGATGGTGGTGCTAGCGTGTTCAGGTATATCAGATGTGTATAGTGAATAGAGAATTGTACTTATAACCTTTTAGTAGAAGAAAGAAGAGTCAGAAGAATCTACAGAAACACAGAAGAACCGGTAAAAAAAAGGATTGAAGAATTAGAAAATAAGTATAAGGTAAGTGCGGTTTTAATTTCCATAATAGGCCCTTGTGCCAGACATTTAAATTATCAAATAATTTCTCTATATCAAGTAAGACCGCAGAGCAATATCCATTTTTCTCAAAAGCAACAGAGAGTGATAACAACGAAAGCCAAACTGGTGATTTGGTATCACTTCACTACTTTCTAATTAAATTAACGGTTCTAATATAAAAAAAAAAAAAAAAACGTTAATGAAGGTGGAAATTCAATTTTTAACAAAAATTAACTCTACCGTTATTATCCTGAATTATTCTTTATTTCGATTCTATTAAATGAATAATACAGTAAAACCGGAAGCATTTATTATTTTTTACAAACTGTGTCATAGCCTAATCTAAAGAGCGGTGAATTGTGTCTTCAAAATACAGCTTTGTCATTATCATCTTAACCCTCAATCACTGAGGCGGATTCCACCAATGTCTGGGAATATAATAAGTACTGCGTAAACATCAATGGGAGCTTAGGTAATGAATGAACCAAATCATCAAAATAGTTTATTGTCTAAAATGTTATAAAAAAAAAATAAATAAATAAAACATAAAAGTAAAGTAGCCATAGCAGTCAGACAATATTATCCCTACACTCTAAAAATTTTATAAAAGATGGTATGCTCACTTTGTTTCTGGGAAAGAAAAAAAAATTGGAATAATGTTTTCAATATGTTATGATTTTTTTTTTACGCACTGAACATTGTTTTTCTATATTAATTTCATTAAATTAGTTTTCATAAAAATTCAAATGTAATTTACCATAAATAGAGTTGGATCAGCTACGACCAGATATGGGCGAATGCTACTCTGACTACTAAGTACCAAGTATTTTACTCAAATACTGACTTTTTTTTAATACTAAAGTATTTAATTACTAATTCAGTTGATGTGAAACGATTTATTGAAGTAGTGATTGAATTTCCAATATTAATTCAATTTAGGTAAAATACTTGGTACTCGGTGCTCAGAGATACATTTGCCCATCCATGAATGCGACCCATCTCGTTAACTCTGTCGAAAAATTTTGACTTGTTGATTAAAGGGTCAATCTACTCATGAAAACAACTCCTTTGAGGGATAGTAGTATTTTCTATCCTTGGCTTCTAAAATCAAATTGGTTGCGCAGTAGATTGCTGTTCGGATCTTGGGGTTTCATTTTGAGTATTGAATTTCAGATGGTATTAGTTTCGAGATTTTAATGGATTTCACCTTCACACATAGCCTCATGATGAATTAAGACCTTTTACAAGTGTATTTTTCTCCATTATTTTCATGTGAACGCGCGTACTATATAGTACATAGGTGATAAATAGTCAGAATACAGTCATTTTTATGGTTTTTTATTAGTGCCGACGTTTTAACTCTAACATGTGGGTCATCATCAGGACGTGTTTCGAGCACTGGAGGTATTCAAGTCCTGGGCGTACTGACGTAAACCACATGCTACCATAACGTATATTCAATTCACATTAACACAGAATTTTTTATTTTTACAGCTGATGACTATTTACGCTTATATAAAAAAATATCAATATTACTTATAGAAATGGCATTTGGATCATTATTCCTTTGAAAAATGACACATTTTTTTAATAATTTTAGACTTGATCAACTATTGAGTAGATTTCAAGGCACAACCGTTGGCCTTGCAACAGTACTTTTCTCAAATATTACTTAGCCATCATGAGTTGTAGTGGTACATAAATAGTACTGAACTCAAGACGCTTCATGGGTTGTAGTGGTAAAGGTATTTTTTTTACCATGCAGTGATCCTTCCCAGTGGAAATCTACCCTTTTCATCATAAAATATTGGTCTTAATACGAATTTAATTTAATGGTAATCCATTCCGCTTATAAGGGCCTCAAAGATAATTTCTGTTACCTCAGCCTATTTATTTTCTAATTATTTAAATATAAAATTATATTACTCATGGAACAACTACTACAAGCTATCTTCATTATTTTATGAAATGATAATCATTAAAGCATACACTACCTAACTGTTATCAGGCAATGAAGAAGGGAGCTATCAACTTCTGCTATCGCTGGACCAGTTGACTTCAAGCCAAGAGGAAACGATTTATCAGACCCGTAGCAACATATAAATAAATCCTTTCCTCCGTGAAATAGATAAAGCAGGCCTTGAAAGAAATGCACGAGTGGAAGAAGGTTCGTCACAGATGATGGGAACAATTGGACAATGGGTTTTTATCTAATATTGATAAAATTATTTATGTGTCATATTTATTTCTACTGAATTAATACCAATAAAAGAACTATTATTCATTGCAGGAGTAACGTTGTTGATTCTACAACAACCATGATTGGCATTGAATATCGTTTTATCAAAAGTCAAACTCGTAATCGTATTATAGTCCAACCATATAGATTTAGACCTTAAAAAATAATTAAAAATATTTTCCGGCTTAGTGTGTTTAATTGCGAAGATGAATGTACTTTATACTGGGATGCGCCAAACAATAAACACAATGTACACAATTCCGTTTACAAGCATAATACATAATACTCCTTAATGCACACCACATTTTATCAAATTATTATTATATGCCTAAAACTTCGTAATTAGCTTCATCTCATCGTATCTATAAATAATTTATTTACGAAAATACTTGGAATCGTTACGTTTTCGTTACTGGAGGTCGGCAAACTTTTATTTAATTGTACTAAAAAGTAATGAATACCCATAAAGGTCCTGCTCAAACGAAATAGAGTAGCCCGTGGTTATAAAACATGAGGTTTAAAATTAATATCAAATGTACAGTAGATAGTAGTATTTTTTTTTTTTTTTTTTTTTTAATCACCGGAACCATTCCATATTTTAAAACAGCGTCTAATAAATAGATACTTATTGTATACTTAAATAGAGAGACCTAAAATAAATTCTAACAATTGAATCAATACAATAATTACAGTAAAGGAATCATTGTTTTAAAAAAAAAGCCTAGTTTTGAATAAAATAAAGTAAAATACAAAATTTTATTTTCGTTTATAAAGTACATATAGCAACAAATATAAAAATGTTTCTTATTTCAGAACAATGACAGGAACAAATAAAAATACTATTTAATGAGGTAGTCCAGTAATGTTCAATAGTAATGAAGCTCCATATACTATTAAACTCCAGAGTAGTTTCTGTTGACTGCATCTTCAATAACGAGATATTCGAGGCGACATAAGAAGGAACAAAACATGACGCCCAGACAAACATTGTCACTAACAATAAGACACAAGAAGAACTTAAGAACTTCAAGAAAGTATGTCTTACTATGTGCAAACGAATAGTTATTCATAACTTCATCATTACTGATACGATAACAGCGCCAGTAAATAAAATAACTCTGTATAAAATAGAAATATCTATAGTCTAGGAAGTATACAGAAGGTCTATGCAATCTTGTGAAGAAGAAATACCCTGATAAGAGGGGAAATAAGAATACATTAAATGAGCTAGAAATCCGATGAATGGGATCTTAATGAAAGACAAATTCGAGTAAATGAATAGAAAAAAAAGGAACTAGATTCTACCTTGAAAATAGGTAAACAAACTTTATTCGAAATAAAGAACGTAGAACGACTAGAAATAGGAACAAGAATGTCGAGTACGCTAATTTTAATATCATTTATTGTTATATCTGAGATTTTTTTTTAATTTATTGAATTATATGATTGGATTATATATGAATCCAATCTTTCACGCCTGAGGGTAATTGGTATAAGTGTTAAAAAATAATAATAATATGTATTCTAGTATCGTTCAAAATAGTGAATCATTAATCCTTTCTACTAATGAAAAATAAGCAATCGGACTAATGTCAGAGATTATTACAGGCCAAGCGGTCTGAGATCCGGATGACTCGTGAATGAACTCTCGAATAAGGAAAAGTGGAAGCAGGTCATTAAGGTAACACAGATCCACTTGGTCTGTAGTATCCTGTGTAGGAGTTATCTAGCAGTCACTAAGTAATTATTTTTTAACTTTAAACCCATTCAAAATAATTATATTATAATCAGAACCCGCCGTATAGAGTGATGATCTAAGATCCTTTTATTAACTCATGAAACACTAACGATTTAACTTGACGTAACAACTAGAAATATTCATCTACGAAAAATACAGGATTAGCGATTACTTTCCTATATAAAAGTTTAAGTATTAATGAAAATAGTATATTGTCTATGTACGAACGATTTCGAAACGAATATCGAAGACAATGTAACTGACAAATTTAATGATATGTCCACAATATATCAGTGGTAGTACCCATGCTATTTTATACAGATCGTATCAGTTTATTGCATACATTGATTATTTGCACACTGCAGTGATAACTCAATTATAAGTTATCAAAAAATGCCGAGATTTTATAAAAAGTCCACTCCATCAACTGGAATTGTTTTATTAACTTTTATATTCTGAGAATTAAATATTCAATTATTAAATGGCACAGAGCATGAAAAAAAATTGAATTACGCCGAAAAAGCCATGGAAAATACCTTGAAATTTTTAAAAATTATAAACTTCTATAACACAGTGTAAAAAAAAGGTGTTTCCAATGACCCTACATGGTAAAGGCTACAAAACTACAAATAAATAAATTGGGGATATTTGTGATATAAATAAAAAAATTAATTGGTAGCCACAACAATACTACAGACGTATGGGTAAATCTAGTCTATTTCAAATCATTTTCGTCTTTTTTTTTCTTTATTTATTAGTAAAGTTACATATCATTGGGGAAACTGAAAAAAAAAATGGCTAAATTTCTCATACTCAATAACTTAAAATCAAATAATAACAATGGCTGTAAAAAATTTAATGGTGGTGGATCAAATGCTTGAAAGAATAAATAAAATAGACAATTGTTAAATATTATTTGGTCTGTTTTGATGTAAGAAATTTATTTACCAATATCAACTGGAAAGATGTAATAAAAATAATTGAAAAATATTGGAAGAAAACAGAACAACAATCACAAATTATAGGATTTTATGGAAGATATGAATTAAAATATCTCAGAATCTTAAAATCGGACCGAGTGAAATGTTAAGTATTTCGTCCTCTTTGTGATAAGCTATTATTTATAATTTATATTTCATATTATTAATCTCGCATTGTTGCTGTTTATACTTCAATCGTGTGGTCTAAAGCACACACCTATTTTTAATTTTTTTCATTTATATTAAGGTGGTGTGAATGTGTTCATGTGTCAACTACAATTATTGTACACGTGACAGATTATTATATTTCTAAATAAATAATAAAATATTAAAGTATGTAGCAGATAGAGAAAAACATTATATTATGTTTAAGAAATTATTGTATCACTTTCACGAAGTGTAACCAACTTCTGAAATATCCACTGATTCCAATTATAAAACCCTTCAGTTTTTCACATAAATTTGTTTAACATAATTTTTAATAATCAGAAAATGTTTTAATGAAAAGACGGATACCATTAGTTTATATTTATAAAATCTCAAAGGATATCCAAGGTCGTGTCAACAAAAAAAAAAATCATTCTCATCAGAAAGTTAAATAAAGTATCAAAGTAAAGGAGCAGACGCAAACAGTCATTCTCATTAGGATCTACCTTCAGTAGCCCTGTCAGTCTTTGATAATTTCTTATACCAATTAAAAATTATATTTAGAAGAAATTTTATAAGGGTGCATCACAATTCTGGCTTGTGACTATGAAAGTAAATGCAGCCTAGACCCTTACAAATGTTACAATTCTACTAATTATGAAAAACAAAATCATGTAATGTTTTCTCTAAACGAATTTTTTTCTTAAATTCAGCAATTTCGTAATTTGTTTTTAATCGAAATTTAGATAGTCAATTTAAAAAGTATTTCGCATTTAATAACATACAGTAACAAACCCTCTAAAATTTTATTAGAAACTCATTTAAGATAAATTATCCAAAATAAAAAACATAAAACCGTACTTCATTATTAAACTTCCCATTCGCTCTTCACTACATGAAGTATATATAGGGTAAATCTGACCAGGGCAAAATGTACTTTAATTATTATTATATCATGTATTTTGTGTTTTTAAAATACAGTGTATTTTAATTACAATTTATTTAGGTAGAATACCTCATGTCCAATATATCCAGTTGCATTTTAAAACTGATTTCTGTAATAAATTTATAATTTGCTCTCTGAAATATAGTTGTAGTAATAGTAAAAATTATAATTTTTTATTTCAATTTAATTTGTTTTGTAAGAAAAGAATTCTATAAGAAGAATTTCATTCTGGGAGCATCCGACACATTTGAGAACTACTTACCAGATTTATTGCCAAAGGCAGTTGTATTAAAAATTTAGCAACATAGACGGAAAAAAAATTCATGCTCAATTTTCACGGGCTAGTTCTTGTACCAACGATTAGCGTTTCTTCTCTTCTTCTTGGATAGCTCTACCGTCCGGGATGGGCCTTGGCTTCCTGAACAACAGCTCTCTATATGTCAATGTCCTTAGCCTTTTCCCTCCAGTTTGTAACTCTTAACCGCCTGAGGTCGTCCTCCACATCCCCAACCACCTTCTTTTCGGCCTTCCCCTTCCTCGGACACCATAAATTCTTCCTTTGAGCATCTTTTTTGGGTATTCTCTCATCTGGCATTCTAAGAACATGCCCCACCATTCGATCCGCCTCGATTTTATATAATGTTTTATAATGTTCACAATTTCACTCTGATTGAATAAATCATATAATTCCTTATTGTAACTGCTTCAGTTGTTTCATCGTATAAGGAACCAAATATTTTTCTCGAAGACCCTTTGGTCTTCCCTCCATGAAGAATTTGTCATGATGGTAGTAATCGTCCATGTTTCAGCCACATAAGTAAGTATGGGTCTTATTAAGGTAGTGTATAGATGATTTTCGATTTCCTTGATATCAAGGATGATTTAAAATGCTTTAAATTTATGAAATACGCACGGTTAGCGGCCATTATCTGTGCACCTCAGTCATAATTATGTTTTCATTAATTATTTCTGCCCTAGACAGGTATTGACGTTTTCGAAAACGTGTCCTTCCACAACAAGGTTATGGGAGTTTCTCGAATTTTCTGAAGCAATGGACATATACTTCGTTTCTAAATCATTTATTTCAAGACCCACAATTTTACTTTCGGCATAGATAATATTAAAAATTTCAGTGAGGGTTTGAACACTTCTGGCAACAAGAGCTATGTCTTCTGCATATGCACAGATTTGAATGCTTGGATGAAATATATTTCCTCGTGTATTTATTCTATGAACTACCTTATGTAACGCTAGCTTGAAGAGAGTGGCGGATAGAGCATATCCTTGCCTTACACCGGTTGATATTGTAAATGCCTTACACTAACATTGGCAATAAATTTGGACTAGCTATTGGTTAGAGTCATCTGGATCAATCTTGTAATATTTTTCGGAACATTGCATTCTATTAGTGCTTTAATCAAGTTAGTCAGTCCTATTAATGCTGTCGAAGGCTTGGCGATAATCAATTAAAAGAATATGAATTATAGTTTCGCACTCCCAACACTTTTCTAATATTTGTTTCATTAAAAAAATTTGGTCGACTCTTCCTTTTCCTTTACGGAACCCACACTGATATTCTCCTAGAATTCTTTAAGCGTAGACATTTGGATTAGCCTTACTGCAAAATTCAAAAGCGCCTTCTGAAATTGATAATGTATTTTATGTATTCAAAATACAATAAATAATATAATAAATTTTATAATAAATAAAATAAATTATATATATTTTGTATTTTAGAAATATAAAAATATTTCTATTTCTATTTCTATATTTAAAATAAATATAATTGTTTTTAAATACAAAAATACATTTAAGTATTTTGTATTTTAGAAATACAATACAAATACTTTTTTTTTTTGTATTTTCGAAAGAACTATTTAATATTTAGTTTTCTTCATAAAATCTTTGTTGTATAATTTGATGTATACTTCTATAGCCACGCAAAAAAAAGTCTGTAAGTAATATTTAATAAGAAAGAGGAGTTTTAAATTTTTTCTGGTCAATATTGGTTTCACACATTTTCGTTAAAACGTTATTGGGAGCATTTATATATTTTTCTTAAGCATGAAGTAATAAATGAACGTAAAAATATAGTCAATAAAATAAAAAATGTTATTACTTTCGTCATATGCGTAATCATGTTATTTTTTTCACATACAGGCTGTTTTCAACATGGCAATAATTTTGTTTCATTATTTAAATATAATATTTGTTAAAATATTTAACTTTAAACAGTAGAATTGCCGGAATAAACTTCAAATTGATGAATTACGAATAGTAGAAAATATAAAGATAGTAGTTAGAAAACATAAAATAAATAATAAAATCTCCATCATTAATATTGTGCATGCAATTCAACTGAAAAAAAAAACTTAATAAACATGTTTTATCATAATAAGTAATAATTTATTTTAGTATAATAATAATCAAAATAAATACTACTTAACAAAAAAAGAAATGATAAAGAACAACCGTTTAAGTATTTATTCAAGTTCAGTTCACGTCCGAAACGTGTGACCCAGTTATAGTGTGACCCTTTCAGGTCCTATCGAAGCAGTCAGTCACCCCTGCTAAACTTATCTTATTTCCGAAGAAAGAGACTTATTTCTTCAGAGAAGGTGAGACAAGATAAATAAATATATATTCCTTTATTTACGTGACATTCATAACTAAGCAAAGTAAGGCACGATCGAGATTTTTTAAAACATTTTTAAGAAGTAAATAAAATTGGTCCAATAAACACTAGGGAATATGAAATCTCTAAATGAAAAATAATTAAACATTAAAGTGCTTTATAAATGTGAAGTATCTGAGGTACAGGTATACCTCGAGGCAAGTGAAACCTCTTTTCTATAATATAATATAATATTACAATTGTCTTATAATATCGGTTATGTTAGTATGCCTCGTCAATCAATCCATTGAGTGATGGGAACTACTCATTATATCAAAATTAAGCATACCTCAAATGCTCTGAAACTTCTAAATAACGAACACATGCAAAAAATAAAGTTCGAATATAGTTTTCGAATGTATTTGTGAATTCAATATATATATATAACATTTAACAAATCACTTGTAAGGTCAAAAAAATTAATTTATAAGTTTTGAATACCTATTTATTTTAATATACATCTCAATAAAATTTCGGCTTAAGTAAACTAGACATAACTTAAACTTCAGAATTCTTATAATTCAATGATTTAGCTAAATTTAAATTAAGAAAAAAAAAGCGAAGAACAAGTGTGTGAAAAAAAGAAAAAGTGTTTTAAAGTATGTACTTTTATTAATAAAATTCAATTAAAAATTACTTTTATGATTAATGTATACTTAACTTAATTATGTAAATAGGTGAAATCAGAATATGCTATAATTTATAAAGTCCAGTTTAATCAAACAACCTGAATGTCGAACCATAAAGAATTAATTGAAACTAAAACTTTGAACTGATCAGAAGTAGTCTGCTAAATTTTCAACTTTAATATTAAAAATATGAAGAAAGGTCTTGCAGAAACTCATGAATAAGTTTGTAAAGAGGAAAAACTTGCTTATTATACTTGAAGAAGAACTTGATTATGAAAAATATAGCGTTGAAAATTTCGCACCTTCCCCATGTTAAAAAGTTTATACTATTATGTATACTGAATCGTGCATTCCTGTCTCACCTGTTATATACGGGGTTTTTATATACATAAAGGTGAAAATTATTTTTTAGTTACTACATATTCGTCCACATGACAAAAATTAGTCATTTCGGAAACAGCTAAATTTTCCTCATTTGTATATTACAGGCACTAATTGATTCTTATTGTTTTGGTCCTAAATAAATTAAATTCTTAATTGTTGAAAAATAGAAATACAGGCATACGAGCATTTTGTGAATGCCGCAGCAAAAATTTACCGGACGAAAATGTGTTTATATCTATATTATAAAGGTTCATATTCCAACCAACATAATTATTTCTTTTTTTTTAACTTTAATTTTTTATTCACACCAGTCATAATGGTAATGACAACCAGTGAATGAGATGATCGTTGCACAACATGATGGCATGTAATATATGAGGGGGGAGCAGTCCATTAGGCGAGGAGGTCTCTCATCCATCTCTTCTTTAGCCTACAGACGTTACCAGTTATTTGCGTACTGGTCATATCATTAATGACTGTGTTAGGATTTCCTTGTAAGTTATCGTGGAATCGTTTGTAATGAGTTCGTTAACAGTCGGCATATGGAGGTCAGTACGTAAGGTTATGTGGCTAACAAAACAAGCTGGTTTTGTGATTGTCCTGAATGTTTCTGCTTGAAAGATTTTGTTATTGCATATGTTCAATTTCTGTCTACGTTTTATTTTTGAATTCAGAATTCACGTCATTTTTCGATCAAATGTCAGACCAAGGTAGTGAACGGCGCCTGTCAGTGGAATCTGTGTATGGTAGAGGAAAACTGGAGGGCATGTTTCACGTCGAAGGGTAAATGTGACGAGCTGAGATTTGTCTTGATTTAGTCGGATTTTCCAAAGTTTTAACAAGTCATGTAATCTTGTTAAATACTGTTGTATGGTCTATGAGGCTTATGTCTATGAGGTTGTATGTTAGACTTTTGTCTCTTGCTAAAATTGATCTGAACCTTGAGTTACTCCTGCTGAGATAGACATGATGGAAGATAATTCCGACAGAGAAAAAAAATTCGGAAAGAAAGAATTGTAGAATTAGATAGTAGGTAGGTGGAAGTGCCATAGGGAAGAATTGATATTTTTTTCTATACAATGATGAGTAAAATGTATTAGAAAATGATTCGTGCAAATTTTTGTCATTTAAATTTGTTTCAGACCCAGTGTGTTCTAGTTTGTAGTGGCACTTTTTTCTCCACCAAGATTACATTTATATTTAATATATCTATATTTTATGTTAAGAAGGTATATAGTTTGTCCAACCAGTAAAAGACTTATGGGCATCAAATTTTAGCACTCTACCCTGTCACTTTAAATTTATTTGTTAAATCATAAAACTTTTATGAGTATGTACATTGAGGACTATAAACCTGTGTTTTATCTGTTTAAGACTATAACATAATTTTCATCCATATTAAATGTAAGTGATTGTATATTTATATCATTGAGTACTTGGGAATTCATTACAAACTTTTAGACTTTCTATCTTGTGTGTGTAAGTAGAAGTATTTTTCAAAAACAAAAAAATATTAATAAGATGTGAAGATAATAAATAAAATTGCAGGATACGGAACACTAAAACTAAGTATATACACTTAACACTTTTTCGGAAGATAAAACTAAACTAACCTTTTACCTTATTTAACATCAACCTGTTATGTACTTAACAATTATTTATATAAATTTTAATTATTAAATGTAATTGATAATAAGGCGATTTATATACAATTCTTCAAATGTTCTCCAAGTCTGGATCAAATCGAACAAGCCGTTTTCAAACTGTAGACGTGTCAGAAACAATACGTGTGCTGATCAGAAAGCGGAAATATTTTTTTGAAATCGGTGAATGGAGTTTTATGAAATTGGTACTATTTTGATATACTTAAATTTGAGTTAAATCTGACAAGTGTTTTAGAGATATAGATATAAAAAACAACATGCTTGCGCATACGTAAGAGAAAGTAGTGGTCGGAATTCAATACAATTGATAGTACATCATTTCTTTAATAACGCCTACTTTTTCTTTGAGCCACATTTGACAACAGAAAACAGACTCCGAACTAAATTAGATTTTAGATGTCTGAAACGCTGAAATCGAGGGAGAATTTTCGATTCTGATCACAAATATGCTTTAAGCTCTCCCACGAATACAAAGCTTCCTTAACTGCGGTGACAAGGAAGCAAAATTAAGATGGAATTTGCTATGAAAAAAGAGTAATGTAATTTATAAAGATATTTCAAAATATAACAAATGCAGAAGCGCACTGCGCAATAACGGGACAAAAGTAAGTAGGATGTTGAAACACTAGAGTGGATATTTGAAATGTTATTGGATGTGACAAAAAGTAAATTCAGCCATGACAGCTGGGCAAAGAATTAGCATCAAGGTCAAAGACAAATGCCAAATTTCAGTCTGGCGTCGGTCCTATTTGCAACGTCAAAATATGACTGAAAAAAAACTGATTACTGACCAGGATATTTCCCAGATGACTATTCACAAGAGGAATTTTATTTATAAATAGACTAGAACAACTGAAGAAAATAAAATATTTCCAGCCATGAAGGAGCTTTAAAGGATTAGTCAGGAGGCTCATTTAAATGCGATTCGCACTAATTGGCTCTACATAAAACATGACAGGTCAAAATTCATTAGACAGTGCCCTTTGGGTCAATAGTCTCTTTCTACGTCTTCTTGGAATAAATAACCTTACGAATTGACTTTCAGTTTTCATAAAATGATATACAGACATATCATCATACTGTGTGGCTCTATTATATCAAAATTAATCCCGCTAAAGTGAAGAACTATTCAAGTCACAGTAGGTAGGGCTTTCTCGGTATTAACTTAGAGGTAAATCTGGGAAATTATTAAAAGAATGATGAAAAGAAACTTTAAGATGTGAAGGATTGTTGAAAATATTGGATCAAGAATCCAGCAAGAATTGCCTATGTCTGAACCTCTCGGAAGGGTTAGTATACCAGAATCAGAATAAAAACATGTTAAACATACAATTAAAAAAATACTAAAAATGGGGCTTTAAAGGAAATTAAAAACACTCGGAAGTGATCCGAAACTTGAAACAAAATTCTTAGCTCAGTTGGGAGAGTAGAAAAATATATTTTATATATTTTATTTTTGTGACATTTTCTCAATATTCTTCTGATGACTTACATTGTATAGTGATAGTATAACAAATACCTAACTATGACTAATTTTTGCAAATAATAATTAGCTCTTAATTTAGAGCTTTCATATCATGGGGTATTGATTGACCAGTATCTGTAAGCAGTTCTTTATTGGTCCTTCTCTTCTCCATATTTTAGTACTGTGATCTCTCAAAATTTCCAATACTTTTTTCTAGGATCCTCTTCTAATCCCAACATCCTGGATGGTTTATTTGAGTCACTTTTAATTAACTTAAAACGATTTTGTTTCCAAATCGAAAAAAACATCGATTCCCATTTTAAAATCCCCAATGTGTCCGATGGTGCAATTGTTTTTTTCATAAACGAGCTTAAATATTTTTTTTTAAAAAGTATCGTAAAAATAACATATTTTTTTAAGGAATGAAACGAAACTTGCATTATTTAAGTTTTAAAAAAATACATTAAAAGCTTTTTAACGGTTTTATTCAAATGAAAATTTAAAAAAATATATATTATATTTAACGAATTTGTAAATATAAAATTAATCTTTTATAGCATAATTTTCATAAAAAAATTCCCGACGGATCATAGAGCATTTTTTCTCTTCAAACCAACCAAAAAAATTTTTCATGTTTAAAAACGAGAATTGAAGTTTAATTATTTCCAAAAGGGGCCCTCATTAAATTAATAAGTAATGTTCAGAAATATGTCATTCAAGATTTTTTTTATATATATTGGTTTTGGTACTACAATTATATTAGTGAATATTTTTTTTCGCGTTTCCTGAAAAATGATCAGCTGAAAAAAAAAGATTATTATTTTTTCCGACATTTCAACCCATTATGTGGATCATCGTCAGGGAAATGGTTTGGAGAACGACAAAGTACTTTTGTAAACTGTGCAGTTCTTGTCAAGCCTTCAAACCATTGCCTTTACGATGACTCCAATGATTGGGTTGAAGCGACGGCAAATTAATAAACATGGACTGTGTATCCTGATTATTTTTCATACAAACATGGTCAATGATAAGTATGTGTGAATTTTTTTGAAGTGAAAACTTATTTAGGTGCGTTTTGTACTTCATTGTGTAGAGTGGATTAGATTGATCCGCCAGATTTTAACGCTCGGTTAAATTCGGCTATAGTCGACTAATTGAAATATTTTTACATATGGTTTAAAATATCTCAGAAACTAAAAATCGGGCCTGCATAAAGAATGCGAAGAAATTGTACAGCATTTCATCCTCTTTGTAATAACCTATAATCAAAAATTTTATCTTAACGCGACGCCGTGTTAGGGAGGCGAGAAGGAAAAACTAGTGTCGACAACCAACTGATAACAAGGTTAGTTGAATAGGTGGGTTAAAATATTTCAGATACTAAAAATCGGATCTGTGTACTGCAAGAGAGGAAAATGTTCATAATTTTGTCTTCTTTGTATTGAGCTATTATTCAAAATTGTATCTAAACCCAACACTGTGTTAGAAAGTAGGAGAGGGGAAAAGATAGTGTTCAAAACCAAATGATAATATATAGTACAAATGCTAATATTAATACAACAATGAAATTTTATTTTGACAATATTAACAATATATAAAGCATAAAATTGTTTATGCAGGATAGCAGGATTTTTTAGGCATTACATAATCTTCCAAATGGAGATTTCCTCATACATATTATAAAGTCATAGGAAACCTCATGAACTAGTAAATATCACTAATTTAAATAAGTAAATTATAAATCATTAAGTACATTTTTAGATTGGCCTTGCTTTGATGTCTATATTTTATGCTATAGAACTTTGTTTTTAACTTTAAAAATTTCTTATTAAACGAAATTAAACTAATTACCTTAACTAAAATTCACCTAGAATACGTGGATTAGTAAAGTTATATATAAGTGGCGCCCCACTTAATCCCATTATCAGTAATATAAATGCAGAAGCCGAAAAATTAGGCTAAATATCTCAATTCCGCATACAATGACCTAAAATCAGACAGTAACAATTATATAAAAACCTGAATGGAGGTGTGTCAAATGCTTGAATGAATAAATAAAATAGGGAGTAGATGAACATTGTTTGATCTGTTTTGATGTAGGAAATTTATTCATCAATATCAAATGGAAAGATGTAATCAAAATAATTGGAAAATACTAGGCTACAACAGAACTGCATACCCAAATTAAAAGGTTTTTATGGAAGATAAAGCTAAAAGTCGGATGTGCATACTTTGAGTCAGATAAATGTTTTTCATTTGATCCTCTTTATGAGCTATTATTTATAATTTATATTTCACATTATTAATCTCGCCTGGTTCACATAACTTAGTTCTTTTGTTTTTTTAATTTACTCATCTTTAAGTTATTTTACTTTATTTATTTTATATACTTTTTGATCATTATTTAGTTTTTATTTTGCTTATGTTTATTTTATTTATTTTTTTATACATATGGTGTGAATGTGATCTTCTTCCTTCCATATCTATTGTCGAAGTGACAGAATATTATATAATTTGATGGATAAATAAATTAATATATTAAAAAAACAATTACACCAATGAATCATATATTCGATCCTGAATCTATTGTTGATGTTGAAGTAACTGCTGAATTAAATAAATATTAAAACAAGGAATACAAATTCCTATATAATTTCTCAAGATTATCTAACATCATTTGATAATTTATCACATATTTGATATTAATTGTGACATATTAAAATATTAATTTAGGATTCAATTATCAAAACTAAAAAAGTTATATCAGATAAGAGCAAAAACCTAATCAAAATGTCAAGACCAGTCGTGCCACGGATCATCCAATATAACAGCAGTCCCAAATCTGTTATCATTCAATAATTAATTGAATTTTAAGAAATTGTGTATTGTAATTTAGCTTCAGTGCTTCCAGTAATAATGATATAACTTCTATAATTCAAAATACACCAAGGATAGTTCATTCGCAACTATGTAAGTTAAGATTATTCTTACAAATCAAACAAGGTTTTCCCTAACTTACTTTGGAAGTAAGCGTAACCCATTTCCATTATGATTAAATATAAACTTGCTAACTTTCCATAGGTTTCGGAAGATAAGTTTAACATTAGCTAATAGGTCTTTGAACTTAAAGGACCTCGTTTACTTAAGGACTCCAAAGTCAACAGCGAATCTTGAACTTTACGGCACACATCTCAATTTTCTCAAGCGCGGACTGAGTTTGTTCCAGGAACTAACGAACCCAGACCAGCTCACTATTTAATGTGGCGTTCTGATACGCGGAAGTCGGTCTACCATAGCCGAAGGGCTTAACTGGATTGGCTTTGTGTAAGCTAACCACAATGCAGTAACACCACAATGGACCCTAGACAAAAACAAAAGCTTCTATTCACATATTCTCGTATTTAGCGCTAATCAAATCCTGTTCAAGCCGGATAACTGTAACGTATCTAACATTTGCAATCATATTGTTTATATACTTGTTTTCGCTATCTCGCTTAATTTCCGAGATATCCATCCTCAACGAATGCTTTTATGGGAAAAAAATAACCTCATGTTTTTTACTGTATTTGAACTGACTCTAGATTGCTTCTTTCTCCGATTAAATCGTGGGGAAGAAAGGTTTTAGTAATTAAATTTTCTTCAAGAATATATATTATTACACTACTTTATCTTCTACGGTCAAAAATTAGATGAATTATAACTTCATATGTGAATTCCGAGAAAACACTCATTAGACCACCGAATAATTTAAGATATCGAACCAGCTGAACGATCGAAAAATAATTACATACCTTTTAGAAAATTAATTAAACACAATTTATTCAATCAAGATTCAGTTTTTTGAGCTCAAATTGTTTAAAAACACTCATAGGATCTCAATGAATATTTTGAACCATCAGTACTTTGTTAGGAAGTATTGTTTCAAGTGCAACGGTTGCGGCAGACGTAGATCGGACCAGAATCAGGCTTAACTAAAAGTCTCCGCTTTCTAACGATATATTATACATATACCTTTTGGCTATTATTTCCGGAGATTCATTTTCGAGCTAAATAAGCATTTTTTTTCTCCTTTATTCGATTATCGAACCCTTTCAAAAGTTATATTTAGCCTTTATCAATAATTGCTATTGACGAAATATTGTTAATTATTTGAAATAAACCAAATTAAAGGTACTTTAGGGGTAGACATTTTGAACATTGGGCATTTAGGCGCTATTAAGGGACATCAATAGGAATAATACCAAAGTTATGTTAAAGATCACTTAATTATGCATTGTTACACCAAATTTAATAAAAATCGTTCGAGAAATTTTAAAGTTTTATTTTAAAGATTTTTTTTTAAATCACTTTCCTTTCTTTTTAGGTGATTTAATGCAAAAAGAATGTAAAACAAGAAATGTCAAAAAAATTATCATTGTCTCAGTTTTATTTTTTTATTTTTTTTGGTTGTATATCTACAAAATGACCGGAGTTACAGGCATTTTCTCAAAACATGTTTTCATCCGAAAAGTAAATTGAAAATGGCGAACAAACTGTAAGCTTTACATTTTTTTATTTTGTTAACTATGGATTTAACTCTCAATTAAATATGGAATAACTGGTTAACCTTTTTTAAAAAAATTTCAAACGGATTGACCCAAAAGAATAAATAAGTTGAACCGAGAAATTAGTAGAATAGAGATTGGGAAATATAAAATCTGGCAGTGTCCCACGTAATTGGGATTAAGAAGGTTTTCGTCTGCCCCAAGTGATGGACAGCCCATAAAACATAAGTAGGTATAAATAAATAATTTCTATGATATATGCATATAAACATTACCTCATATAGGAAAAGTCATGCATATAAAATAGGTGCATCATGAATACCTAACTGAGGTCGCACAATTTACAGACTGATCTCGCTTTTTTTACAACATATATCAACAAAATTATTCAGAAGGTATTTTGTAATATGTGACACCTCTTGCATCTGACATATTTAATAAATTTTTTAAACAGTATACAGATCAATTGCATTACTATCAACAAATACCTGTTAACGGTATATATTATACCGAAATAATAATAATATTCACTTATTTTTATAAATATAAGAAGAAAAAGTGTGCAATAAAAAAAAAAAAAAATTCGTTCGAATTCTTTTATTATACATGAAATTTCAACCTGCCGATTACTAACATAATAACTTCATAAATATTTTAAAACAAAAAAAATACATGGCCCTTAAATAAATTTATTAGGAAACATGATACACTGCAACGTAAATCAACAACAAGCAAAATGATGGTCAATTGGAACACAATTGATCAATTCATCTCTTTCGAAGAGTGAACAAAGGGAGAAATACGCTAGTGACATCCACCAGAGGTCAAAAGGCATTCATTAACTATTCCAACTAATTAAAGAACATTTTTCAATAAAAGATAACAAGGATGCTATTAGATAAAATTCATCGTTTCAAAAAAAAGTCATGGACCACTGAATTTGGAGGAGAAATGAATTAGTTAATTTTAATTTCCTTTTTAAAAATTAAACAGGGGAAGTCATCAGACTTGAGACTGTATTTTATTAAATGTAATTTGAAAATCAATCAATCCATCTATCCAAAAACTGGTAAAAAAATATATTTATAAACTTAAATGCTATCACTAAAAATATAAAAGAGCGTTTAGACATTTCACAAACTATGGGAAACACGATTATATCACTTAACTAACAGAAAAATTAGCGCTAATCTAAATTATTTATTTTATTTTTCTTGTTAATGACAGTGGACGGCAAACATAAAAAAAAAATTTGGTGTGTCCACTCATACGACTTTCTTATCTATTTCAGACAAAGTTTTTATATCTTTACATATGTCCATCAAGAAACAAAAAAAAATTAATTAGATTTATCATCCTGAAAATTGATCAAACAAAAGATTTGAGTACGATTTATTTGATAAACTAAAGCAATGTAAACCGGCCTAAGGTAGATCAGTGTAAAAATGTCAATACTTCCTAATATTGCTGATCAAAAACTTTTTTCCATGGCCTTATTTTGTCAAACAATAATTTCTGTTAAAAATAGAGGAGCTTGTGTGATGCGGGCAACAAATTTTCTTACTTTCACTTGGTTAGCTTTTTTCTCTCATTCAACCCTTTCTGACACCAGGATATGAACCCGTAATCTTACATTAGAACTTCAATAGCTGTAACTTCGTTATTAGTTGTCCAAAATGAATAATTTTTATATAGTTTTGTAGCGAATTTCATGTGTGTTTGTATTTGTGCATAATGTATTCGAACATTAAAGGAAAGTTTCATCAAAATCATTAGAACCGTTTTCGCGTCTATAGAATAACATGTTTTTATTTATTGCCCATGGAGCACCCAATTTGTGTCACAGTAGCCAAAACCCTACAAAATAACAAAAAAATAAAAAAATCGTTTCACTTGCTCCCGAGAAAATCTTGGCACAGACAGATAGAAGGACAGACAGACCAATGGCTAAAAATCTGTTTTTCGAACTATGGGGGTTCTGAAACGTATAGATCCGTCGAAAACCGCATTTCGGAAATTTTACCCGATCGCAACCTAGTATAGGTAGGAAAGTAAAAATAAGAAACGAAAACTATAACTTTGGGAAAAACCATGTATATTTTTTTATGTCATACATATTGTAGAACAACAATTATTTAAAATTAATTTTCTAGAATTTTCTGCAAACCTTCTCATTTTCTTTTAAATTACTTTTTTGGAGTGAAGGGAACAGCCCACCCTACCCAACTCTGCGTACGCCCATGAATCTCTTAATATTAGTATATGACGTGCTTGTACTTACTAATTAAAAAAAAAATATTTAAATATAATAATATAATGGAATGTTAATGTTTGTAACTAACTTATAAATTTATTAAATCATAAACAATAAAGAAGAAAAGGTATAATTAATTACTCTTACTTGTAACATTTCTTATAAGCTTGGGAAACTCAAAATAAAATAAAAAGCTGGTCTGATAAAATCTTAGAGATATCAGACCAGCTCTTTTAACCGTGTTTTTGTTCTTCAGTGTCAGTTGAGTGAGGATATTATATTCAATACATGCGTTGCTGGAAAGAGTTCTTCTTATAGTCTTTGCAGCAACTACCGTTTTTGTATAAGAATAAAATATATAAACAAACAAAGTTAGAAAAGACTCTGAGAAATTTAAACATCATATCATCTGATAAAAAAATGGCAAGAAAATCATAATGTAGTAGTTTTCTTTTATATTAAGTATTGTCTATAACATAACGTTTTGTTGAAGGGCGCATTGGCTGTTGTTTCGAGGACTTTTTGAGGGTTTTCAACCTAACATAAAAAATAAAATAAAATAATTTATCACTTTTATAATTTATTTTTGTCTGCTTTGTTTTTCACAGCTTATCTCAATCAGTACTAAATCACTCCTAATAAATAATATTTTGATATTAAACAATTATACAACCTCTGACTAAATACCATGCCCCCTTCTATAACGCACAATGTTCTAGAAGAATGAATATAGAATTAACTTCAAAGTATATTACGGGATGTAAAACTTGCTCGAGAGAAATATGTTATAAAAAGAACATTTTTAATTGAATACCTAGGACTTGTTATGAGAATCCAAAAGAAATATTTATTTGATGCGAATGATAAAAGAAATCATAATAAAGAGAATATTACGTAAATTTGAAATTAAGGGTGGAAGACGTCAACATTATGTAACACAGCCACTGTAAACTCGAAGTATTGTAAAAAAAAACGGTAAGATATAATTGGAAAAATTCTAAACATCAAACCTTCAGTCTCTTAACAACAACAATTCGCCAATTCAGGCTTCATATGGACCGGGAAAACAATACTACATATATGAAGATAAATTACATCATAGCTCACAACTTAGCCACAAGAAACAATTATTTTATGAACGTTTTTTGTGATGAAATTTAATCTCGAAGATGTTGCTAACGGGCGAGTAAATTTAAATGAAATATCATCATCATGTATATTAAATCATAGCTATAATAGGGTCATAAAAGGGTTTAAATCCAATTTTCCTTTTAGAGTAATGAGTACAAGTTGATTTTAAACTTAATTAATGAATATTTAATTTTGACCTCTGAAGGTCCCCTATTGTTATTGAGATAGTAGTAAACATGTTTGAAAACAATCCAGCTGCGACTATCTATCTTACATCTGTATACTATATATATATACACATAAAATCCTGATTGTCTCAAACAACATCCCCAAAGAACATATATTTATAAAAAACCGTGAACAGAAATATTGTATATTATAACAAATATTTAAAAATAACATAAACTTCTTATAGAAGATTATGAATATTTTCTTAAATTACGTTTATAGCTTTAATAAAAATACACAAAAAATATTCAACAATAAATTTTTATTTACTTATATGAAAAATTAATAATCATCATTTTTAATATTTTTTTATTGAGGCCCTTAAAATATCGTAAATGACTGGTCATGCGAACACGATTCAGGTATCATTCGACTCACCACAAACAAAGCTATTATAATAAATCACCAATATTGTTTATCTCAGGTCCTTTTGCTTTATGGAATTTCCTTCCAAAAAAAAATAAAAAATGCTTTTGTCCCACTTTGCGTTGATCCAAATATTTAGCCTCCACCTCCAGACCTTTCAGCACTGGATTATTGTGAATGGTACAGGTTTAAAGATGAGATATGTAAAATTAAATACTTTCAATGCACTGATTCAATGTATTGAAAATGGATTAAGCTTCACTAAATAAAAATATGAAACAATCAGAAGGGCAATTGTCGCCCTTCTAAGACGAAGACGGAGATGTTTAAACGTAAATGTTTCTATTTTCGGACATTCATAAAAATAACGAATGGTAAAAATAATAATGATGAAAAAAAAACGAAGGTGTGTGCTATTGACCATACGATAAAATTGAAATCATTAACATATGAAATAATATTATAAAAATAAAATATAAACATTTAATAATATGAAATAAAAATTATGAATATAAATAATCCATTACTGAGAGGATGAAATTCTGAATGATTCCCTCGCTTACAGTATGCAGGTTAGATTTAAAAATCGAATTTCTGAGATATTTTGATCCATATAAAAAAATAAAAACTTCAATTAGTCGACTCCACCCGACTTTCTCGGAGAGTTATGCACCGGAGATCTGACGGCTCAAAATTGAATCCATTCTCCACAAAACAAAAGTGCAAAACAGACCTGAAGAACTTGTCATTTCGAAAATCTGTTTTAGATTTTACTTTTATATTGCATTAATTGTCTTTGGTATTGGTAATTTTTGATTCATTATTCTGATATATTTCTGAATTACAAATTTATAATGTAAATTAATAGCGGGAAAGCATAATTACGAATCCAATATAAGTTACCTATAATCGAAAGGGCGTCGGATGCCCCATTCGTGCAGGAAATGCAGCAGTGTCATCTGGGAAAGTAGCTATTAGACAGACTTCAGGAGTCGACGAACGTCAGCTGTCTTCATATTGTTTACACATTTCTGAGTATCCTGATGAGGCTTCCATTACTATCACAAAGGTATGTTGTTTCATGCTATACAGCATCCTAAATTACATTCTTGTCTTACGGTAATTTATCACAAATAAATAAGATACAAGAAAGTCAGGGTGAAAGAGATTAAGGATAAGCCGACGAATAGTTCTTCAAAGCTCTTTGTCACTTCCTTATTGAAGAACTAAGCTACTGCCATTACTAAGGCCGCAAAGTTTATCTAACTAAGGTAAACTGGACCTAATTCCGGATAGGTGAATTGTTTTGCATAGACGGACATCCTGGGTACCGTGATTTCCTCGTAGGATTATAAATGCACAAAAAGAATGTGGTCCTTCTTTAGCCATTTTGGGTTCTGCAAAAGTAGGGAAACAAGAATAGCCAAAATAAAATCAAAAATTTTGTTTTCGAAGATTATGACCGGTTCCTCTACTAAAATAATTGTGATGTGATGTACCACGAGATTGTCAATTACCGCCTTCCATTCATTATGAATTAATTGTTTTATACATTTTTCCAAAACTTTTTTATAATACTTAAATTAAAAATTTAACCTCAAGACGATTAATAAAAATATTAGCAATTCTATGCTCAGTTTTTTTTTTATTTATTTTTTTATCAAACTGAAAAGAAAAAAAAAATAGTTTTTCATATATATTCTGACAATTCAGAAATTTATTTACTAGAAAATAGTATATTTTCCATTAAATAGTACTAGCAAAAGCCATTAACTGACATTAAATCACTATGCATCTAGATGAATTTTCCCTTTCTAAAATTAGAAAGATGTGCGCTTTTTGTAACAATATTTCCAAAATAATTAGGTCTGTGTCACTTTAGTGCACTTAGAATGTTTTTTAAACAATAAATAAGGTCGAAATGTACACAAAAGTTCTTAAAAGTTCAGCTTCATCAAAAATGCGTTTTGTGACTTTTTTTTCAACTAACCGACCTGATATAAGTAGACTTTATTAAGTGCAATCCTGGCAGGATCTACGGGGAGATATTTGGGGCTGAAGCCCACCCCAAAATGGTAAAATATAACCATGTTTTATGGAAAAAAATATTTAAAAAATATCTCTTAAAGTATTATTGCTCGTGTAATTACATTTAAAAGGACTTTAGGAATCACTTAAACACCATTTTATATAGGTAGTTTCTTTCTTTTTTTCCAAAGTAATTATCGTTATTTTTTTATTTTTTTTTATTTAGAAAAAATATATTTTGCCTCAATTAAGGGCATTGAGTATTTAGAATGAATGAAATACAAACATACCATAAATGCAATAAAAGAAAAACAAGAATATAACAAAATAAAATAAAACTTGGAGTAACAGAAGAAATCGATCATGATACAACATTAAATAAAAAAATATATAAATAAATAAAAACACATACATACTTATTTACAATATCGTTATTTTTATGAAAAAAAAAAATTCGGGCCGAAGCCCCCCCCTCAAAAATTAAATTCTGAATCTACTAGTGACTACAATAAATATAATTCATTAGTTTTTCTTCACTTTTCATTACCTTCAACGACCTTCTATGTTAGCAATTCATTTTACTAAGATATTTAGCTTTTCAATGATATCTGCATCCCTCTAAATTACTATTTTTATTTCCTGAACTATATTAACAATCTACGAAAATTTTCCTAACCTTTTCTCTTTTACTTAAATATAAACAATTTTCATAGTTCATTTTTCCCTATTTTATGTTACTAATAATAATGAAATATCTTTACTAATTTCATATAATCAAAATTAAAGGTTCATAAGAGGCAGAAATGTAGTACGTTCGGCATTTATGCCCTTTCTGGCTATTCCAGTGGGATTAATACTTAAAGAACATTTAGTTTTACATCGATATGACGATTTTTTTAAAAATTGTTAGAACCGTTTTTGAATAGTAAAAATGGATAAAATCTAAAGTACCATTTACTGTTGGCCGATTTTTACGTAGTTTTTGTAACATCTCTGTAACAGACTGCGAAAGATATTTTTATTTTTTTTTTTTAAATAAAAATATCATTCAGTGAATGAACTAATTTACTTAGTAATATTTTTCGTTTTAGTTAACAAATTACACCACAAAATTGCTACTGTTAACAATTTCTAGTTTTTCTGCAAATATTTATCTGAAACTGTCGACTAACTGTTGAAAATCAGCAGATGGTCTGATAAAAGTAATAAAACTGACATGTCAGGCGTGGAGAATGATATTATAGTTAAAGTTTCGAACGCCTTTTAGTTTCTTTATCTAGGCTCTTCAAATTTAAACGAACAGAAAGATCCAATGCTGACCTTTTTGCGAGACTTAGAAAACTTGGATTAGAAATTTTTCACGATCAGAATACTTTCTCTTACTTTATATTTCATGTATGTGTAAGTGAAAGTAATAATGTATATTGTACATTTTTTTGGAATTTCATTCTGGTGGTGATAAAACAACCAAAATAACATCGGAAAAATTAAATAAAATTTATATCCAACATTCGATTTATTTTGTTCAAATTATCGTTGTAGAAGAAAAATGGCATATAATGGAAAAATGGAAGACAGAAAAAAAACAACCTTTAAACCCGTAATGAACTCTCGATTTAAGTGAGTTCGATTAATCGCGCAATTCGAGAGCTAGGTGTGCTCATTAACAGATCGATTTATAAACTGTGTTTTTATAGCAGTTAGTAGGTAGCATAAAAGACAGAACAGTTGATTTTTGATTTCACCGTCCACGATAAATAAATGATTGATGAACAAGATTCTAGCTAACAGCGTGTTGGAGAGAGGAGAATGGCAAATCACGAGTCAAAACGTCTTATCAATCTTCGTTAGTGAACATTGTCCATTTTGGAAAGTATAACTATTATTGTTGGAATCAAGAAAGCTAGCTACATAATCATATATAATGGGGCCAAGAGTCTCAATGTGTCCTAATTTCTAACTTGAGCTGCTCTGTTGACATCCCGTATATGAGGAGAAAACCGCTACTCAATTCACCAAAGTTATATCATAAAGTTCACCTAATTCCCGCCATTACTAAAAAAAAAAAAAAAAAACAATCTAGTCGAAAGTAAATTTAATGGCGTTTCATTTTTAGATATTTTCGACTATGGTATGTATATCTGTACCTCGGAGGTAAACTACACCATATCACATTTTTGTATTTGTTCAGGGAAGCCAATTTCCCATTTATTTGAGCTATTAAAATTGTTTCTTTAGTTATTATTTTTTTTTTTTGAATGGATAAGGCGTCCTTTGCCTCCGAGGCACAGATATATAACGTACGATTTCTAATATTATTATACCAAATTTATTAATCCATTTTATGAGAACGGTTAGACCGATTTAATATTTAAAAAATTAATTAGGTTAAAATTTAAAAAAAATAATTAAGAAAAACCAACTAACCTGAAATCTGGAGCTCTTACAGTATTTAAAGAGAGTTTATTTGCTTTTTAAGTATCTCGGTAGATTGTGAAAGAAATTGACGTCTCCGAATATTTAAAGATGCTGTAGTAGTCGGGTGTCTTTTACTACACATTACGGTTGGTTGGTTGCTGTATGGTAAAGGCGAAACACCTGTTGGTTAATTAAAATTATATTATATCTTCTGGTTGTGAATAATAGAATAAACAATTTAAAATGCACGTTGCTTAGGCCAACAAGGCCAAAGTTGTTTACGGTTATTAAAGCTATTTAAAGTAAGCACATTAAGCAAAAATAAAAAAAAGAAAAAGAAAAAAAAAGAGATGAGGAGTTATGCGTGAGAGGTTCAGAGATTTTAAAAGATTCCTTCTTCAGAGAGAAAAAATTATATTTCTCAAGAATTTTTTCATTATTTCTCAAAGCAGCCGATGTATTTGCTTGTATTTCTTTTTTGTTTAATTCTCTGATGGAAAAGGCACAACTCTTTAAGATATGGACAACTGTCATTCTCTCTCCACACTTCCGACAAATGGGTGGGTTTTCTTTTGTAATTAAGTGAAGGTACTTAAGCCTGGTACGACCTATTGTTATTCGCGTAAGAACAACTTCCTCTCTGAGTTTACTGCGACTGGAACTGCCCCATGGCTTCACTTCCTTTTTCATCACCATTAATATATTTGGAAGCCTGTTGTTCCATCGTGTCTGCCAATCTTGGTGTATGGATTCTTTTAGGGGTCGCGCCAGTTCGGACGCAGTTAAGAAAACTTTTCCATGTCCTGGATGGGTAAGAGCTTCTATTGCTGCTCTGTCAGCCACTATATTCCCACCAATGCCTACATGACCGAGGTACCATAAAAACTTTACTAATGTTCCAGTGTTACTTAGCTGTTTTGTGAGCTCAAAAATTCAATATATTCCTAGGTGGTCTGGATACATTGCGATAGCATTAATCTCAGCGATATATATGGAATAAAGTGGATGTAGTTTACATTTATAGGTAGCATCAGGTGTGACGAAGGCCCATGTGCTGTTGATGTGTCCGATTTAGAACCGTCGATGAATATTAGTAGGTGTTCTGGTAGAGATCTAATTGTTTTATGGAATAGTTCTTTAGATTTTTCAGGTTCCGTATTTTTTTATTGAATTTGGAGATCAGTAGATTTAATTTTGGATGTATAAAAGATTACGGTTTATAGCAAGTAGATACCAGTTGGGCTTGGAGATTGATAATAGCATGTCCTTCCACCCTGTTATGAACCGTCAATAATAGACTGAAAACATAATTTTATAAGAAATTCGGAATTGGCGAAAACTCTATTGGAAGATGCAGAACAGGAGACAAAAACATGGCGTACATCCTCGGAATATGCCATAAGTTTTGGGAAATCAAGAAGCAGATCGGACCAAAAACGGATTAGTGACCAAACACTAAAGTATTCTGTAAAATCTCAAGAATTTAAAGTTTACGATTTTACTCCCATATTGATAACACGCATTATCTATTTACAATTACCCTATAAATCGACTGTAAAGAAAAATTTATGATATTTAGCATTGAACCAATTTTCAAATTTTCCGATTTATTAATTATCACCAACCAGGAAAAACATTCAAATAATACCATATTATTTTAAATTGAATTTTTATTTTTTATACGAGTTTGAATTATATCCTTCTTAAACTATCTTACGTAACCAGACATTCCATAATCAGTACTTGCAGTCCCCATTGCATTCTTTCGTGAATTAACATTCTGAGGTTACTGATGAAGAAGAAATGAACATTAGAGAGTAGGCTAGATTACGAGGAAGACAATTACAGCGGCTGCGGTTGGGAAGAAAGTAGACAGAGACCCGCAATGCAGGCACATCGTACGATCTTTTAAGAGAGCTTGTTTCAAGATGTGTCGGCGTCGTTGTCTCTTAATTAAAGGGCAATTACATAATTAATTTTACTACCAACTTCTTAGGTAGTGTAGGTAGACACTGCCAGAGTGATTTACACAAAAGGAATGGAGGAATAAGAAAACTTTCTTGATACGTACTAGTTTCTTCAATGATATACCTGCGGGTTGAACAATATTATCATTATCACGCTATAATATAAACAAAGGGAGGATAATCTATTTTAAAGTAAGCATTGCCGATGAAGGGAAGCCATATCCTAGAGTATCTGAAACCTTGCTAAGAAGCCATTACAAATAAATCAGTCCTAGATTTAGCAGATTTAACGCCTAGCAAAACTAACAACGACGAACCCCACTGCCGTAGAGTGTAAGATGCATTCAATAGTAGAACATAATAGAAAAAAAACTTTATTCTGGGACAAAGTCCCTTAAGAATTATAATTATGAACAAAAAATAAAAACCATATCTGGTAAAAAAACTACATCAATAAAAATTAAATAATATATTTGATATCTTCTGTGAAAATGTATGAGCAACAGAAAGAAAAAATATAATGATAAATAAAATGAAGTGAAAAAAAAATTCAGAGAAAATAAAAAAAATTGTTATAAGCGCTATGAGTTGATTCTTAAGATTCAATCTTTACGAATTTCAACAACCATTCAGTTCAGTCAAATTATATTTCATTATCATTTTGGGAAGTGAGAAGGAATTGGAAGAGGTATTTGAATGAGGACAAGGAAGAAGCATGGTGGATATTAGATGGCAGTAGATCGGCCAGTAAAGAAATGGTCAAATGTTTTACTTCTATGGGAAGGGATATAAAGGTCGGAAACACGGGATCTTGTCTTCTGGGAGTGGACTGTAGGAGACTGTAGATTTAGAAACGGTAACTCGTCGTAAAGGTAGGACTCATGAGACCTACGAAGAAAAATCTTAAGAATAATTTCATAAGTCGCTTCAATCAACCTTCGAGTACTACCGGGATGCATTAGTACAGCATACAGCCTTAGCCAAAGTGGAAAAAAATAAGAGAGCATACAAGAAGCTTGCGGAAAGGTTGTGTAAGTGACAATGACCATTCAACTGGAGTTTTCGTCGATTCTCTGTTTGATGTTTCCCGGTAGACCTGCTGAACCATGTTTCTTATATATACATGTCTGAACATATCTTCTCGCTAAAGGAGTTCGAGAGGCACTCCTCCCGCTAGTAACTGCACCGTCTCATGAGAAACACTCCTGTACGCTCTGGTGAGAAGCAGCAGAGCCGTTCGCTGGATTGTCGCCAACTTGCTCTGCTGTCGGTGCGAGAGATTCCGATTCCACGCAGGGGACGCATACCTCAGTATACCTACAACCATACCTTTTTAAATGGTCACTGTTGCTGGGTATCTGAGGTCCCAGAATGTGCCCCGTACTCGACTAAGGCCGTTCAGACATTGGCCAACTCTATTCCGAAGGTAGTCCAACATTTCGCACCATCGGATTACTACTTATTTAGTTCCATGGCAAATTTTCTTCAAGTGAAAAAAAAGTTGAAATTGTGGTCCGAGAGTTCTTTGGCAGCCATCCCAAAGAATGGTATCAGTGTAGGACCGAGCAATTGACTAGCCGATGGCTAATGATGGTAGAAAACAATGGAATATACTTTGAGTATTAATTGTATTTTAATTCAAAGAAATAATAATACAAATATTTAGTTGAAAACGGTCATTTTTTTTATGCACCCCATTAACAATTTTAATGCCTTGTTTTTCTTGTGGCATGAGAAAATTCATTATTAATTTTTTTTTTTTTTATAAACACTTCGCCAAAAAGATCATTTACTTGGCCACCTAGTTCCATGAGGATGAATTTCTATTATGGAAATCTTTGTAACTATCTCCCCTGATGTATCATCACTTAGGTTCGTGATTCGTATTGTTTTTTTTTTTTTTTTTTTGTTTATTACGAAACGTTCAATCCAAGAATAATTTAAAAGCTATGAAATTATACAGCAGCTTATGTAGCAGGAAAACGAGGTTCATACCCTTCGAGGGGGTGGAGTGTACATTTAAAATACTTATTATAATACATTTTACACTATCCTTAAAATAGAAACATTAAGTATTGTCATTAAATTTAAATTGCTACATAGATTCTACTTAAAATATATTAACAAGTACGCAAACGTATTATTGAAATATAATATTGAAATTGGAGGTAGTCATTCTATTAACTGAAAGGCCCATATTTATTTTTAAAAATATGGAGAACATATAATATTACCTAAATGACCACAACATAATTATCATTTTATTAAGGCTTTTTAAACAAGAATGTTTTTCTAAAAATAAGGAGTCAGTATTCTATTATGAGTCTCGTGAAAATAAATCTAGAAAAATTTATCATTTTAGGAAAAACGAAACTATCGCTTCTAATTCTTTTAAACAATGTCACTTACTTATAAAACACAAAAATTAAATTGTTTACTTTTTCTGAATACAGTCGGAACATTGCCTACACTAACATTAGTGCTGGTCATGAGGTTTCATATCACTTCTCTAAATATTTCTCCTAATTTACAAGGATAAATAGTGTTACAATTGTTTATGCCGAGGAAAAGTTTAAATAGGCTCATTTATAAATCATTTTCAGTCTGTTACACATTAAATTCGCTAATAAAATTCTAGTGTTGATAAACAAAAGATCTTTCAATGTACTACAACTTTTTATATATTATGTAATATCCTGCCGTGAACAAAACCGTCCTACTCACATTCTTCATATATCAAGTCATGCCTTGTTGTTAAATGCTAATATTATTCGATGAATAAAAGGTATTATTCACTTGTTTCAAATGCACGTAACGGACTTCCGCAGCCCACTCGTTAAATAAGGATCTAAATTCCATGAAATTTCATTGAATTAAAGAGGGATAGTCGCAAGAATTTTTAACATAAGTATTGTTAAGAAATCGAAACCAATTTTTTTTTTTTTTATATACTTAAAGAAAATGATTAAAGGAACATATCCCAATATATGGTACTAGTTGGCCCGTGGGAAAAATTTGCAGAAAATTTTGTAAAGAAATTAGTAAAACGATATGGAAATAGTTCCATAGTAGGAATAGTAGCAACATAGTAGTTCCTATGTATATATGAGGAAGGAATTAATATTTTTTCCTTAGTCGATTACAATATTCCATTAAATATAATAGACCAAAATATTTATACGAATTGCTCTGATAGGGCCTATTTTTAAACGCTGATTGGAAAGATAATAAAAGTAATAAAGGCAAAATAATGCCTTGATCATAGGATATTCTAAATTATTAAAAATAAATAAAATGTAATTACAACCAAATTTCTTTAAGAAATAATAAAGTTAATATAAAATCCTGGGAAAAAAAAAGTAGTAGACTATTATACTCCTAAATGCAATATCTTTAAACAGGAAGGCCTTATTAAGTATATCAAAACTAATGGACTGTATCTTTGTTAGTAATTGTCCAATTTTTACGATTTTTTTTTATTTTGTAGGTAATTTAGTAATCTTTCTAATTACCATGGGTACAATCCAGAAAAAATGCATAATTTTTGAGTTATTAGCAAATAAAGTTTCTTTTCCTTCATAACTTTTCCAGAAATTTGGGGGGGATAGGACTATTTTTCGCATGTGAAGGAGAAGAATATCTTCAAAATGAGTGGTCAATCATTTGATTTGATGAAGAATTGAAAAAGTTATGGCGTACCGACAAAAAAAACACCTTTTATGAATAACATATAGGATTATACCAAAAATAACTACACCAATCCTAGAGACCGCGGGATTTGGGATAAGCGTATAGCTTTTTGCTTAGTCTATAATGTTTAACAATATGAATCATATCAGTTATAATTAGATACGGGATTTATCTATAACAAAAAAAAAAACAGGATCTAGAAAAAAGTCGCAATATATGTAAAAGACAAATCCAACAGTCTGTCAACAGATACATTATCAAGGAACGTACAATTTGAATGGATGATAAAATTGTAATCATTTTCATCAGCCAGCTAAGAAGGTATGAGTGAACATTCGAGAAAATTATTTTTTTCTAAACATGAATGTTGGATACTTATTTTCGCCTTGTACCATAACAAACCAAAATTCTTTGTTTATCGCATGATTTATCAATAAGCACCAGAGTATTCAAAAACCAAATTTAATAAATAGAATCTTTATTCTCATTGTTTTTTCAAACATTAAATTTTTCACATGCTTCATTCATCCACGTCTAAACTAAGAAATAAATTAAGCAATAATGACTACGACGAGAAAATATTGAAATAGAACACTATTCTAGAGAGTATAATTATTAAGATTTATATTTAAAATAATCATTTTTGCAGACAAATTTTTTTTTTGCAGGAGGCTTTCTCTTTCTCAAGATCTGTTTCACAAAACCAAGTAAATTAAGCGAACAGTATTAATTTTATATACAAATCTCGGAAAATACAAAAGAATAAATAGATAAAATGAGCAGTATAAAATATTAAAATTATAACCAAAGCTCTGTACATATTTATTTCTCGTTGAAGGGTTGTAAGTTTAATAACTAGTTTAATAATTATCAAAAGTATCACAAAATAAAATAAAACCAATTAATAAAAACTTTATTCTTTACCTTTATTTTAGTGAAATGTTGTCGATGTCTATAACAAAATTTATGTTTGAATAATCATAAAAAACTAGTTTGCCAGTGATTTCAGTGCTGAAAAACTAAAATGTGTATTTCGATTTTTCGGAGTATAATATGCAAAATTCAATACAATGATATCAACATACAAAAAATAACTAGAGTTTGAATTAATTGGTATATAAATCTGTCAGTATAACGCTATTGATACAAACAGAATTCGGATTTTTTTCTATTTATTATCCTTCAATTTTCTTTTCTTTTTTTTTTACAAGTATTTTATATTTTTTGTTATTCTTATATTGTATATATTTATTACTTACGTGTTTTCTTAATATTTTTATTCTCAATTTGTATATATTAGTATGAATGTACACATAGAGCCTTAATACTCAATGCCCTTGATTGTGGCAGATTGTATTATTATTCTTCCAGTTAAAAAAAAAAATCACATCCATGGCAGGTGTGTTACAAAATTTGAATAGCAAAAAAAAATCAAATATTTTTGTATTCATTTGTTGACAAATGTCTTTTACTAAAATTTTTAGTCGGAAATTAAAAACAAAAAAATATGTGGTTCTTTTGGTCGGTGATGATATTGCTATTTTTTCACTCTAGAACACGCCATGTAAAACAAAAATCGAATCACCCATTTCCAAAGATTTTTTAATAAATTATTTAGAAATAATATTTTATAATAGTGATAAATCACAATCGTTAATCATTTTTAGTGCAAATTATTGCGATCGTGAAAATTTTCGAATTGAGTTTTCAACGGAAATACACGTTTTGAGGTCCCCTGAGTCCAAATAACCAACTCCCGCAAAATGCTCTGTGTGTCTGTGTATGTGAACAGTCTAGCTCAAAACCTAAAAGTCGTGAGAAACTGATATTACTTATTTAAGATAAGTATATCTCTTAGATGTCACAGTAACTGTTTCGTTAAAATCGACTAACCAGAGGTGGCAGTTTATACCAAGTTTTACAATTGTATCAAAAACAGCTACAACGATTTTGATTAAACTTGGTGTATCACTGTATAATTAAGTGGTCTTTAAAATCATTGAGGTCTTATACCCATTGATGTCACTTTACAGGGCTTAAATGTTCAGCATTTCTTCTCTAAAGTACCTTTAATTTGGTTTGTTTTAAATAATCAACAATCTCTCATTATTAAGAGTTACAAAAAAATTCTAAATATAACTTTTGAAAGAATTTATTAATTGAAAAATGGAGGAAAAATGAAAAATGTTTATGTAAAATTCCGTTGTAAAAATGTCCGAAAATACTAGTCAGAAGGTATACGTATAATGTAAAAGCGGAGAATTTAGGAAAAAACAATATCTAATATAGATAGTCGTAGAAAGTAATGGAGAGTAGAAAAAAAACTAATAATTTGTGAAAACAAATATTATTTAAAATCCACCTAACCAAGGCAATGGCATTGTTTAAAAAACTTTTTCATAGTACTTATGAGAAAGAAGAAGCGAAATATAAAAATATTTCATGAATGTATAAATGATATGTTTATAACCTTAGAAACATTTGCTGTAGTTTAACAATTCTAGATCTGATATTAGATTTAATTGTAAACTTTTAGAAAATTAAATTAGTGAATAGTTTGATGAATTTCCACTTTGTGATGCAAATTCCCAACAGTACCCACTTACAAATAGTCTGGCTCCTTTTGACCTATCTATGACAAGCAATGAAAATCTCGATATTTCATTTTAGTAAACTTTGCAATGGAAAATAACAGTTTAATAACTAAGAGGCGTACAATCCATAATCATTTATTGGTTAAATATAGAGATATCTATCAAATCTCTCTAGCCATATATATAAGAGACTGGAGTTATGTGGATTACAAAAACAGATGGAGTACCGGGGTTTTTATTGCCTACCGTTGATATAATTAATAGGGTTTTTGTTATTTTAGTGGTCTTAATGATTTATTAGATGTAAGCTTTAAGCTATAGCTCCGTTATAAGTGCAGTTCAAAATTTTTTTAATTGCTCAACATTGCCATAAAATAATTTCTATTCAAAGTAGATAGGTAAGTGAAAGAAGTGTGTTGCGCGCACCAGATCTTTTATACATTAAATGGAATTTATTGGTTTTATCGGATTTAATAACAATTTTATCATTATTATTTTTTTATGGATTCCTTACGTTGTTTTCTAGTTTTATATATGTCTATATTTATATATATTGTAAGCCAAAATTTCTAATATATTTCGAAAATAAAGATGTTCTGTTGATAATAGTTGACAACAATATTCTCCCCCTACTACTCCATACTTAATATATATCTTGTATATCTCTGATTTAAAAAATTATTACTGAAAAATTATTATTATTGTTAATTTTAAAAATTTTGTTCAGAAATAAAGATCAGGATATAATTTTTCATCAAGTGATTTTTAAAAACTCCATTCAAATTATGATCAGATTTATTTTTATTTTTTTACTTAACAATTTCAAACCTTGGTTTGTGAGATTACTTTTGCTTAATTTCTTTTTGTTTATAACTGATATTCTAAATTTACCGATCATCCTGCATAAATGTTTTTTCGTAGCATTTGTGAGGTTATCAGACGATTACATATTGCCAAAAATTATTTTAAAATCTGCTATTTTCTTTACCATTTGCTCATAATTATTGAAAAGATCGAATTTTTTTTTAAATTGTTAGGTGTCTCAATATTATTTTTACGTTTCATACTTTTCAATGACACCAATATACTTTATACTATCTAAACATTGCGTTTCATTTATTGTTTTGTTGTATTTTTATTGCTGCCCTATTACAAATAAAATGTAATTGGATATTAAAATTAAATTATTTAAGTATAGTAATTAGACGAATAAATCAGTTTAGTATTTTATTTAGGTATTAATTACTACCTTTTACATGTAATAAAAAAAAAAAAAAAGGGCTAAGAAAAATTCCCTTTGGAGAAACATTGAAAAAACATAAAATCTAGTCAAACTAAGCAATTTTGTTGTGTGTTTTTACATATTTTATGCTGTTGTTTTTTTATAGAAGAAATATACAATTTTTCTCATAAATATATTTATGACCGCCACCCCGGACCATCTCCTTCCTTAATAATACAACGTCAACCATTAAGTATTTTCACATATTCCAATTTTTCACATAGTTTGTAATATTCAATAAAATGAATTGCTTCTGTTTTTACCAGCAATATCGCTAGATTGGTTATATTGCATTCCATATACTATCACTATATACTTATTGTTACTAATTACTATATATTTCATATCCTTTACAGGGAGGGAAAAGGGAGCTGAAATTTCATATATTAAAAATGAAATATCTATTATTGAGAATACATTTGTTAAAAACCGTAATGAGGACGAAATCTGGAGGAAGGGATAATGAATAGCAAACATAATAAAAATATTCAAATTGAATGAAAGTGAAACGAGGGCATAAATTAAAATTACAAAGAAAGAGGTCAATCAAATTATGCAGATTTACTTTTTTTTTTTTTTTTTTGTTTCAGGAGAGGAATCCACTTATCCATTCATTACCAAAGAATAGTAGCTATGTAGGCCAACCGACCACGTGAACAATTGGATTTTTAACTGTATATTGTTAAAAAATTAATCTATGGAGAAATTAAAATAACAAATACTATCATTAATATAATAAAAATATAATACATGAAGGTGAGGGGAGGATGAAAAACATTTTTTATGTAAATTGAAATTTGAAAGTCATTGAAAATTCAACTAAATTCGTTATCATTTGATTTACGACATTATTTATTTCCTTTTCGCTTTCCTAACACGGCATCGCGTTAAGATACAATTTTGAATTATAGCTTATTACAGAAAGGATGAAATGGTGTACAATTCCTTCGCATACGGTGTTCAGGCCCGATTTTTAGTTTCTGAGATGTCTTAAGCCATATGTAAAAATATTTCAGTCAGTCGATTATAGCCGACTTTACCCGAGCGTTAAAATCTGACGGATCTATCAAATTCAATCTTCACAAAGAAGTGCAAAACGCACCCAAATAAGTATTCACTTCAAAAAGAAGGCATTTAAATAAGTGAATAGCCTCTGTGAATTATCGTTTGTTTTGATGAAGTTATTTTACCATAATAATGTAAATATCATCTTCACGATATTTAGATATTATATAGATTATTGAAAATAAATGAACACAAGGTACATACAATCTATCATGTGATACATCACAATACAATGTATCATGTGATATTATAATAAATTTTATAGTTATAATAAGAAAATTTACAAACAAAATTGCTTCTATACTCCCAATACCTTGATCAAATTCTTAACAACCACATATCAGAATCTATAATTTAACTGATGACTGCCTTCATTTCCCTTAACCTATAATTTTCTCTTTAGCTCACTCAGAGCACCTTTACTTACTGAAACGTAACCAAAGTCTACAAACAATATTCACATTACTTTCTCGAGGTTTTAATACATAATAATTCGGAGTTTATCGGACATTTTTTTTTTTTTTTTTTGTAAAATAAAATTTTGTTCAGAAAACATAATATAAGAAATAAGTTACACAACAGTTTAGAAATATTCTCAAATGATTTAAAAATCATTTCTTAAAATGATCGATAAATGCAAATCAACCCCGTTTTTGTAATGTAACAACTGACCGAGAGATCGCACTTGTAAAAATTCCCAGATATATCGTTCGCAGCCACTATAAATAAAGCGTAGGGACAAACTTTTAGGCATACAGGAATCGATTTAAAAAATATATATATATATTTTCGAAGAGACAAATATCATGTTGTTTTATCTATACTGGGTGTTTTAGGGTAAGTGGCCAGAGTTAAAATATGAATTAAGGACTTCAAAACATCTAATCCATCTCCTAAACAAAGCTTTTGCTGACATACCTACACTTTGAACAACATTTAATATGAATGTTAATGTTTAAATTTAATTCATAAAGTAGTTAGAACAAATAAATAGATTTTATTTATTTCATACAAACTGATGTACCCGTCGTTGACCGGTATAGTTAAAATTTGAAAACCTTTTTTAGAGATGGATTTTGTATTTTGGGGAGGGGAAATCCAAATTTAATTACATAAAATTGGGTGGGAGGGTGTTGTTTTGAAAAATTTTATGGTGGGGGTAATGGAAGTCAAGGTTTCACAATAGTCATAATAAAAACATTGTTATTCCACTATTTATTTAAGTACCACACAACTAAACCGACCACCGCCGATCCATTAAAATTTTTTAAAGTGTTTAATTTTCATTAATAATGGAGCGAGGAGCTTGTGGAGTCGATTGAAATAATCAAAAAGAGTTGTAGCATCTCCACTTCTTTGAACTCTGCTGAGTTTATCGCTCGCAAAATAACATATGACATTGAGTCACCTACATCCGTGTAAAATTAGAACTTGATCTGAATATTGTGGCGGGCGGGGTTTTTCCAAATTTTTGAGAGCTTTTTTCCCCGATTTCCGGCTAATCCGTTTGGTTAATCCTAAAAATGTATACAACATATTTTAGGTTCGGGAAGTTGATCGAATGACACCTTGAACGGAAAGATCGGACAAAGTTGAAAAAACAAAGCGTTTGCGGATATATACCTTCCTTGAAAATTTTGTTCGTGTTTTGAAGTCCTTAATTCATTTTTACAGTTTGGTCACTTAAACCTGAAACACCCTATATACTTAAAACTCGAATTGTACGAATTACGAATATCTTTTAGGCCTGAGCATTGTAAATTTTCTTATTAAATAGCATAAGACATATCCTGTTCGTAAAAAAAAAAAAAAAAAAAACATTGTCAGTACCAAGACAACAAACAGAGGACGTTTTCTGTTAAATTATTTCACGTTCTTTCAGTTATTGCTTCTTTTTTTTTTCCTAAATATATTTCGGATGTTAGTCAGTGTATCAGATACATTTGATCATTTATTCATTATTTATATGAAACGAGCAAGTATATTTCAAATTCAGGGCGGTTAAAACCATGGAGTACACTTTTTACAGTATGATTATATTTTAGTTAATGTTGGATATTAACTAAATATATTAAAATATTACTATGTTAAAAGATGATAAAGTCGTGGAAGGATGGATGTTTGAACGTCTATGACATACATATCTTCTTTATATTGTGTATAAAAGAAAGAAAATATCTTTATCATTATACTCATATTATTTAATTTTTTTATGATCATGAAGTTTTGAGTTAATATTTCTAACAAATTAAATAAGATGTGTAAAATAAAAGAAGGTGATACAGAAATAGATATATTAACATGAATGAAATTTATAAAGTTGAATGTTAAAATAAAAACATAAAATACATAACACAGAATAGATGCAATAAATTTTAAAACAGATCAAGAGAAGCCAGATTAAAAATATTTTAGATCCATAAAGTCCACCCACTAATCGCCATTCCATTCAAAAGAAAGGAAAAAGGTTCTACGGTAGGTTTTTCAATTTAACTTTATAAAAGATGGAAAAGACAACTATATAACTGCCATTAGACCTCAGTTTTAGATTTAATCTAAATGTGATAAATCCATCAATTAAGACTAAGAGAAACGTATATAGTATAAAGAGAAAAGTATATAACATAAATATAGTACTACAGCTTGAGAAATGAATAAATAAATTCATTATTTAATATTTACTCATGTTACAATCTTCATGTTTTTCTAAGCATTTATGGCAATGAAGTATGATCTTTAAGAAAGGAGTGGAACAAACATTGATAATGATTTTTATTTTAAGCAAAAACATTTAAAATAAATATACTACAAGAATAGAATAATAAAATAAACTGTTTAATCAATTTTGACTATGACCGAAAAATGTGAAAACATCTTTAAAATCACAGAAGTAGATAACTTTAATCTCAACCTGGAGGCCTTCAGCAATGCGGAAAAAGTAATTTTTTTTTTTCATTTGAAAAATAAATAGAAATATTAATAAATTAAATTCTTGATAAAAACTTTTTCATAAATGGTAATTTAAAAATTTACCAGTATTCCATAAGGATGGTCCAAAATGAGTTCGACCAAGACAAAATCATTTATACTGATTCATTCATGCAACAACAGTCAAATAAGATATCAATGTACAACTATTAAAATGTATAATATAAAAAACAGAACATTTTTCTATTTTGTAATATTGAGGCGAAATGACAGAATATTTAAAACTAATTTTAAAAAGGTTTTCATATTAATATCCCCTCGTTAGATAATTTTTACTTCTACAATCTGTAAGAGTTGATCTTGAAAATTCTTACTTTTTTTTTAATTTTATTTTTTTATTCAGCTCCCTGCATACACATAAACTTGTATAAAAACAGTTATCGTGTTGAAGCTATAAATAAATCCTTGAAAATAAAGGAACAACAAAGCCATAATAAAATTTTATAATTCAATAATCGATTTATATTTTTTGCGGAACTTTGAAGGTCGATATATAGGTCGAACTTACAAAATTTAAAAAAATATAGGATAGGATACTTCCCAAAACAGTAATTATTGTATGAAGCTTTAAATGATTAAAGCTTACGCAGATTTCCAAAATTTATAAATTAATATAAATCTTTGTGGTTTTGAAAATGAAAGCATTTTTTTATTTGATTTAATCTGCAGTTTAATTAAAAATAATTACGTAACATGTCAATAATTATTAAAGTATTAGATCGTGAAATACTTGACACCAAAAATCTCCAGTATTGCAAACCATAAAATAATTTGAGTTAATAATAAAGGGGGTGGAAATCTCTTCATCAAATAAAAATATGAAATTTATTAGATAAATTTTACTGGAATTACGATTGCCACATAATTTTATTTTTCAAAAATTAGTCAAAACATTGTACCTTTATTTTTCATATTAAAAGGAAAAACAATTCCAATATCTCAAAACTATAGATCACGATTTGGAACTAATTCAAATTCCATACCTCTATAGGATATATTAGAGTTAAATAAACGCAATACTGTTGAATGGTTATCTTTATACCACAAAAAGTAGGATCCAACAAAACCAAAAATGCCATAATTTTGGAGAAAAAAAAGTTGTTTTTCAAAATATGAGAAACAGTTAAAAATATGTAAATAGAACATCACTTGCGCTAAAAGGAATTAGATAAGAAAAATTCTGTAAAAAATAAATAAATCACTTGGTTGTATACCCGGATGAACCATAAATTATGATTATAGATTAATATATATCATCCATTAAAAAAAAAACCTATGCCGGTATTAACAAACTATGTTATCGATGGTGGGTGATAAGAGCTAAACACACTGAATGAGACACAGTTTAATATTGGCATTGATCTAAGTTACATACATATTGTTACATGGAAAGTGCATATAGTTTTATAGATTGGAATCATCTGAAAACATATTTCACATTTAATGCAATTTCTAATGACGTTTCACAGTATTGTCGAATTAATCATTCACTAAACGCGAATACTAAAATAGAAGAAAAAGCTGTAAACTGTTTTTAATATTTTTCTGCATTGATAAAAAATATTTGGAGCAAACAGACAACACCCATGAAAAGTAAGTATGATATAAATAATTGATTAGAATATCCAAGGTATATTTGTTCTAAGTTATCTTCAGTAATGACTGAAGATCATGTACATTAGGATTTGCGTTATCTTTTTTAAATAATGAAGAATTTGTTGATGATTATTGTGTATCCAGAACCCAAAAAGGACCGGAAATTAGCTAAATATCACGGAGATATTTCGTAAGAACTATTGCCTAAAGCTACAAATATACATTAATGGACTTTACCTTATAGCTCAGAAGACATGACTCTCGCGAAACTGACAACGACAATGAGCAAAAACAACGACTATCTTGAACGATCCTGCCGGTACGGCGTCGGCCGCAACACTGGCTCTCGCTTGGAGGGGAGCTCCAGCTGATCGGACCACGTGGATTTTGCCGCCGCGGGAAAGATTTACCGCGGATCCTGTCACGTTTTGCCAAAGTCATGTGACACCCGAAGATCAATCCACCACAACCGAAAGAGAAGATCTGACTTCCGGCAGAAAACGTGACAGGCAGCATTCGACTGATGGAGGCTCATTCGTCAGTCCGTTTTGAGTATATGAAATTATTGAATAAAAATCCCTAAGAACACCATCTTCAATGATTCACCAATTCTGCGTGCCCAGCCAGTTAAATACACCCGATAATAAACTCCTATTCAATCAGAATATTAATTCAAAATTGGAAAATTCTCAAACAATAATGTATAAAACTTCTCTTTATATCAATGAAACATCAAAGCTATCACCCAAAATATATCAATTCTGCATAAATCAGTAATAAGACCAAATTCGACCCAAGATTCTCTACCATATAGAGCATCACTAATTCAACCAATATGAAAAAACTACCATTATTTCAAAACAAATGCCTAAGAATCGTCAACAATTACCCCAATCGTACCAAAATAACTAAGGTTTCAGAATTAAATATTTCCTACATGCAGTAAAACATAACAAAAGAAGACATTTTACTAAATATCCGAGAATAAAATTTACTTTTATTCTTTGAAAATACAAGATAAGCTGAACAAAATGCTTCTTTGGGCTATTCAGAATAAATTAAAAACAGTCAAATAAAATACTATTGTATTTGGTTTTAAATATTTTATTTGAATAGTGTTTCTAATAAAGTATTTTAAAACCTACATCTTTTCAGATACATTAGATAGATAGATACATTCAAATACATCAGTGTCAATCTAGCATCAATTCTTATTGAATATAGATTAATTCCTAACTTTTTCGTCCTTATTGCTCAATTAAACTAGTCTTTTCCATCCTTAAGTAATCTTTATTTTTCTATTCTTGGTTTCGTTATGGAGTTATTATAGTTCAAGGTAATTTTCAGATTAGATAGTTAGTATGCAAAAGAAGGGTTATCTTGTTGAAAAGTTGTTTTCTTTTGATTAAGTAATATTGTCAATCAATCGGTTGAGTGCAAAGCTATGAGCCTCTTGATGCATCAATAACTTGTTAATTCAACAAAACGTTGGAATGATTTCAAGTTCCTCATACGCTTTAGCAACCAATTTATCGAAAGAAATCAATCAATAAAGCCAGTTATGAGATCGATTGCCTGGCTATTGTTGTTATAAATCATTAACAAGCCTCACGACATGAAAATATGCCAATGAAAATTATATAAAATATAACTAAAATAAAATGGGACACTAAAAAGAAAGTTAGATTCAAATGCCTTAAGGAATGGATGGAGAAATGCATATACATGTGTGTGAAAATTGATGAGGACTTCTTATTCACCTGCTTATTTGCAAATAGTCATGTGAACATTGCATCAGACGAATATGACTAGTAGTACATGTTGATAAAACTATTGGAGGAGTACTCTTAATAGAATCTGGTAATAACAGAAAAACGGAAAGTAAATAGTATATATGTATGACATTCTATATAATAAAATTTACAAAAATTAATCTCACTAAACAATTATTATAATGAAATAAAATTAATCACCACAAATTAAGTGACTAAAGGTCAAATTATTGTGAACTTACGGAATATTACATTCTGGATCAGGGGCAAAATGTAACATGATACAGATGCGATATTCCAGTTAATAATGGAATGAAAAATTAAAAAGTCACAATTGATACAAGAGAACCCACCACACTGTCCTACGAATCTCTGCTTACTACACTATAAATAACATTTTGTAGACGATAATGAGCCAGGTGTACAAGAATAAAACTGACTTTGTGCCATTCAGCTTTGCAACCAATGCAAATGAATATTAATTTATAACTATAGTACAACAGAAAAAAAAATTTTAACTTTAAATTTCGACAATAATATTGAGAAAGACAGCTTAGTGGATTTTAATTCAAGTATGGTCAGCGTATAAAGTTTATTTATTCTGTTATATCAGAAGTGATTCGATTTGGTATCAAGACATCCTGTCGGAACATACTAACCATCTATAATCTAAGTTATCTTTATCAGGATAAACCTGGAGGTTGAACATGATGGTAGGCAAATCAACTCCTGCCATAAACTTTGGCCAATAACACAATATTGCACCTAGGTTAGTAAAGAAATTTCATGGATAATAATGATACAGGTTTAATATTTAATTGCTTGGGAATTAAGTTATTAATTTATTAAGGCAAAAAATCATTGTTGCACAATATATGTATACGAAACACCTTGATCATAATATATGATGAACAATACGATGTAAATAAGAAAGGAATACGGCTCACCATTGAAACAAATTAAAATTTGTGTTGTTTTTCTAATGGTCATGATAAACAGAAAATAAAATTATGGCAGCTTTCTGTGTCTAACTAAAGCAAACGCCCCTCACTCATTCCCTCACATTACGGCAGTTGAGTGCATGCCCATAGGTTGCGTTCAGTGGTTCGCTCTGCTAAGCCGCAGACACAGAGAAGATTCACCCCAACGCAAAATATTTTTAACAGAAAGCGTTATTATGCATGCGACTATACCCTGTGTCCTGGAATACTATCGCCTACCCCTAATAACTAAGTTTATAATAATCTTCACTTCTACATAAACAGTAAACTACATCCGCATGATCGCCACATTATTCAGTGCCATTAATACTTGCTATAATAATCATTTGAGATTCAATTATAATTCTCAGTTCTTGTGTGCTTTTATATCACCATCAAGACCTAGATCGGAATTCAATTAGTTCCGAATCAAACAAAATTTTTATGGAGATGACAAATGAAATGATACACAAACCTAAAAACCCACCAGAATACCCATCCTATCCCTCTTTTACCCGTCATTGGCTAAATTCTAACCACATAATCGCAGATCACCAATTTGGATTCCGCATATCCCACTCCACTATTCAGCTATGAGCAATGTCGTGTGGTAGACGTGTGGTAGACGTAGTCCCCTCTGCCTTGGAGCGCGGAATGTTCTGCACGGGAGGCTTTCTCGACGATGAACAGAAGTATAATAGAGTCTGGCACCCGGGATTGTATGTACAAACTCCGTAAATTCGTACCACTTACATATTTCCTCGTTACCCGTCCCTTCGTTACTAACTGATAGTTTAAAGTAAATAAAAAAATTCTTATTCATCCCTTTTTTCCAGTCTGCTGGTGTTCCTTAAGGTAGCTTTACAAGGTAGTGTATTCCTGAGCCCTATCCTTTATACAGTTTATACAGCTGGCATCAAAAACCATCCTGACACTGTCATCACCACATATGCTTATGACACATGTGTCCTATATATTAATAATGATCCATCAACTGCATCCCAAACTCTCCAATCACATATCACAAACCTTGAAGAATGGTGTAAAAACTGAATAATTAAAATAAATCCCATCAAATTACCTTTACCCTGCATCGCAAACATATGACTCCCTGTCCTACAGTATCCTTTAACAATTTCCCATTTATCCCAGTTGAATAAATCCGTTACTTAGAACTCCACCTGGACAATCGACTCACATAGAATCCTCACACAACACTGAAACGACAAGAAATCGCTCGACGTTTCCAACTCCTATTCCAGCAATTACTAGATAAACGTTCTGAGCTTTCAATCAATTACAAAAGCCTCATATATATATATGACAATAGTAAGACCTATTTGGACTTACAGAATCGAGTTTTGGGGCTCCACTAAACCATCGAATTCCTCTCGTATCCAATCCTTCCAATCCAAAATCCTCAACGCTCCTTACTTTGTCACAAATAAAATCATCCATAACGACCTTGATGTTCCACGAGTTTCCAATGTGGCCCAATCCCCTGATACGTATCCTTCCATGACAAACTTCAGAACAAGCCGAACCCACTCGTTTCAAACCTTGCTTCTTCCTCGATCCCTGATAGCCCTCTAAGGCGTCTGATAAGAAGGAGGCCTCGTGATCTTCTGGTGTAAATTTATTATTTTAGTGCTACCAGAGGGTATTTTTTCAACAAGCATTTTCATGTTTTTTTTTTTTGTTTTTTTTTATTTCTTTATGACATTTACAACTGTATTACATAAATACATCAAGTAAATTTGGACATAATTGATATAATGACATGAGTACACTTGCTGAGTAACTACCCAATGGTAGCACTCTAATGATATGACTACATTAGGAGATCACGGGGCCATCTTCTTTTCAGACGCCTCGGAGGGTTATCAGGAATTGAAGAGGAAGCAAGGTTAGAAACGAGAGGGTTGGGATGATTCTGAAGTTTATTATGGAAGGATAGGTATCTGGATTGGGCCAGATCTGAAACATAAGGAACATGGCACCCTTTATCCCATTATCTTTATGGATAATTTTATTAGTGACAAAGTAAGGAGCATTGAGGATTTTACGAAGGATTTTGGATTGTAAGGATTGGATGCGAGAGGAATTCGATGGTTTAGTGGAGCCCCATAGCTCAACTCCGTAAGTCCAAATAGGTCTTATTATAGTCAAGTATATGAGCCTTTTGTAATTAATGGGAAGTTTAGAGCGTTTGTCTAGTAAGTGCTGAAGTAATCGGAAACGTCGAGCGGTTTCTTGTCGTTTCAGTCTAGTATGAGGATTCCAAGTTAGTAGTTTGTCCAGGTGGAGTCCTAGGTATCGGATTTGCTCAACAGGGATAAGTGGAGTATTGTTAAAGGAAACTGTAGGACAGGAAGTCGTTGGTTTACGACGAAGGGTAAAGGTAATTTTGTGGGATTTATTGGAGTTTATTTTAATTCTCCAGTTTTGACACCATTCTTCTAGATTTATGATGTGTGATTGAAGCATTTCGGATGCAATTGCTGGGTCATTGTTTACTGATAGGATACATGTGTCATCGGCATATGTGGTGATGACAGTGTTGGGACAGGTAGGGATGTCAGCTGTATAAACTGTATAGAGGATAGGACCTAGGATACTACCTTGAGGAACACCAGCAGACTGGGAAAAAAGGGATGAATAGGCGTTATTGTGATTTACTTTAAAGTATGTATCAGTAAGGTAGGAACGGATAATGAGGAAGTATGTAGGTGGTAGGAATTTTCGGAGTTTGTACAGCAGTCCCGGGTGCCAAACTCTATCAAACGCCTGTTCAACGTCGAGAAAGACTCCCGTACAGTACATTCCGCGCTCCAATGCAGAGGAGACTACGTATACCACACGATGACATTGCTGTATAGTGGAATGGGAAGTACGGAAACCAAATTGGTGATCTGGGATTATGTGTTTAGAATTTAGGATAGGGTACAGGCGTTTTAAGATGAGTTTTTCTAGGATTTTGCCCATGATGGGTAAAAGAGAGATAGGACGGTAAGAGGATGGGTATTCTGGTGGTTTTTTGGGTTTGTGGATCATTTTAACAATATATCGTTTCCAAAGATCAGGGAAATATGTAGAACGAAGTACAGCATTATATACATAAGTAAGGAATGGGATGGCTTTTCGAGGAAGAAGTTTTAGGATCTGGGATGTAATTAGGTCATGCCCAGGAGCTTTACGGGAACGTAATTTTTGAATGATGTTGGATATTTCTATGGGATGAAATGCTTTGGGTGGCAGAGACATTTGGAGAGGAATATCCAGTTCTGCTTCAATACAATTGATGTGAGTTGAATTAAGGATATCGGGATGTGGATTAAAAGTTTGGAAAAGATGTTGACCAAATAGTTGGGCTTTTTCTTCGTCGGGTTTGGACCAGGTTTGGGAATCAGTAAGTAGTGGGTGATTAAAGTCTTGAAACTTAAGAAGTTTTTTGGTGGTCATCCATAATGATTTGTCAGTGGTTGTAAGTTGTTCAGTAAAATTTAGTAAATTTTGAATTTTGTATTTTCTAATTTCTGATTTCAGTTTGTTAGTCAGTTGTGTGTAATGCGATTTATCTGTTGGGTATCTAGTCCTATGCCACTTCGATCTTGCTCTGCGTTTTTCCTGTAATAAGATGCGAATATACTGTGGCAAGTTAGTATTTTGTGGGAAGTTAATCTTATTGATAAAGGTGTTATTATTTATACTGTCTGTTATTGATGATGTCAGTTTTTCTATGGCACCATTAATGTCTTCTTTTGTTTTTAGCGGGATTTTGAGGTCTAGTTTGTTTTCCAAATCATCACGAAATTTGTCTCAGTTTACTCGTCCAGTGATCAGTTTAGGAAGTGATGGTTTAGGAGCAAAATCAGAATGTAGTGAAAGCAGAACTGGACTATGGTCTGAAGAAAGGTCATCTAGGGATTTGATTATAGTTTGGGAGGAGGAAATCTGGGAGGTGATAAATATGTCCAGGATATCGGGACGTTTTTTGAGGGATGTTGGAAAATAAGTAGGATTCATGGGCGAGAGGATGGAATAATTCTTGGAAGAAGAAACTTGTGAAAGGGTATTACCACGGGAGTTGGATGATCGACAACCCCATCGTTGGTGTTTAGCATTGTAATCTCCTCCAGCAATAAAGCGCGATCCGAGGGATTGTAAAAAGGATTCAAGTAGGCTGTACGAGAGGGAATTGCCAGGAGGACAGTATACAGCTGAAAGTGTTAGATGAAAAGGACGAGTTGAGAGGATTACAGAAGTTGACTGAATGGCATCTGTTGGAATAGAAGGAATAAGGGAATGGGGTAAAGATTTGTGGATAAGGATGCAAGAACCGGCGTGGGCAGTGTTGTCTGGGTGGTCAGATCTATAGGTGATGTAGTCACGTATGTAGAAATGTGTCCGTTGGGTGAAGTGAGTTTCTGTTAGGAGGGCAATGTCAATATAATTGTCATGGAGAAATATGTCTAGTTCGTCACGGTGATTTTGCAGTCCATTAGCGTTCCATAAGAGAATAGCTAGGGACTTTGAGTTCATCGAGGGAAGCTAAGCGGGATTTCAGAAAGGAGTCTGGTTAGAAGGGTTATGAGCGGTTTGATAGTCTGTTGAAGGTCTATCAGGAATGACGATAAGATAGTGTTGATGTCGGATGGTGTTTGGTTGGGAAGTGGGTTTGGATCAGGAGGTTGTGATGGGTAGGTTTTACGACTAGGAATGTTGGGTGGAGGATGGGCCCGTCGTGGGGTACGAGGAGGAGGAGGAGGATCTAAATTCAGTTGGACTTGTGGAGGGAGGTTCATCCTGGGATTAGGAACGAATGGAGCTGGATGTGGATGCTCTGGCGGGAGTTTGACTCTTAAGGGTAAATGATGAGGAGGGATTTGCTGGCGAGGAGGTTGAGGCTGAGTATTAGGGATTTTGGGCTTGGATTGGAAGGCCTGAGGCGCCTGACGTTGTGGTTGCTTCTTACTGATGGAAGACTGGGAGTGAGAATTTCTGAGATTCTGGTGAGGTGAGTCCTTAGTTGTAGAGATGGATGGTTGTTGTTGGATGACGAGGGAAGGTGAAGTCGGCAATGCTGGGAAAATATCTTGATTTTCAATTTCAGGTGGTTCAGTGTAAGTTTTCTGAGCAGATCCAAGATTTTTCACCGCTGATTTTCGTGATCTTTGTTTGTAAAGATTTTTGTACACTTCACATCCTCTGTAGCTCCCAGGATGGGCTTCGCCACAAAGAGCACACATCGCAGGCTCATCTCTTGGCTTCTGGCAAGTGTCTGAAGCGTGTAGGCCGGCACATTTAACGCATCTGACTTCGTGATAACAATAGGCCTTTGTATGGCCTAAGTTTTGACACTTAGTGCATTGTACAATTAAAGGCTTCTTTTTCGGTTCCTCAAAACGGACTATTGAGTAAACCAATCGTTGAACCTGGAATATTTCAACATTGGTTTTTGCTGGTTCTAAGTCTATAAAAAATAATGGTAGCGGATATCTTTCTCTAGGATGTAGTACAGGTGCTATGTGCCTGACATTATGACCGATTTCTTCGAGGCCCGATTTGATAGCAGATATGGGTGTGGTTGAATGTAGTCCTCTCAGGACCACTCGATACGCCTTTTCTTGTTTTAATTGGTAACAGTGGAAGTCGTAGTTATTGGTTGTTAAAAAATTGATTAGTTTTTTATAATTGTCTCTAGAATTAGTATTAATTTTGATGTCGTTCACTCTCGAGTAACATCGAAAATTTGGCTGTCCGATCAAATCTGCAATTTGTTGACCAAACGACATAAAGTTCTTAATTTTTGAAACAAATATTGGCGGCGGCTCAGGATCAGAAAAATCTTGAAGGTGCGGAGTCTTGTGAGATAATTTGTTTTCTTGAATTGAACTTTTGCTTTCTGATGTTTTTGGTGCAGTTGGCTCTGATTGAGTGGCATTAGATTTGCTCCTAGTTCTCGGTGGAGATTTATCTTGTTCTGGTTGCTTATTTGATTTCTTTTTCTTTTTTTTTTTATTAGGTGAGTTTTGTCCCGATCCGGGAACTGAGTTTCGGAGACGCTTTTGGAGTGTACGCCTTTTCAAATATTGCGAGTCGGTCTCGCTAATTTCCGAAAAGGGTGTCTCATCCTCCGTGTCTTCACATGATGTGTTCTTATCCAGATCCATCATGATAAGTATTAGAGAAAATTAAGAAAAAGAAAAAAAAAATATATGTATATATATATATATATATATAAACCTAAATATTAAAATTAAAATTTATGAGATAACTTCTTAAACACTAAGCTGTTTACAAAATTATTTACATAAATATATACAGATATAAAATAAAATATAAAATAATTCATTTCCAAAAAATAAATAATCAAAGAAAAAAATGAAATAAAAGAGTCTCTGGAAAGAAAAAAAAAAGAAAATATAAAAAAAAAAAAAAAAAAAAAATGAAGTTAAATGTCTTGGATTCGAACTGAGAATAACACTGAAGAATGTTATTGTACACAGTGCCGAGCCTTGGCTTGAACTTATCGCAGATAAGGTAAAACCCGCAAGGGAATTACTAGCCACATGGGATAACCAAACGAGCACTAATTTATAACTGTTTCATTGTTAATAAATAGTCACTCACCTGATCATATGTGAATATAAAAATATAAAACTATTAATATAGTCACTGTTGAAAAAGTCTTAGAGCAGTATTTTAAATAATAAGCACATTAGATCGTATCAAAGGCAGAGCGACGTGTAACTTGAATTGCACTAGCGGCCATGACACTTGCTACTCATTTTCATGTTAGAGAGAAACACTTTATTTTCATATAAAATATAAAAGATTGCTGCCCAGTTATATTGGGTTGCTATATACACAGCATACTCGTTAATCCGTAGGACAATAAATGGACTTATATATAGATATACAGAAGTGGTTAGTTTATTTGAGTACAATAAATATATATATATAATATTTTTTTCTTTTTATTGTTCATGATTTTTTTCATGTTTTTTTTTACTTTTAACTTTTAATTTCCCTTTCTCTCACATCTGTCTCTTTATCGCGCTTCATAAACCTCGCCTATACACAATATTAAGATGCTTAAAATTATAATAGAACAATAACCAAAAAAAAGTCTATACATCTAGAATTAAATAAAATTAAATATGAAACAAATATTTACAGTAAGTAAATAAATACATAAATTAAAACTCTCAATCTAGCCATGCACGTGGTGGTGAGTTCAATCAGTGTATAACTGATTGCACATTTACTAGATGTATTTTTTTTTTTTATTTATAGTTGTAAATATCATGAAAAAATAAAAAAAAGTCAACCTTAAAGCTCAGTTGTGGAATAGAGAATTTTTCTTTCCAATCATTGAAAGGTATAGAAGATTTATCTATGAAATAAATTGAATGGCTCGACCATGAGGAATAAAACCCTGAGAATCCTATCGAAAAGGTTGATTCAGTAATAATGTAAAGGAAGACGAGCGAACGCAATGAAAAACATGGCTGAGATGGTTTCATGATGTGGAGACAGACCAGCGACAGGTAGGGGTGGGAAGATAGAGAGAACGATTGGAAGAGGAATTCGTGCCATAGAGGGGCTTTAAAGCCAATTTATCGCTAGAAAGAGAGATTAAATTAATAATTAAAAAACTGTTTTCTAGTAAAAGTTTTCCCATTTTAAGAATTAAAGAAAATTAATGAGAAAAAAATAATAAGTAACTGACACTATAAATTCATATGACCTAAACTGCCTTTATCATAATCAGTATTAGCTAAGTATGTTAATATGACAAGCGTAGTTCAGCCCATATGAATTTATTTTTATTTTAAAATAGATTTATTTTAAAATAAGTGTTTCCCGCACTCAGTATTGGTATTCAGCCTTGAGTTTTGCAGTTACGTTATTGCCATTAACTAATGTCAGTTTAGATCTTAGAAAAACGCTATAGAATAGATACGTTTCGATGTTTTATTTACATAAAATGGTAAAGTACAACCAAATTAATAAAGTTAACTTGTCAATAAAATAAAAGCATTGTTAATAAAAATAGAGATAGGCCCCACATAAGAATGAAAGAGTTATAGAGTGAAGACAACCTATACAATTTCAACAATTATTTAAATAAAAAATCTGGTATGTCCACTCATACTATACATTTTCTACCAATATTTTTTTTCAACTTTAAATATATTAATTAGAAAGAACGTAATTGAATTAGAATAATTATCCTGATAACCGATCAGAGGAATCATTAGAGTACGTAAGCAATGTTAACGGGCAAGTGAACAATTGTTGAAATAAGTGTATAAAATTCAATATACTGTAACGTTCCTAAAACTGGCTCGATTTAGACGACATTATTTATTTTTTTATAGTGAAATTAAATAATTTTAAAAAAATGTTAGTACTACATACTATAGATATTACAATCATTTTCCAGAACGGTAAAACTTAACTAAATGCCGAAAGAAACATAGGTTGCAAAAGAACAGTGGTTCTACCTATTCTTTACATGTAATAACTAAATTTGTCTAGTATTAATATCTGTTTCGTCTTAATATTTATTAACAAAAATGTTTTTTTAACAGTATTTTTGTATGTTTGTTTTAACAGTTGTTTTTTTTTGGTCTGTGCAAAGTGCAAGACCAAAACCAATTTTGGGCAATACTAGTTTCTTCCCTTAAAAAGGGCTGAAACGTTAGATGTAGACTAAAATTAAAATAGTTTTTTTTTTTGTCTGTGCAAAGTGTAAGACCAAAACCAGTTTTGGGCAATACTAGTTTCTTTCCTTAATAAGGGCTGAAACGTTAGATGTAGACTAAAATTAAAATAGTTTTTTTTTGGTCTGTGCAAAGTGTAAGACCAAAACCAGTTTTGGGCAATACTAGTTTCTTCCCTTAAAAAGGGCTGAAACGTTAGATGTAGACTAAAATTAAAATAGTTTTTTTTTTTTATCTGTGCAAAGTGCAAGACCAAAACCAATTTTGGGCAATACTAGTTTCTTCCCTTAAAAAGGGCTGAAACGTTAGATGTAGACTAAAATTAAAATAGATTTTTTTTTTGGTCTGTGCAAAGTGTAAGACCAAAACCAGTTTTGGGCAATACTAGTTTCTTCCCTTAATAAGGGCTGAAACGTTAGATGTAGACTAAAATTAAAATAGGACTATTGTGATCTAGTGCTTGTTTTTATTACTACTAATAAAGTGAAGTCCTAACCAACTTCAAATATATATATTACCATTATGAATTGGCCCAAAATATGATCGAAAAACGACAATTTTAACAATATTTGGCAAAAATAAAACATTGCAGTAAATATTAAAGATCTCAATCCTGAAAACATCTCTTATAAATATAAAATCAATCAAATAATTGTTGTAGATAATTTAATTTTGTATCTAGAAAGTAAATTATATTGCTACTAAAAATTTTAAGCAACCTAGTAGAAATACAATCTAATTTATCTATATAAACCGTAATATACTTATATGATGAGCTATAAACATAGAAATAGGCAAAGTATTTTCTTCTAACACATGACCAGCACAGAAAATTCCAAAAAGTACAGTTTTTAATGCTTAAATAAAAAAAAATTATATAATTACGGTTAGACCTATATTTGCATCTATTGCGACTAATTACGGACTACATAGTGTTTAATTATACAAATTCAACAAGTGTAAAATATGTTATTTTCGAAAACTATTGTGAATAACATATTTTGAATAACGCCTGTAGTGCACACTTGTCTAATTGTCTGAACTGAGGTATAAAAGTCAATACAAAGAAATCATTTTTTGTTCAAAATTGTTTATCCTTATTTATAAAAAGGAAATTTAATTTCATGAGTGTTTTTTTATCCCATTAAAAGATAAATTTTACATCATAAACTATTTAATCACATTTTATTTAAAGTAATAAGTACATCCAATTAACTAATGATAGTTAACAAATCAAGTTAAAAAATCTGGTGCGCGCGACACACAACTTTCATTAACCGCACAACTTTGAATAGAAATTAATTTCTGGTCATGTCGGACTATTATAAAATTTTTGAATTTGCATTTTTAGCTGAGCTAAAGCTAAAATATTACAGCTAACAAATTATAAATACTATTGAAATAACAAAAGTCCTGTTTATTATATCACCGATTGATTATTGATTGTCCAATTCGTTGATTATCGATTGTACGACTATTAGTTATTAAAATGTTATTTTCCATTGCAAAGTTTACTAAAACGGAATTAAGAGCATTGTCTGTCGTAGAAGGTCAAAAGTTGACACACTGATTGTAAGTGGATTGTGTTGGAATATCGCAAAGGGAAAATTTATCCAATTATTTACTAATTGAATTTTCTTAAAGGTTACATGATGATTTTTTGGAATACATGGGCGATAGATACCTAATTATTTAAATATAATATAATGTCATTGCCTTGAATCCGTGGGTTTTACTTTTTCAAACTTAAAAAAAAATGTTTAAAGTTTACATTTATAAGAAAATTTCATTTAATTTCCATTAAAACACCTGATTTACGTTAAATAATGTTAGTTTTTAGAAATTATTATTTATGTTTTTTAGGTCACTCTCCGTTACCATCTACAACTTTCTATATTATATATTATTCGTTTTTCTTAACTCTCCGCTTTCCAACGATATATTATACGTATACCTTCTGACTATTATTTCCGAATATTCATTTTCAACTTGGATTAATATTTTTCTTTTTTTTTTCTCATTTATTTAATTATTAATTTCTTCCAAAAATTATATTTAGCATTTTTCCATAATTCCTAACAATGATAAATAGTTATTATTTATAATAAACTAAATCAAACGTACTTTAGATGAAGACACGATAATGTTGGGATTTCACACAGGAAAAATTCATCAAATCATTTATTAATTTAATTTTCTAAAAAGTTACTTGACACTTTTTCGGAATAAATATTGATACCTATTTATTTAAATATAATATCAGATCTATAATCACTAATCTACAGTAAATGAATTTAAGGTTTTAAACATATACTTTATACATCCATGAAATTATTTGATATTTTACTTCTTCTTTCACACAAGTACTGTGAAATAGATTTTTTAACAATAACATTGCCTTGATTAGGTGGATTTTAAATACTTTTTACAAACTTAAAAATATTTTTTAAAGTTTACATTTAGTTAGTATATCCCCACATATATTATTACAGTAAGGCTTGAAATTGGTTTTGTACCAAATATAAGCTCCTGTCATGCTCAAATACAACGAATAGGGTAAAGTTGGATTCAGAATTTCACGGGGGGTTAGCGAATAGTATTCTCCACTTTTGTTTTTTTTTCTTAAATAAATAAAGTCAATAAAAACATTTTGCTAGGCTTCAATACTGGAACGGTGGCAGGTCTGTAGACCGATACGGGACAAATGAGACCTTGAAGATTTTGATGCGTACAGAAAGATACGATTAGTTCCTTCGAACTATCTGGGATCACTCTTTTTTAGCCCAAAAACAAACTATTTTAGAGATAACGCAAGGCATGGGGTTCGCATCCACACAAACTTACGTTAATTGTAGTACTGTCATTGAATACATGTCTCATTTCGTTGACTTGAGGACTCTATGATCGAGAGAGGAGGAGTTAATATTATTTATCGATGGTGTTTTTGATCAGCAAGCCATATCATCGTCAATTCTTCACCAAAACTCAAGATTGAGCCAGCAATTTCGAAGGCTTCCCTCTCCTTCAGGCAAACAAGTTATGAAAGAAAGCAACCATTATTAACTAAAAAATTACAAACTTTTCCCGTAGTCATGCCCATGATTTTATAAAAGATTAATAAATTCCCAACAAAAGGAAAAAAAATCATCGAAATCGAACAACTTTTAGAAAAGATATAGCTTATTGAAATTTGTAAACCTGTTGGTTCCAAACATTAATGAAGACTTAAATTAATTTTTGTTTCCTTTGTCGATTATATTTACCGATAAAGTAACAATTGATTTCTTTATCTTTTGATACGTTGCATTATTTTTTTTTTTTATTAATTTGGCATTTAATAACAATATGCTGTGCGAATTTGTCGTACGGGCCTACTAGTTTGATTTAATTTCCTTGAAAAAATGTGATTTACGTTAAATATTAATTTTCTAAAATTATTATTTATAATTTTTTCGCCACTCTCCCTTACTTTCTACAACTTTATATATTAGATTTTTTTTTCCTAATATTCTCCAACGGTATTCGTATATCTTCTGACTATTATTTCCAGAGATTCATTTTCAACTTGGATAAGCATTTTTATTTTTTCTCCTTTATTATTTTATCAAAATCTTTCAAAAGTTATATTAAGCATTTTGTCGTAATTCTGAATAATGTGAGCTGAATAATTATTCAATTAACCACATTAAAGGTACTTTAGAGGAGGACGCATAAGAACATTGGGCATTTAAGTCTTGTAAAGTGACATCAACGGGTATAATACCTAAATGATATTAAAGACCGCTGAATTATACAATGATACAGCGATTTTAATCAAAATCGTTACAGCTGTTTTTGAGAAAAATGTAAAAATGTGTTTCAGCGTTGATATAAAGTGGCACTTCCGCTTAGCCGATTAGAAGGGAAAAGTTGCTAGGCCATCTAAGGCATATACCTATCATTAATAAGTATTATCAGTTTCGTACGATATTTTGTTTTCGAGCTAGAGTGTACACATATACGCAGACCATTTTTCGGGACTTGGTTATTTGGACTCAGGGTACCTCAAACCGTGTATTTCCGTTGAAAACTCAATCGAAAATTTTTACGATCGTAAAACTAACCCTTACTATATATATATATATATATATATATATATATATATATATATATATATATATCTATATATGGTATATATATATACTTATCTATATATGGTATATATATATATATATATATATATATATATATATATATACCATATATAGATAAGTGAAATATATATATATATATATATATATATATCATATACAGATAAGTAAAAAACTAAACATGTAAATAATATATATATTTTATTGTTTGTACCTTGATTTAAAGTGAAAATGAAAACTAAACACATATGAATAATAATATATATATATATATATATATATATATATATATATATTTTTTTTATTTATTTTTTGTAACTTGATTTATTAACTAAGTTAATCATATATGTTAAAAATTATTTTTATTTTGCTAAAAATAAATCATTTTAACGTCTAAATAAAATTAAAAGGTTAATTAACTACATATATTAACGGGAAAAAAATATTAAAATACCTCACAAAATTATTCATTTTTTACATTAATAAAGTATTAATTATTTATTAATATATGCAATACATAAATAAAGCTCTAATAAATAAACCTGCAATTAAGTATATTGAAAAATCTATAAACTTGTCCAACATCTTCACTTTTAAGTTCTCAAGGGCATCTATTAAAAAGGTGTTTGTTATATTAAAAAGGTTAAATTTAACATATTCGGAGAAGATACAAAGGCATTCCTGAATCGTTCAATTAATCACTTTTTGTTTAGTTAAACAAAAACAGAGGTCGCTTTAAATAAATAAATACCTGTTATCAAATTAAAATGAAAGATATATATAACACTGATTTCTATGGTGTATTGAACTAAGTATATATCTAAAGTTCGTGACGTTTAAAAACTATAAAACTATATATATATATATATATATATATATATATATATATATATATATATATATATATATATATAGTTTTATAGTTTTTAAACGTCACGAACTTTAGATATATACTTAGTTCAATCTATTTTACTTACTATCTTACTTACTACTTATAATCTACTTAGTTCAGTCTTCCCAGAGCTGCCGGTAAAGTAACAGTTTTTTTTAATTTTTGCCTATCCGATCATCATTTTAAATGTCTACGATGTTGCAAATATATTACTTATAATGAAACTAAAATATTTTATGAATTCAGTTCAAGCATTTTAAGAAAGTTTACTTATCAAAACCCACATTTATAAAAAAAATACATTAACTGAAAGGTGTAACATTTGTTTTATTGTCCACTCTGGCATTCAAATCAATACCCTTCATTGTTACGACTAGCTCTCAATTTTCGAAGCTTGCCGTAAATTTTATTGATATTGTATTTTTTTTCGACTTATTCTTCTTTTTCTAAATACACCGTCAATAAACACGCGTTTCATTCTATTTTTCATAAAAATGTTCACCATCAATATTTTGACTTTTGTTCCGCTAGATTGACTGGCACAGCCCAATGTGTGGCAGTCGGAATTTGGCAGAGATAAATTTTTATCTGGTTATATAACGTCTGTATGATGGTTTTAATTTAATTAAAAAGTTTTAAAAATTACTTTTTTTGCTAATTATCTTGAAAACTAATTACAACACGAAAAACAACGTGCATGCTTTTCTTATAGAGATAATATAGGATGGATATCTTTAGCATTAATACTTATTGCTCTTAGGTGTGGCAGATACTATGGAAACAAAAGATAATCATAAACTAATCTAAAGTTAATTCAACCTATGTTATTTAATTTAGAGAACTAATAAAAGACTTTATCCCTAAAACTTTTTATATCGATATCGAAATATTCTCAAAACGACAAATGTTAAAATTCTATAACGTATTTTGTATGCTATAATAAAATAATTAAAAGCGAAGCCATAAATGGTTGTATTAGGGTACTCAGGGATACCAGAAGTGTATATAGAATAGAGTATTGGGCTTAAGACGCTACCTTGTGGTACGCCTTTGTGTTGGGGAAAGAAGGAAGATACAGAAGAGTCTACGGAAGTACAGAAAAATCTATTAAGAAAGTAGGATTGAAGAATTAAAAAATAAGTGGAAGATGAGTGCGGTTTTAGTTTCTATAATAGGCCTTTGTGCCAGACACTATCAAATGCTTTCTCTATGTCGAGAAAGACGGCAGAGCAATATTCCTTTTTTTTCAAAAGTCACAGAGATAGCATCTACTATCCGATGGCACTGTTGCACAGTAGAGTGATAACAGCGAAAGCCAAACTGGTGATTTGGTATCACTTCACTATATTCTAGGCTTTAGACGGTTTAGTAATAGTTTGCCCATTATTGGAAGAAGTGCTATAGGACGATAGGATGAAGGAGAAGTGGTAGGTTTTGAAGGTTTGGTAATCATTTTGATTGTGGAGAGTTTAAAAAGGAGAGGAAAATAGGTAGTGCGTAAAATGGAGTTATAGATGTGTGTAAGAAACAAAACAGCTTTTCGAGGTAGGTGTCGAAGAATAAAGGGAGTGATTAGATCATAGCCAGGAGCTTTTTTGTTTGGTAGTCTGTTGATTTCTTTGTAAATTTCTTTTGGATGAAATGCCGGAGGGGGTAGTGATAAGGGTAGTAGTGTTGTCAATTCTTCTTCTATTGCGTCAGTAAAATTATTTTCCTGTATTGTGTTTGTTTCAAATACTTGTGCAAGATATTTAGCGAATTCATTGGCTTTTTCTTCGCTTGTTATTGCCCAAGTGTTGTCTGTACGTCGGAGAGGGTATTGAAGGTCTTTTTTCTTTAGTATACGTCTTGTTGTTGTCCATATTGATCCATTTCTATTGTTTATTGTGTCTATATAGTCTTTATAGCTGTCATTTTTAAATTTTAATAGTTTTTCGTGAAATTTTCTAGTTAGTTTCTTGAATTCTGTTTTGTAAGATGGATATCTAGTTCTTTGCCATAGGGCTCTAATCCTACGTTTTTCTTTTATAAGATTATGTATTGGCTGAGGTAGGTAAGAAGCAGGTTTAGTGTATGTCTTTTGCGGTCTCGTTGAATGCCAAATAGCCTCTTGTATACTTTTTGTTAGGTCGTTGATTGCATTGTCGAGGTCATCAGCTGTACTAATTAAAGTATTTAACGTAATTTTGTTGTTCAAAAAATGTTTAAAGTCGTCCCAGTTTATGTAATCGTTAATTAATGTCGGGGTTTGGGTTTAACGAAAGGGTTGTTCGAAAGTTCAAGTAAACTTGGGCTATGGTCAGATGAAAGGTCAAGGAAAGAGAAAACGTTGGAATGTGCATGTGGTAAGGAGCTTGTGACAAAGAAATCAAGAAGATCGGTAAACTTTGATAATGAAGTAGGCCAGTAAGTAGGTTGAGATGGCGAAATTACCGAAAATTTCAAATCTTCGACACATTTTTGTAGTCTTTTTCCACGAGAATTGGACACTCTAGATCCCCACCTTGTGTTTTTAGAGTTAAAATCTCCTACTACAATGAATGATTTTCCCATTGTCGAGAAAATAGCCTTTAATTCATTCGTGGATATAACTTTATGGGGAGCTATACAGACTGAGGCAATCGTGAGTTGGAATTTTGAGGAGTTTAGAGAAATATTGGTGTATTGTAGGGAATTCGTAGAAACAGCAGGAAGAATATGGTGATTTAAGGATTTGTCTACAATAATTGCAGTTCCTCCATGTGCTGTGTGGTCTGGATGGCCAGTTCTGTAAGTTTCGTAATCTTGTAGCTTAAATGTTTGTTTGTCTGTTAAATGAGTTTCAGTTATCAGTTTATGTCATGTTCTTTTAAACAAATTTCCAGTTCATTTTTTCGTTGGAGCAGACCATTGGAGTTCCATAGGAGTATTTTTAGAGAGGGTGATTTCGAATTAGTCATTGGAAGGATTAGAAATGAAAGTAGAAACTAGTTTAGTTAGAAGTTCTAAAATAGGGGATAAAAGGGATTTAAGTTCAGTTAGAAGAGGTTCCATAGAAGATTTTATAGCTGAAGAAAAATCAAAAGTTGAAGTAGAAGGTTGGATAGAAGCTGTAGAAGGATATCTCCCTGTTACCTTAGCACAGGAGATCCCTGCCACGGTAAATGGTTTATCACTACTCTGCGGTGTTAGATCTTTCGCTTCTAATTTTTGAACTGATTTAACGTGTTCTTCATTTGTTTCTATTGATATTAATTTGGCTGTTGAAGGATCCATTATATTTGGAGTCCGTGAAGAGAGGAGATCTATCTCTAAACCTGATCCAGAGGTTAAATAGTTGACAAATGGTTTGTTTTTTAGATATATTAGTTTTTTTAATGTAGCGCATCCTTTGTAATTGGCAGGGTGAGCAACTTCGCAGTTAGCACAAGTGGTGGGCGTTTCTCTAGGTTTCGTACAGTTTGTTGTGAGGAGTGGTCCAGCGCACTTAACACATTTGGCGGGAAGACTACAGTACCCTTTTGTATGGCCATAGGTTTGACACTGTGGTGGTTCCTTTCTTAAGTATGGTTCTTCTACTATTATTCTAGTATATAATAAAAATTCTAGATTAAAAATGTCTTGATTAGTTGGACTTTGTTCCAAATCTATAAAAAATATCGGTAGTGGTACTTTTGTTTTGGGATGTTTTGCGTTACTAATATTTTTTACACTGTATCCTAGTTCTTCGAGTTCGAATTTGATATCTTCAATTTCTGTAGTGTGATGAAGATTTCGAATGACAACACGAAATGGTTTTTCATTCTGTAATTGATATGTGTAGAATGTTGCATTTTGTGTTTTTAATAGTTTTATTATTTTTCGATAATCATCTGGAGTAGATGGAAATATTTTTGTCTCATTTGTGTTAGAAAGACAATAAAACTCGCGAGATCCGACTTCTGTTGATAAATTTTGACATAATTCTTTGAAGTTTTTAACTGATTTTAAATTTATAGAGGGGGGTTTAGGAATATTGTTGGTTGACAATTTGTCCTGAGTGTTAGACGACATAGGAACGGGTTGAGGTGCAATTTCTTTGGGTGAAGTAGCATTTGTTTGTTAAGTAATTCGTTGGATGGGATAACATTTGTTGTTTTTGTGATAGACGGTAAGTTAGATTTCTGCTTAGTCCCTCTACTACGAGTAGACGCTTCTGTTTTGTCCTGCTTAGAAAGGTTTATGAAGGCAGGAGTTCGTTTTCTATTAGTTACAACTTTAGATTTTTCAGTTTTTGTCATCCTGCAAGTCTAAATGTGACTTGCTATTTGAGGAATGACCTTTTTTATAACAATTGGTTAGTTCTTTTCTTACTAACCTGATAAAAAATTACTAACCTTCTTTTTTTTTTTTTTGAAGAGGGGGTATTTCTTTCAGGATAAACTTTTTAAAGCTGTTCTTTTTGTTTTCCAGTACTTCTTGCTTTCAATATTTTCGTCTAGAAGTCGATCGATATCGAGTTATTTCAATTTTAATATAGATCGAATTTTTAAAGTTATTTACTTTTTCAATCGATCATATGATCCCTTACAGCAATAAAATACAAGAGATTATGTTGAAAGCCAATTAAAATTGAGATTGAGATTAGCCGATTAAGAATCGGATATACCAAACTGACACAACTATACCTATTTTACGCCTTCACCAACAAACTTGCCAAGCATGTAAACCTCACCGTTCAACATCTATTTCAATGCAATAAATATCGTAAAAAACGATTTAAACTAAAAATTGAAAACATCGTCCCATATAAAGAAACTGAAGAAATTGCAAAAACACCTCACTATATTAAACTAATAAAATTAGTAATTGTGGGTTAATGGTTCACTGTAGTGAATAATTGAAGAGGAGGATGGTTGGGGTGATCAGTCAAAATAAAAAATAGCAAAAAAAAAGTAATATTTATTTTTATTTTTACATTTTCCAAACTTAAGAAGGTACCTATTAGAAAAATATTAGATCTTTTTATCTCTACATTGCGGCATGAAAATATTTCTATTCGATTTTCATGATTCATTCAAGAACTTACAGTCCAACAACTGTATTTTATTTTTGTTTTCTTTCTCTTTTTATCAACTTTTAAGTCTTCATTGTTGAATAGACTAACTCAGCATTCTCCGCCCATCGCCTTCTTGTCATAATTTGTGATAGAGATGTAAAAATAAATATTATTATTTATCTTTGCCATTTTTTTTATTTGGACTGATCACCCCAACCATTCTTTTCCTTAATAAAATAAATGAATTAAATCTAAGAATACAATCATCGCTAATGGCCACGGTAGTCGAAGTGACATTAAAAAAACGAAAAGAAAAAAAAAGATTACGTTAGTATTATATCTATATAATCCTATATATTATTTCTAACAGGTGTTTTTTTTTTTGGGATGTCATAAATTCGTCAATTCTTCATCAAATGATTGATCACTCATTTTGAAGATATTCTTCTCCTTCACGTGCGAAAAATAGCCCTATCCTCCCAAAATTTCCGGAAAAAATTTATAGAGGAAAAAAAGCTTTATTTGCGAATAACTCAAAAAGTATGCATTTTTTGCTGGATTGTACCCGGAATAAGTAGAAAGATTACTAAATTACCTACAAAACAAAACAAAAAATTGTAAAAATCGCACAATTATTAACAAAGATGCAGTCCATTACTTGTGGTATACTTAATAATGTCTTCCTGTTTAAAGTTATTGCATTTAGGAGTAGAATAGTCTGTTAAATTTTTTTTTTCTGAATTTTATATTAACTTTATTTTTTCTTAAAGACATTTGGTTGTTCTTACATTTTATTTTTTTTTCAATAATTAAAAATATCCTATGATCGGGGCATTGTTTTGTCTGTATTGCTTTTATTATCTTTCCAGTCAGCGTTTAAAAATAGGTCCTAGCAAAGCAATTTGTACAAATATTTTGGTCTATTATGTTTAACAGAATATCGTAATCGACTAAGGAAAAAATATTAATTCCTTCCTTACATACTACATAGGAACTACTTATTTCGATATTTTTTTGCTATTTCATCACTTAACAAAATTGTCTGCGAATTTTTCGCACCTAGTTAAATACAATATTCAGTAAGGATTCCTTCAAAAGATATCCATTCATTCAAGTGATCAATTGATTAAGTAATAATAAATACTTCTATTAATTACAATTCACAAACCAAGCATTAGCAATCAACTGTTATTGATTCAATCACTGTATATTGTAGTAAAACATGAGAACAATAATGCGTAATTTGATGATCTTATGATGTTACAACCGGGGAAATTGCCCCGGGGTGCCGGTCAATCATTAGGGGCCCTCGCCACTCGTTAGAAATAAAAAAAAATACAGAAATTATTAAAATAATTAATTTTAGCCTATCAGTAAAGCAACTGTATTAGAGAAATGTTGAATGAAATAAAATTCAAATACTACATAATATAAAACAGCTTAAAAAAAATAAATTTAATTATTTTACGGGAGGAGCTGACGTCATTGCCCGGGGGCGCCGAATGTCTAAGACCGGCACTGCTTTTGATTATAAAAATCTTCGTGACTTAATTTTAGCGAAATTATCTGAATAACTTAAAATTCTACGAATACATTTATTACCAACTGATTCAACGTGGGTTTAAGAACCTTCTATTTGGTGACTAAAAGATGTCTTTAAATCTTAGGATTTCGAATATTGAAATTACTCTTGGTAGGTGAGTGCGAGTATACAGCTGGAAGTACAGCGCTGAAATCTTTTCTTACAATTAGATACATTTCCTGCAGAATAACATATAATCGCCAAAAGAAATACTTCTATTCGCGAAAATATTTCTATTCGATTTTGACGATTCGTGGAAGACAAGTCGTCAAGAAAATTAATGCAAGAACCGTTCAGGCTAGAAGTTAGGACTTACTGTTAAACAACTCTAATTTATTTTTGTTTTCTTTCTCTTTTTATCAACTTTCAAGTATCCCACGTAACCTGCGAACCATGGGCATTCATTGTTGAATAGACTCGCTCAACATTTTTTCTCAACACTTCTGCGCCCATGACCTTCCCTTCATAAATTGAGATAGAGATCAACTGGTTTCCTTAAACAATACTTCATTTATCTCTTCCTACATATTTTTAAGTTGGGAGCTTAGTATTCAAGATTCTTGAAATTTTCTATTAGGAATAGGCAAGTTGTTTCAAAAGAAATAAGCACTATCAAGAATATTGATAAAAGAATAATAAGAAGACTCGGTATCAGTTAATGTATTTAAAAAAAAGTAATATAATAAAAGTGTGCTAATTTTTAAAGATAAAACTAACAAATTTAAAATATACATTTTACATTCATTATAGATACATTCATTACATGGTATTTAAACCTTCTGTAAAGTGGCCCGTAATTTAAAAAACTTAATAAAAATGTCGTCACATATAAATACCTAGGTAATACAGAATATTTTTATTTTGGTAGCTTATTAATTATTGTTTGTTTGTTTGTTTCAATGTCTAAGTGCAAAACATCCAAGTCATCAGCACCCGATCAACTAAATAACACTACTTTTATACTGTTTGGATGATTGGTAAAATAAATATTAATAAAAAAAGGTAAAAATAAAAAAACGCTGCAAATTATTTCACAATGGTTTATTATTCCTAAACAATAATACATCTAAAGTAACATCACCTTCATCGTAACGAAGAAAAATAAATAAAAGGTGATTCCAATTATTGGACTAAACTCTTTTTTTTAATCATTAGTTATATGCTACAAAAAAATAGCTAGCATTACTTCAGTAGCACACTCAAAATTTAAAAACCAAACAAAGGATATAACATTTGGAGTAGATCATATAAAAAAAAAAAAAAAAAAAACCGAAGACCATATCTTTGCTGATAATTGTCCGATTTTAACGATTTTTGTTTTATTTTTCAGGAAATTTCTTAAACTTTTAAAAAACCATATACAATACCTAAAAAGTGTAAACTGTTTGAGTTATTCGGGATAATCACACATACATGGCTTGAGTGAAGAATCTGGCCATTGCCAAAACTCCAATATACACTTATTCACAAAAAGTCTCTGGGCCACTGCCACTGTATAGGGATTGTGCAAGATTTGCATGATAAGTAAGGTTTTGGTGAAATTTGGAGAATTTTTCTGTGGCAAGGTATAGAACAAATGGGATATTAAAGTCATTGTGAAAGGCTTTATTGGTTACAGAATGTAATTTATTAATTATAAAGTGGGGTTTCGTTAATTATAGAATGGAGCATCAACTATTGTTCGAACGACTTTAGATTGAAAGGATTGGATGTATTTGATGCTAGAAAATTTTGCTGTTCCCCATAGTTCAAGTCCGTATGTCCATATAGTTTTTAGGATTGACTTGTCTTGACTTGGAGATGTCATCTCGCCGAAAGGGTTGGGAAATCTGGTGAAGTTTTAGTATTTGTTAGTAATTTTCCAAAAGGAATTCGTTCAACATTAAAAAAAAAAAAAAATTTAAAGCGTACTTTTCGCCACAACCATTTTATTCAGCCTAAAGGATTGAGAAATTCGCAACAACTAACACCTCTTACTAGTCAACAATTTAAGGTGATTTGTTGATTTTTTTGATTAGTTAGGCATGTGAAACAGGCAGCGTTAATAGAATCCGGTTTCAATCTTCATAATACATTGAGGACTAGTTTAGTTAAAAATTAAGTTTAAACACGCTTCAAAAGAACTTGACCACATGAGCTTAGAGTTAGCCATTGAGCAAAGAAAACAATATAAAATATGGTCTAGATTTTGAAATGTGGATACCTCAAAATCGCTCTCTCATAGTCTTCATTGATGAATCCGGATTTAACTTAAATAAATAGAGGGAATTCTTGAATTCTCTTCGAATTCCGCACGAGTTCTCCATAACGATACCTCATTAAATTAAGTATATGAAATTATTTGAAAAAATTATGAATTTGTTTGAAAAAAATATGAATTTGTTTGAAAAATTACGAAATCGGTTGAAAAAATTATGAAATTGATTGAAAAAATTATAAAAGTGGTTCAAAAAATTATGAATTTCACTGAAAAATAGTTATATATCAAATATATGTAGCATGTCACAGTTACACTGAGTGATGGCATTTAACCAAAGTAGTTTGCATTTTTCCGAAAAATTACATGCAAAATTGCCTTCTTCTTTCTTATTTATTATCCACTTTATATCAAACAAATATTTAAAAAATTGAATGTTTTTTCAAAAAACAATTTCGGATGCTTCCTTATAAATGAGCTAATCCTGTTATAAAATTAAAATTGTATAATATAAAAATAAAATTGAAAATACTATATTTCTACAGTAAGTTGTCCGATTTCGATTTTTTTTTATATATTATTATGTGATTTCAATATCTCTAAAAATCATAATTATGATTTGGAGGATAATATCCGGGTGGCATCTGACTTTCTTACCAAATTTCAAAACAATTGGCCCAGTAGTTTCGGAAAAAAGTGGTGGAAGTCGAACGAACGAATTTATTTTTATTGAATTTTCGGATTATACTCATCTTGAAATACGAAACTTACAAAACTTTGGTGCAATTCTGAATATAATATTTTTTTTTTAACATAACGTACCAAAAAAATAAGTTTTCTATCCTTCCCCACTTCACCCTATCAAAACCTGACGTGCGAAATTTCAGATTATTTTACCAATTGTTCCGGAAAGGGTAAAAAGAATTTATGAAGGTTAAATTTTTTGGGATATTTGAGATACGAGTGTGTTTTTTCTAGGTTTACTATCTATAGTTTTAATAGTATTCTTACCGAAAGATCTGTAGCTCAAACATATAACTTTATATGATTTTAGAATTATTATTTCAGGAAAAATTACTAGGTACTTTCATTTATCTTATTATAGCAGTTTGAGAGAAAAAAATAATCATCATGCCTAATATGGCATTACACTCATTAATGATAATTGCGAAAAATGTTATGCTGTTAATAATATAAATTTAATGGAAATAGTATAGAAATTATCATTACTATCCATTATCGTTACCTCTTATTCTTGTTTTATCTGCGTATTTCTTAAATCAGAAAGAGTGTTAAGGCTGCATGAATATTCCTTTATTTGGACTCCCGAGAGGATCAGGTGACTTTGAATAGATTTTTTTTTCACAGCAGCTTTTAGACCACTATTACATTTGATAACCGGTGGTTAAGTAGAAAGCGAATGTGGTGGAATGGACTGGTTCATTGCTTTCACTTAAGCCGACGGCCATGGTTGGTATATACCTCGGAAGTCCAAAACCACCAAACACTTGATTTATTACAAGTCATATCATGGCCAATGTTTTCTAATTTAATTATAGACCGTGCGTAATTTTAATTTGCAAATAATTATATATTGTAATTTAAATATTGCCGAAGAAACAAAGTAATTTTCCACACTTTGCTCCACATTCCACACGAGCTCTTGATAACGATACCTCATTAAATTAAGACTATGAAATTGATTAAAAATATATAAAATTGATCAAAAAAATTATCAATTTTACTGAAAAACCTTATAACTATTTGAAAATAAACCATTATTTAATAAATTATTATATGTAAACTGCAGATATTTTTCTTTGTATTATTAATTAATTAAACTAATTTTCTCGGGAGTCAGAACGTGTGCACTATAATGTGTTATTTTTATATATTTATATTACCCCAAAGAAAGAATGAAATCTAAATTCCGGACACATTAATATTTAAAAGTCACCAACTCCTGTACACTGAAGTTAGGGACAACGTTAATATACAATGAAGGATAAGCAAACATGGACGTAAGTAATACATTTTTTATCATTCTATTTGAACACTACATATGGTGATGGAAGGTTTTTTTTTTTCATTTTGTGAGGAAGCGACTACAACACCGACCAGTCCGTGTAAAGCTGATCTTCGATATCAATATTATGTGGCTATTTGACTGGATTACGCATAAGATGGATGCCATGAGCGCAGAGAGCAACGAGGAAGTAGATAATTACGTCTCAGCACAATACCTCCACCTTATCATACTTTCTGGCATGTACACGAGGCTGGATAGGAGCCATCGTCTTTTTACTTTTGTGCAGCTCCTGATATACCTTTGCATCCTCGTATTTCACTACATCACCATCGGATTGGCTACTTTACAATTGATGGAAGTCAGCCTCGTAACGTTCGGAGAAGCCGTGCACTTCTGCCTCCTCATACAGCTCGTTATCATTCTCATAGTATTCATACAAACGAAACACAACAGCATAGCCTTGTTTCATCGAGCAATGGCGGAAAACTTCTTCGACTACTCCGAGAACTATGAAGGCATAAAAGAGAGGCTAAAGCAAGAAATACGGAAGGAGCGGCGTTTTCTGGTTATGATACCAATACTGGTTGGATTGGCCGTCGTAGCGATCATGGTGCTGACACCTCAAGTGGATAAGTACGGAACCTTCGACTTCAGCAAGATCTCCAGCGATTTCAACCAACATTTGCCCTTTCCTTATATGGTTTACCCTTACCAGAACGAGCAAGGCTTTGGTTACTACGCTTCAGTCATACTACAACTGGTTGTTGCCACTTTAACAGGAGGTTCCATAGGGGTAGGTGGCTTGGCCTATATAGTGATGTCGCAAAACCTCTGGATGCAGATGGAAATCTTGTATGATTCGTTACAACACATAGAAGAACGAACCGAAATCTTGCTATCCAGTCTATTTGGATCTAAATATAAGTTATCAGGGGATAAATCATACGATCAACTACAATTTAAATACTGCTACAATATGTGCTTAAGGAAAAATTTCAGACATCATCAGATCTTGATGAGGTATTTATATATAAACATTTTTTACTATGAAATTAATTATAAGGAGAAAATAAAAGAGAATTTCAAATATTACCATTTATACAACTAAACTGCTCTTTTATTGATGTGATATTACATTAAATTTTCTTTAATCGTATAAATCGGTAGCCAATCTCAAACCATCTAAGAACAATTCTTTAAGAAAAGGAGTTTTGAGATTTTCTGGTCAATCTTGTACTGGCTCATATTCTGATCTCACAAAATAAAATCTACGACGTTTTCTATCTTCTTCACGGCGTAGTGTAAAATCCTGTATGTTACAATGGATGATATAGATTGTGTCGTTATCGAAAAAAACGTAATGAAATACTCAATGAAAGGTGATCTTCTAAATAATATATAAAGCGTTTTGCGCAAAGACTATAGCATCAAAAATGTTTATTGGATTGATTCTCATTTAGCTATTTAATTATCATCTGGCACTGTGTGTGATTCATAAGCCACTTTAAGAAAGCGCTTGGGAGTATAAATTACATTAGTTTACAATTAACGTTAATATCATCCGGACTCCTGTTTGTAATTAATTATTTATCAAATTAAGGATTTGAGAAGCGGTTTAATGTCTGTCTTAAGTACCTGGGAGACAAGCGTTATTATTAATTGATAATAGATCCCTATCAAGTTGACTCCTGTTTTTTTTTCTTTTCAGAGATTAACAATAAATGGAACTAGAATAATCATACCTATCCTTACTATAGATACCCCACTTTTAGATAAACTTCCTTGTTTAATAAACTTTAATTGAGTTCAGGATTTTATTATCAATGACAGTCTCTTTTTTTTTGTTTAAAATTTTATTTGTAGAGAGGCTTTCGGTGTCCATGCACCATATTCATCTCTATAATTATAATACTCCAATTAGCATAAATTAACAGTTTATTAATTAATTAATTATTATTGTTATTTGTTTATTAATTATTTCGGATAAAGCTAACATGAGACGAAGAACAAGAACACTGTTCTTATCATTTATGTTTTTAAATAGAAAAACTAATAATGTAATAAAAAATTATGTAATACATATATTGCTAATGTTATTAATTAACTAATAATCTATACTTATTGGATTATTATAATTATAGATATGAATATGGCGCATGGACACCCAAAGCTTCTCTATGAATAAAGTTTTAAATAAAAAAAAGAGACTGTCAAGGGTAATTTATTAGGATATCAGGATTTTAATCCTGAAATCATAAGAACAAAAAAACAGTCTAAAATTACCTAATGAACTTTAATTTCACATTAATTAAGTTGAAGTTGAAGTACTATATTTACGTTTAAATAAACGGACTAGCTGATTGCAGGAATTATTTTCATGAAAATTTAAATATTTGGATTAGAAACATTTAGTTAGTCACTTATAAATACGGATCAGTTTCTATAATAGAGATATTAATAAACAGTTATATTATTACTTTAGATGATAAATATCCGAAAATCTCTATTTTTATGTATATGAAATGTATATTTATGCGCTTATGTTTGTTATAATACACCCCAGGTGAAACGAAAAAATCAATTAAAACTTTGCAATAATTAATTGTACTTATTTTCTTGAAAACTCGGGTACTTTTAGGTGATAGTATATCAAAAACCACATTTTTTGCACAACTTGAGATGAATCTCAACTTATTTTATAAATCTCAACTTAATTAATGTAGAATTAAAGCTAATTAAACAAGGGAAATGTTTTTTTTTAAAGTGGCGTATCAATAGTATAGCTGAAAGGTCCGTTGAAAATTCATTCAAAAGTTATCTTTAAATTGTTTAACAGTGACAAACTCCACTTTTATAGGGAGTAAATTTTGACTAGTTTACAGTGATTTAATTCTTAATAATTGGTAATTGGTTGACTGTCGTGGATAATGAAGAGAAGAATAGTTGGGGTGTTCAGTCAAAAAAGGAAGGCAAAAATAAATTATAATATTTATTTTTTACATATGCCGAAACGTCGTTTCGACCTGAAGTTCAGGCCTTCATCAGGGCTAAGAAAATAACCAGATAACAAGGTATGAGAAACATAAGTAATGATGGTAAAAAAGATAATAAAAAATAAAAAAATAATATAAAAAAAATTATTAGAAAAATAAAATAGATAAATATTAAATAAAATGAAATTATTAGAAAAATGACTAAGAACTAAGAGATAAATAATAAAAACTGTTTCATAGTGTGGAATGATGAAGTAGGCATAATCAAAACGGGGTGACAAAAGTGTTACAATGGGAATCTTAGAATAAAATGTAAAACATAAAAAAGAAATATAAAGTTATATAAGAAATGAAAATAAATAGTAAAATTAAAACATTGAGAATGGAGTAGTTAGATAGAAAATTGAGATATTGTAAAGTCTATCAAGATATACAGACAATGTATAATATAATAAAGAGTTAAAAACAGAGAAAAAGAATGAAAGGATTTAATTCTTGATTATTTAAGCCTAGCTGATGTACCCGTAGTTGACAGGTGTATAGTTTGGAATCTGAGAACGTTTTTTTTAGATGGAGTTTGTATTATGGGGAGGGAGATCCTAATTTAATTTCATAAACCGATCACCACCGATCCATTAAATTTTTGAGGAGATTGTGGAGTCGATTGAAATAATCAAAAAGAGTTGTAGTTTCTCCACTTTTTTAAACTGTGTTGACTTTTTCGCTCGCAAAATAACCAAAATTACATTTTACATTGAGTCACCTACATCCGTGTAAAATTAGAACTTGATCTGAATATTGTTGCAGGCGAGGTAAAATGTTTGGGACTTTTTTTTTCCTGATTTCCAGCTAATCCATTTGGTTAATCCTAAAAATGTAAACGCCAACATTTGTTAGGCTCAAGAAGTTGAATCGAATGACACCTTCTACGGGAAGATTGGAAAAAGTTAAAAAATGTGGGTTTATCCGTGTTTTAGTGACAATGCGTTACAGATGTTCGGCATTTCGGATTTTTCCCGTTGAGGTGTGGTAATTTTTCCATCAGTTAAATAGTACAACTTTTAAATGTGGCTCAAAAGAGTAGGATGGGATGAGAATTGAAGTAAGTAACTGTCTAACCGGAATCTCTAGACAAATTACTGAAGAGTTCATAACTTTGGTTTTCCTCAACATTTTGTATTTATTTAAAGTTTTAAGTCAAGCAAGCCTAAATATTATATCGAAATTTCAAAAGTCTATCATTAGCCGTTGCTGAGCTTACCCCTGACAAAATTTCGTTGATCAATGCCGACATACAGACACACAAATAGTTTTTTAAAAGTGGTTTTGGTGTCTGTAATGTATGAAACAGAAAGATGTCATGAAACGGGTTGATTCTATTCAATGTACAGACAAAATCTTTATTTTATTTATATAGATAAATATTTTTTAAATGTTCACTTCCTACTCATCAAAAAATGTTACTTACTTTTAAAAAACCCAAAACATGAATTTACTACTTTTGAAGAAAATTTAATCTTTATTTACATAAACTTTTTTCTAGCTCTTAAGGTCTGCTATCACCACCTTTAAACATAGTACTTTCGACTATACATTGAATCTATAATATATATATGTGTGTGTGTGTGTGTGTGTGTGTGTGTGTTTGTGTGTGTGTGTGTGTGTGTGCGTGCGTGCGTGCGTGCGTGCGTGCGTGCGTGTGTGTGTGTGTGTGTGTGTGTGTGTGTGTGTGTGTGTGTGTGTGTGTGTGTGTGTGTGTGTGTGTGTGTGTGTGTGTGTGTGTGTGTGTGTGTGTGTGTGTATGTATGTATATATATACATACACATTCGCACTAGCGGATCCACTATTTACTTTTGGAGAGGCTTCACCAGTTTTTTTTTCATAAAAATGACGATAATTACTTTGGAAAAAAAGAAGGAAACTAACTATATATATGAAATGGTGTTTAAGTGATTGCTTAAGTTCTTTTAAATGTAATTACACGGATAATAATACTTTAAGAGATTATTTTTTAATTTTTTTTTCCATAAAACATGGTTATATTTTACCATTTTGGGGGGGGACTTCAGCAGGAAAGACTCCCTCTCCGCCTCCCGTAGATCTGCCCGTGCACATTCGTATAAATACATGGGTGTAGTGCGTCATTTAGTAAAATATTTTCTTTGGTGAAGTTGGTAAGGTACAAGTTCCATAAACTCCCCGGTAAGTCATCGAGAAAAAATGAAAATCGTGTATAACCTACAAGCATAATTTTGTTTCCTTCGTTTGCTATGAATAATAGTAGATTGTTAATTTGTAAAGAAGTACAAAGAATAGAATTTGTTAATGAAGTACCAAATACTTAATTAACAAAATATTGTAGTTTAAACAATAAAGAGATTATAAATTTTGAAACGATTACCAAAATCATATGTAAAAAAACAATACAATTTGGTTGATGCATTGTATCACAGTTGCAGATACAGTGGGTCAAAGGAATATTGGCTCACAATTTTTTCAGGTTTCATCTTAAAAGATTCCGAAATTGATTTCCTAAACATTTTTATTTAATAAAAATAAAATTTAATATTAATAAAAGATTTACGAAAATACATAATTGGTGTAAAAGAATGATTAAATTTACTAAATTAAAAAGTTCAGTAAACGAAAAATCACTTCGACACGGTCAAAAAAGTATTGACATACTTTTGAGGTTTATTACACGAACTGGATATTTATTAATATTTTTTCATCATACCATTGTCATCTGTGACATCGTGAAATCTTGATATGGACAAAACAAAATTTTGAGTTATGTCCTTTCCAATTTTTCGCTATTCCTCTGACAAAGTTTCTTTTAAACATTTTTTATAGACATTTTATTTTTCTTACTTCTAAATCCAACAGGTACCATAGGTGTTCTATGGCATTGATGTCCAGAGACTGTGGTGGCGTTTTTAATTGGCTGAGGACATTGTATGGCCTCCATTATTTTGTTTTATTTGGCGTGTGCTCGCCGTCATTGACTTATTGGAAGATAAATTCATCTTGTATCCTCAGATTTTAGGCTCTACTTCTTAAATTATGCCGAAAAATGTTGACATATTGTTCTTCAGCATTCATAATATTGTCAATAAAGGTTAAGTTTCCAATGCCGTTCCATGACGTACTCTCCCTAACCTGGACACTTCAACCTCGATGTTTTATAGAAACTCGCATGTCGAGTTTGAAACTCAGTGTCAAGTTTCCGCCGAACGAACTTGTGGCCATCAGAATGGAATATGTTAAATTTACTTTCATCTGAAAAGATGGCATTTTTCTAGAATTCTACGTTTTTATTAAATTAACTTTTAGCAAACCCAAGTCTTTTCTTGCTGGCACCTCTGTAATAAAAGTTTTTTTCTCTAAAATCTGTCGTAATAATAATATTTATGAATTATATTTCTAACAGAAGGTGGTAATCAGGGATGTCCATCTCTCCCCCCCCCTCCCAAGACCGAAGGAGCATAATCCCTTCCCCACATCTTCCAAGATATTTTATTGCTCTCTGCTTCTTAAAAACAGTGCAAACGAAAGTAGAACTTAAATATTCATAGATTATATACAAATGCACATCCGGCGGTCTGTTCCATGCTTCCACTTGTTTTTTATTGGAAACTTTTCATTTTGAAAATTCATAACTCTATCGAAATGTGCCCCCCTTAAAAATTGAAAACCCAGTCAAAATGTGCCCCTCCCCTCTCATAACTTTTTCGGCAAGAAACCCCTTCTGGGCACCCCTGGTGGTAATTTAAGTAAATGCGTCCTCTTCTGCTATCTGCTTAAATAGCTGATTCATTAGCAAGTTTCATTTTGCTGAACAATGGGCGATGGATATTCCTTTGTGCCCTCTCATTAAATTTTTTTTGCCGCTCTGAAAAGGGTATGTTTAAAACATTCTAAACTTTTGTGCAATATTTTGAACACTACTAAAACCAATTTCTAATTTTTTCGCTCTTAGTCGGTCACTATGTTCATTATAATATAATTTAACGATATGTTCTTTTAAACTGACGCAATATTCACTGGTTTTACCCATTTTATCATTGAAAATATACAGCAAAGTTTTGTTTTTTATTATTTTCATTGTACTATCATCAATCCTCGTTTTCTTTCTCTGTTTTTTCTTGAAATAAAAAGTATTAATTTGTTTTGACTGTACCTAATAGTAAACATTCCAAACTGTGCCAATACTTTGTTGAACCCTTAAAATTTACTCTTTGTGTTTACCTTAAACATAGCTTTTGAACCCCGAACATTCATTGCTTCTAAAATATAATTATCAACGGCCACCGTGTTATATAAATATTATTTCTGGAAAATATATTAATCCTATTGAGATTTGGAGAAAAATTGGGGCGTGCCAATACTTTTTTGATCCACTGTATATTTTAAAATAATGAAACAAACAAGTAGAAATTAAAGCATAAAACGCAATATATTTTCATTTAGGTTAACAAGAATTTGAGCAATCACAAATACACGAATCTATGACTCATTTTGGACTCATAAGTGACATTTATGTAACTATTTATCTCTCACTTATAATAAAAACAAAATTAATATATAAGGGCATTATATATTATAATATAATTACACAAAATAAAATAAAAGAAGCAAACAAAAACTTTGACCATCCCATATCGTTTATTATGAAATAAGTTTCTCAACTCTGCCCGATGACATGATACATGTACATACTTAACAATGTAATAAAAAAAAACTGAGCCTCGGCGTTATCGATACTCTTTGCATCATATTTTATTTAAAATGATCCTTATTCAATTTGTTTCTTATTCCAATGCTATCATAGGCATAGCGTGCTTCTAAATGTTTTTTTTTTTTAACGAATTTTTGTTATGGAGCATATCACTGTTAAAAACTAAGTTAACGTTACGGGTACACTTATGACAAACGTTTGTCAAAGTATTCAATAATCTTTGGCCGAGTAGTATGGCCGTTATATTTTATATTCGTCATATGTTTAAGCCATATCATTGGACAAAATCATGATCAAAAATTTATGTTCCCGTTCGAAAAATCTGGAAAATATTTTTGCATATATATATATATATATATATATATATAAATACTCTACACTTTTTCGATATTAAATGAGCTTCTAACAAAGTTTTAATTTATTTCAAATTAATATTGCGGAATTGTTACTCTCCCTGTTTACCGAAGCTATTATGGTAGGGTACTATTCCTACAACTTCTAAATAACAGAATAATTAAAAAAATTAATTAAAATTCAAGGATATTATAAATGATCAAAACTATATTTATACGATTATACGATATCTGGTGCGCACAGCACTTTCACTTACCGCTCAACTTTGAATTCAAATTATTTTCTGGCCATGTTGGCCTATTATAAAATTTTTGAATTGCATTTTTAACTGAGCTAAAGTTAAAGATTACACCTAAAAAATCATAAATACTATTAAAATAAGAAAAGGCCTATTTATTTTAGGACTGTACTATTTGTTGATTGATTGAATGTACGAATATTAGTTATTAAACTATTATTTTCCATTGCAAAATTTATTAAAACGGAATTGAGAGATTTGCATTGTCTGTCATATACAGGTCATAATTTGTGATACTGATTGTAAGTAGATTCTGTTGCAATATCACAAAGGGAAAATTTATCAAATTATTTACTAATTTAATTTTCTAAACGGTTACATAATGATTTTTCGAAATAAATGGACGACAGATATCTAATTATTTAAATATAATATCAGATCTAGAGTTATTTTAAACTACAGTAAATATATTTAAGGTTATAAACGTATCCAAGAAATATTTTTATATTTCACTTCTTATTTCACACAAGTGCAATGAAATAGTATCTCAAACAATGTCTTTGCGTTGAATCCGTGGATTTTAAATACTTTTTTAACTTGAAATAAAATTTAAATGTTTACGTTTAGTTAGTAAATTTCATTTAATTTCCTTGAAAACACCTGATTTACGTTAAATAATTTTAGTTTGTAGAAATTATTATTTATATTTTTTTCGTCACTCTCCGTTACCTTCTACAACTTTCTATATTATATATTGTTATTTTTAATCTCCGCTTTCCAACGATAGATATATTATACGTATACCTTCTGACTATTATTTCCGAATATTCATTTTCAACCTGGATAAATATTTTTCTTTTTTTTCTCTCATTTATTTAATTATTATCTTCTTCCAAAAGTTATATTTAGCATTTTTCCATAACTCCTAACAATGATAAATAGTTACTATTTATAATAAACCAAATTAAAAGTACTTTATAGGAAGATATGATAATGTTGGGATTTACCAAAGGGAAAATTCATCAAATTATTCACTAATTTAATTTTCTAAACTGTTACATGACAACTTTTCGGAATAAACGTTGATACCTAATTATTTAAATATAATATCATTTCTATAATCACTAAACTGCAGTAAATGTATTTAAGGTTATCACTAGCGGATCCAGGATTGAGCCCGAAAGATTTTTTTTTCATATACATATAATGATAATTAATTTGAAAACAAATAAAGAAATTAATTACCTATATAAAGTGGTGTTTAAGTGGTTCTTGAAGTCCTATTAAATATAATTACATGAACAAGAATATTTTAAGAGATAGTTTTTAATATTTTTTTCTGTAAAACATGGTTACATTTTACCATTTTGGAGGGGAGAGGGGGGGACTTCAGCCTGAAAGCCCTCCCTTACTAAACATTACATATATAGATAAGTGAAAGTAAAAATATAAAGATTTTAATAAAACGTGTGAAAAAATAATAAAATAATTACTATTCGATACATAAATAATTGTCTATAAATATTATTTAGTATACCTACGAAATAACATATGTTCATTTTAATATTACTATTAAAAAAAGATGTGGAGAAACGATTTATTGATTCACAAAATACATTAAAAATAAAAACAATAAAGTTTAAACAGAAGTTCAATGATGGAAACAAAATCATTAGATATAGTAATTTGTGAGCTCAGATTACTCAATTGTACAAACATAGTTACAGCTTAATTAACTTAATATGAACTTAAAGCTTATTAAACAAAGAAATTTTTGTGAAAGTGGAGTAACAGTAGTATAGCTGTATGGTGATAAAAAAAATGACAAATATTTTATGATTTTTCTAAAAACAGAACTTACCTTAGTTTAGCCGCTCAAAAGTGCTATATAAATGGTTTTAACAATGATACACTCTATGTTCATTTAAAGCCAATTTCATTTTGTTTACAATGAAGCAATCATTAATTACTTAAATTAAATATTTCTTTAGTTATTTCTTTTGATTCAATAAAAAACATGACTCACTTAAAAAACCACAAAACTTGGATTTGCTAGTTTTCAGCTGAAAATTGGCCCATTGTTTATATGAACTTATATGTAGAACTGGAGGTCTGCTATCACTCCTATAAAAAATTCTCTCCACTTACGGGACACCCTGTATATTATGCAAGATAAATCTTAACTTGTATAAGTGGAGAGTTGATTAAAAAGAGATGCATATGTGAAGAACGCAAGACAAATTTAATAATAAAATAATTGTTTGTTAAATTCAATTCACTATTTAAATTAAAGTAAAGAAAAAACAAACTAATTTTTAATTTCAAAAATTATCTGAATTTAAATGAATAAATTAAGAATAATCTAAGAAAAAATAAATTAATCTAGTAATAAAATTGATAATAAATATAAAAGAGAAATACATTTATTTAAACAATAGATTTCATTTTTTTCACATTTATGACAATAATGACTCAGATATGTGGTTGGGTGACAGAAAATGATATATTTAAAAATCATTAAATTCTCAACGTTTTTCTTATAATAATTTGAACACATGAACAAATAATGTTATTTCTCAGGCATATTAAGTATTTTTTATAAAAAATTACTTATGGTCCAAATACCACATACCTCAAATAGTAATTACTTAAAGATTTTTTTTTCACATGTTTTATTAAAACCTTTTAACATTTTTAGTATATTTATCATTCGTATAATTATAGTTCTGAAACCTAATTAATCAAACTACTAATACAAGAAAAATCAAAATAATCATCAAACTACTAATTCACTAATGCAATCAAACTTCCAAATTGTAACCTTTTTTTTTTCTATGTTCAACCATTACCTTGCCCAATGTATGGTGTGAAAAGCTGTATTAATGCACTTATGCACTTAATTCCTCGAAGTCACATTGGATATACCAACATATGTGCTTTATCGTGTAAAATAAAATACATATCAAGAGGAACACTGAAAAGCCTGAATATAAATGTAAAATGAAAAACATTTTTGCAGGCGAAATAAACCATCTGTTTCTTATTTTACGACCAAATATTTTAGTACAATTTTTTCTCTATGCTCAAAGCAAAGATGTAATGTTTGTTGAACAAATATGTAATAAATAATGTTGAGCAAATTTCAATTAAAGAATATTCTTTTTCTTCAATTTATAACAAAGTGGCTGACATTTTTTCCACCCTTCTATCTTAAAGGAGGCCATGAGAAGACACTTGCACCAGAACTAATATTAAATTTTATAATCCACATATGAAAAACTGTGTCATACATTTGAATAAATTATTTAAATATTATAAATTTTATTTCATAATTTAAATTAATTGATTAAGTTTTAAATTTATTTAGCTCTATTTCACTATAGATCACAATAATTTCTTCATTGTTTTAGAAATTTCCACCGTTGGACAGATATATTTTCAGTTCCAATATTTCTGGCATACTTTACAGGGACCATAGTCATCGCTCTCAGTTTACTATCACTGGGTTCAGTAAGTTTATTTATTTATTAATATTTGTTTCTTAGAACAACTATGATCGTAGACAGAATTTCAAAACCCTTTTAATTTTTCCTCTTGATTTGATTTTGAGGAGTTAATTTCATTTAAACCTTTTTTTTTCAAAATGAGTGACTTATTAGTACTTCATAGAGAAATGTAGATTTTAAAAACTAAATTTTAAGAAAACAAATTTTTTTTATCGTTATGGTAGTGGGGAGAAAAGAGAAACTTAAGACTGCTTGCCTATGAACAATTTATTTTAACTTTTAGTAATAAATGATCAGTAAATAAATAAAAAACTGTGAATATAAACAATTTCTAAAACTACAATGATTTTGGCATCTGTCTTGAAATTACATTCTTTCTTTTCATTTTTTTAACCTACTGTACATAGCTGTCATCATGTCCATTTTTTTATTAAATGATTTAGTAACTAAGAAACACCAAACACCAACACCTGAGTGGGAATTGAAAGCGCTTGCTTTGGAAACAATAAATAACCGCTACTCCGAGCAGAACTGGCTCCACGTATACACCGACGGCTCCGCTCAAACAGCTACGCGGAATGCAGGAGCAGGAGTATACTGCCAAGATTTCATGTTATCCATCCCTGCTGGTAGCTGGGGAACAAATTTTGATGGAGAAGTCAAAGCCATTTCTGCAGCATTGACTGAAATAGATAAAGAACTCACCTATTCTAAAGTTGTGATCTTTGTCAATTCACAAACAGCCATACTGTCGAAATGCAATGTCCAGGACCATCCTGATGTCACTAGTGCCAGAAATCGGATTAATGACTTAATCAGAAAAGGAATTCGAGTGGCTTTCCAATGGGTTCCAAGCCATTGCGGGCTACCAGGAAACGAAAAAGCTGATGAGCTCACACGGATCGCCTCAGAAATGCCACAAACTAATCCTCTGCTGCCCTACGAATCTGTTAAAAGGATTTTAAAATCATTTTACTAGGAAGAGAACAAGAGTTGGCAAAAGCGACAGGCAGCTGGGAAAAAATGGGAATGTTTAACAGAGGAGCCGATAAAACAAACCAAAAATAAATAAATAAAACAAATCGGTGGCAAATTTCTGCATGGCAACAGGGCACAATTACCTGCAAAGGCATTTACACAGGATTGGAGTGGTGGAAAGTCCTGTGTGCCCTCTTTGCAAACAGGACGAGATGTACGACCTGCACCTCCCAGTTTGCCCCGCTCTGTCAGATGTCCGCAGTACTTCTGATGGGATCGGAATAAATTTAAACGAAGGATTCATGTCAGAGTTGTATTGGGCCGCCAGAAGCCAAATGGCCAAATGGCCTAGTAGCCAACGGCAGAGGTGTTTAATAAAAAATAAAAAAAAAACTAAGAAACAGATTTTAATGCCTCAAAGTTGTGGAAAATTGGCTCCCTGAACAAATACAAAAATGTGACTATTGCTCTTTATCTCCAGAATATAGATTTAGTAACTAAGAAACAAATTTTAATAGCTTCAAAGTTATTTAACATTGGCTCTCCTGAACACATACAAAAATGGACATGGTATTCTTTACCTATGGGGTACAGATATATACTTCTATATTTCTTTTGATTTATTTGCTCCCACTTCAAATTAATAATATATATGCACTATTTTTCCATTCCTTGTTTTTTACAGTAAGAAATACTTTCATTTAATTTGGTTTTTCAATTCTACGTACCCTTCTTAAAACGAAAAACCTTTTAATGTAGTTTATATTTTTTATATAGCCCAATTTAAATATATATGTAAAGAGAAAGTAATTTTTTATTTTTTATTTTAGTGGGTTGAACTACCAGGAACTACAATATCAGCATTAATACTCTGTGCTTGTGAAGTTGGCTATATGTTTCTTTTCTCCATATTTAGTCAGAGGCTAACTGACTTGGTAATTTTATTAATACTTTATATAACAGAATATTTTATATATCAGAATATTCTTGTACTTTTAATGATTGTAGCATAATCCTTTTTTTTCATTTATATCTTATGTAGGTTTTTATGAGATGAGATTTTATATATTGATTTTGTAAGATTTCAATATAATAAAACAAAAGTTAATTAAATCGTGAATAATTAGTAATTCGGTTTATGTATTTATGTATGTGTGGGTGTATATATATCCAAAACAATCAACTCATAATGTCATTTAAAAATAATCAAATATAAAAAAAAAAACAATACAAGTATGGCAATTGCACCAGTAGCTGACATGATTAAGAAAATTTCTTTGAACCTTTACATGTGAAAACTTAAATATTGATATCAGTATATTTTTCATGAATTCATCTTGTAGAACTATTTCTCATTTAATTCAAATCTTTAGCATTTTTGTTAACAATACCATAGTGAGTACTCCTATTTTTAAGACCCTTATATTACCAGACTCTTATATTATTTTTACGACCATGATATTAAGTATATCTCTTTGAATTTATGAGAGAACAGGCCTGTCAAATGCTGGTAAAAATCCCCATTATAAGGATCCAATAGCTGGCACCCATTATTATCCAATCTCTTCATCAAGATAAGTTAAAAATAGATAAAAAAATAATTTAAAAACACTAAAAAAAAAAACAACCAAACAAACATTTTGGGATAAATTAGAGTAGTTAAAGAGAAAAAGGCAAACCTAAGGTATGGTGCTCTTACTGACAGATGGTTGTTCCTGGGACACTAAGTGTTTATATTAGGACACTAGCATAGTAGTGATTTCTAGTAATACTAAAGCAATGCAGAAAAATATACCAAAAAATATAGAAACTAAAAATATATGAAATAGAGATCTAGGAGATCCTGAAATTTTATTATTCTCATTTTTCGAAGAGGATGTCAGGTATTGGTAAATGTCAGATTTTTTTTGTTATTTCTCTCCTTTCTCATATATCCTTTTATGCTATGAGAGGGTTTTCCCATGTCAGAGGATGAGGAAGAGGGATTAATAATATATTATATTAGTTTTCCAACCTCTCCTCTTTCAAAACAGAAAATCCTTGCCATAAACAAAAAGAAGTAAGGAGTGGAGGAGGATTAGCCACTGAACTATTTGTAGTTGGTCAACAAGAAACATTTTTAGAAGTTTTATTTAAATTTTACTAATTTGAAAGTGGTATTGAAACTGGTCAATATACAATCAAAGGGGGGTTGGATACTAACATGTCTCCATGTTTAATTATTTGCTGTAGGAGTATTAATAAAGTAAGTTTGGCAAATCTAAGATTTGTGTTACTACTGAAAATAATGTAGATCTGTAGTAATATTATGTTTTTTATAGATATGAATGTTATGTTTACACTGAACTGTTATGACAATAAATCAAATTTAATCTAAAACTAAGTGTAAGTACCATTGTTAAAAATATCTATTCATCTTAATTGTTATTTTAAATTAACTTAATAAAATATTGGCGAATATAGTAATATTGCCCAGTAAAGTAATGTATACTAAATGTGATCATGAGTCAATTCATAAAAAAAATTAATGTTATCAATCTCTAAGACATAAAAATTGAAGTTTGATAGACCCTGGTAATACGATCGGATCATTAAATTATAATGCCCCATTATAAGGCTCCAGTAGCTGACATCCATTAACTTTCTAATTCCTTCATCATGATAGGTAAAAAACATGTAAAACATAATTTAAATACACTCTAAGAAAAAATAAAAGATTTGGGATAAATTAAAGTAGTTAAAGAGAAAAGGGCAAACATAAGGTATGGTGTCCTTACTGTTAGATGGTTGTTCCTGGGACACCTAAGCAAACAATGAGGGACCTTCCTAATTTGCCACTCATTCTTTCGGTTACGGTTTCCAACAAAACTAAAGAAAATCAAGAAAATATACAAGGAGGAAATATAGAAATTAAAAAATAGAGACTGAAATAGAGACTTAGGAGACCCTGAAATGGTGTTATTCACATTTTAAGAGGAGGATATCAGGTATTGGTACACTGTCAATTACTGGTGCTTTTACCATATACTTATACTATTGAATCACTGTTTCAATACCTACTCAAATAATTTATAAGAAATTGTAACATCTCTCTTATATTTTACAAATAATAATAATATAACCTTGGAAGTTGGGATACTTCAAAAATAAATAAGAGGTTGTTAAATAAAAAACAAAATTATAAGGATATTAATATATTTATTTATCTCAGGTGTGGGTTACTGACAATCAGATCAACTCAGACAAACTATTAATATCTACACTATTTATACTAAAATTAAACACTGATTGATTTTAAAATAAAGTCAAATATGGATGGGCAAGCTAACCTTTTTCTATATTATATGTTTCTTCCATTGTGATGCTGAACTCATTTGCCTTCAAACACTTTCCAAAGTTCTGCCAAACAACTCTTCCAAATTGGTAACACTATTACTGGGTTTTTCTCACTGGAGCCAGGATCACTTCTCCTATCCTCTCTTCACTACAGTCACACAACAACTGCTTGCCAAAATTCTTCTAACTGGGGCATTTTGAATCTGAAGGTAGCCTGAACTTGATCTACTTAATTAGGTACTAAAAAATCGTGAATACCCATTTGCTTTCCACTTCAATCACAAGATAATTTGGGCACGAAATTGAGAAAAAATTTGGCCTTCAAAAATATTGAGCCGTTTAATGTGATCTCCACCCCCAAAATGTCAAAATAACGAGGTTATATAGATCAAATAGTCCAATATTTTTGTAGGCTAATTTTTTCTCGGTTTTGTGATAAAATTATCTTACGATCGAAGTGGAAAGCAAATGGGTATTTAAGAATTGTTAGTACCTAATTAAATAGACAAAGTTTGCCGATCTTCAGATTTCCTCAATTCCAAAAATTTTCATAAATAAAATAGTTGTAGGTTAAGATGAGATAAAGTTATTTACAAAGTTGCTGGATGTTATTTGATAAAAAGAGGTCTTTAATATGGACTACTAGTAAATATGAAGAAAAATTTAATTTACAAATGAACACCAAAAACTTTCATTATTCCGAAACTGTGTTCAAATTTTAAAATTAATATACAATATTAAACTAATTGGTTTTAACAAATATTATTTAACATTATAGAATGAAAAACTCAGGTTTGAAATCTACTGCATAAAATGGTATCTCTGTGATAATGATGTGAAAACAAGTCTAAAGATATTCCAAGAGGTAACTCTGAGGCCCATGACACTAGTTGCTGGTGGCTTGGTTCCAGCTAATATGGATACTTTTGCAAAAGTATGATATTAAATCATAAATACCAATAACTGTTTTTTACTGTACTCATATGTATTTTTTCCATCTTACAGGTGATAAACAGCTCATATTCCTACTACAATCTTGTCACTGCTTTCAATATAGCATAATTGTAATCTATAACCAACCAAGAACTAAAAAAAAAGATGAATTGCATGACGATAAAATTCTTTCTGAAAAACTAATATTTGGAACATCAGCCATAAAATCCAACAAGTTGGAACAGTAATCCAAAAAGTTCACTCTGTATTATTATGACTTATAGACCTATGAATTATTTATAAAACCTTGAACTTTGCAAGTATCTAAAAATAAAATGGTGCTTAGTTAAGAGTTCTGTAACCGACTTCCTTTTTCTAATCCCTATTGAAAATGAGATATAATAGAGAGTTGTCAAAATTAGACTACTTACAACATTTAGTTTAGTTTAAACTATAGTTTCAAAGACAAAATATTGTATCTTTTACTGGAATAACAAGAAAATAATTAATGAGATAAAATAAAACTAATTTCTGTTAATACAATATACCATTCAAGGAATATGGCAAAATAAGACATGGTCACCAGCATGCACACCTTAAATCACAAATCTTATATCAATGTTTTAAAAAAATTAATATAGATGTATATTTGCCTTGGAGTAATTTACTATTTCTTATTCTGTTGATTTAACTGTCATTTTTTCATGCGACATGTGTTATCTGTGATTTCTATTTACGTGGTCTTATACTTTTTCTGTTATAATGACACCTGAGTTGGCTAAACATTGATTGGTTATTATATTTAATCTCATAGACCAAAGATATTGATTGGTTAGTTATTTACTGAAGGTGTTTTAGAAACTTGAGGCATTGTGTTGGATTCCTTCAATAACATCTTTAAATGAAAAAGATTAATATTAAAAAAGAATTCTCAGTAATTCAAAATAACTTTTATTTATTCTATATTTGTAAAAGATTTGAATAATGGTAAAATCTAGTTTCTTTATTCAAATCACATAGAGTAGAGTATAGTATTTCATTTATTTTTTAAATTTTAAATGTCATTTTATTATATTTAATACACTAATTACACGTTATGATGTTAAATTAGTAATGTTATTATACTGTTTCATACATCCATAATAATACAATAAAATATAATCATTTTTAAAAAAATACTGATGTAATACACAGAACATAACTGGAAATTTATACAAATATATATATATATTTTTTTTTTTTGATAAAAAGAAATAAAATATTCACAATTAATTTGTTCATTAATTCATCATTAAATGTTTTGAAAAGGATATAATTCATAAGATAATATTAAATATTGTTCAAAACAGACAATCTTAATGACATGTTCTCCAATTTTAACTCTTTTAGATTGAAACTATTCACTTGCTTGTTGCAGTTATTTAGATGTAACCATAATAATTATCATTTCTATGCAGACACAATATTTTATCGATAAAATTTAATTTCTTAACTTGAAAGGTGTTAGTATTTGTTTCAAATTTTAGTTAAACTTGGAATAAAATGCTTTATAATGGATATGTATATATATATATATATATATATATATATTATATATATATATATATATATATATATATATATATATATATATATATATTATATATATATATATATATATATATATTATATATATATATATATATATATATATATATATATATATATATAAAACAGATGTATCTGAGTGACTATGTGTTTTGATGAAATATAAAGAAAGATATGGCATACCACCAAGAAAATACCTTTAAGCAGGAGTGCCCCAAAGAGGGTTTCATGGTACAAGTTGTGCCATTAACATTTTGATGGTATTTTAAATTTTTGAGGGGAGCACATTTTGACAGGGCTATGAATTTTCCAAGGAAAAGCTTTCAAACAAGAGAACAAGGACCAGACCACAGGAAGTTTAATTGTTAATGATCTAAAATTTTTATAATTTTACTTTCATTTGAACAGTTTTCAAGAAGAGGATAGCAATATCATTTCTTGGGGAGGGGTGGGGAAAGTTCATGCACCACCATCTACCTTGGAAGAATAGGCACCTCTGCCTTTGAAAAATAACATGTAAAATTAATTGTAAGCACTTGTATTATATATCATACGTTGATACATCATAATCATTCATTTAATCTAAAGTAAACACTATACTGTACTCAAATTAAAGCTAATAGTTATTAGTTGACTACAATAATGCAATAAATAACAAATAAAAGATAAATTATTTTTAAAAATTTATTTCATCTATAGTTTCACTCACTTTATCACATTCTTAGACATCAAAATCGGTTTCCTTCATAGAGAAATGTTTCATGGTGACACTCACTTTCGCTCGTAATCAATTTGATAATCATACTCTTCAGCTTTATTTCTCATTTTCATATTCAAAGAGAAACACTTCTTAGGTTTTTTTGGTGTTTCATAAACAAAGTTACGCATCCAGTCAAGATAAGGACAAACAAACATATATGTATGAACTAGTGTACTGGATCCACAATCCATATCACTTGGCCCAGTATAGTTGACCTTTTCTATGTACACCTGATGAGCAACACCAACAACTTCATCTGTAATAATGATTTCAATTTAAGACAATTTCAGAAGTTATAACCATTTTACCATAAAAAAAACATTGGGGTTCAAGTAAAGGAATAATAATTAATAATTTTAAGTGAAGTTAAATTGTGCCTTTAATAATTGTATAGACATAATTTAAGATGTAATAGGTGTCAATATTTTTAATGTATATGCACCTTAGCAAATATAACAGCTTACTATTATTCAATTTTTGATAACTTAAAGAAAATTTATAGACTACTGGAACGAAGTTGTGTATTTTGGGATTATATACATTGAAACACAGATGAATCTATGGAGTGGGAGGAGAGAGGGAGGCTTTCGGGCTGAAGCTTCTCTTCCCCTTCCCCCCTCAAAATGGTAAATATAAACATGTTTTATGGTCAACAATATTTAAAATTATCTCTTAATGTATTATTGGTAGTGTAATTACATTTAATAGAACTTCAAGTATTACTTAATTGCCATTTTAAATAGGTAGTTAGTATTTTTCTTTTTTTTTCAAAATAAATATCGTTATATATATGAAAAAAAAAGCTTTCGAGCTGAAATTCCCTCTGCTAGTGCATTGAAATATGCACTAAGAAACAATTTTAAAAAAAAATAGGTTGTGTAAAAAAAAAGTGTATTTACACAACTTTATATTACATCATTTTCAACTTTTTGTTAGGAAATTATCCTCTACCCATTATTTTTGGCATATGGGAGAGGAGGAGGAAGAGCTGTTCTAGAAGTACAACCAAACCTATACTAACCAGATTGGGAAGGTTGAGTTTCATTCTGTGCAATGCGTCCACCACAAAATAAAAGTCAACTCTTCCCAGGTCTAACTGACATCGCTACAATCAGCAACGTCCAACACTCTTGGCCATCACGACCTCAATCAGCCTCTAACATAAAAAGCTCATTAAACAAGAAAGTACGCAAGTAAGAAAAGTACACATTGCATCAGGTTCTTCAGACATTTCATCATCCTCCCTTTCACCAGAAAAATAAGGCCCCTCAGCCAAACAGAAGAAACACAAGGACACAGCATAGGAGTGATGACCTTATTCAGTGTACCTTAATCAGAAATATTGTAGCCTTTATAGCTTTTCAGAATATCATATAGTCGCTAAGAGGTATAAACCACTTCCTGCTCAAATATCATAGCCTAAGAAGGCATTGGCATACCCCACAACAGCTTTAGAGTTCTTTTTTTAAATAATACCAATAAGTCATCCATAAAAAGAATAAAATTTGGAAAACTAAAATATCCTGTATTAATAGTTCAAATCTGGAGAGTTCCCAATATCTAACCAATGAATCTCACAACACTGTTCTCATCATGATATACAAATATAATGACACCCACCATGTTTGCTGATACTTTTCTTCTAATTAGTGTATCCCATAGTTCCTGTTTAAAAACTGAATAAAAAGCCACAGAACATTTATTGAACATGCACAGTTGTTGTTTTATGTGCTTTCAGATAGGTTATTTTTATTTAACTGCATATAACAGCTCCAATTTTGATAGCTTAGTACTTATATAGATTTATTAGAATACCAAAGCATTTACCTTCACAAACAAGAGGTCCACCACTGTCTCCATCACAAAGGCCAGAACCACCGTTATTTCTCAAGCAAATCATGTTTTTTCTTTCGTGAGTACTTAATCCATGACATACTGATTTAGACTGAACTGCTATAACCTTGAGCTGATGCAACTTGGAATTGGTACTACTGTCTTTCGTATCACCTAGCCACAACAAAAGTTTTAATAATTCATAACTTCTACATTAATAGAAAACTATATGAATAGAGAAACTTTTACAACCTTATTAGAATGGTTTTATAAAAGCATATTATTTTTATAAGGAATTATAGAATAGAAATCAAAAATGTTTAATCCAAGAGAAAAATAATAATAATTGTATATGAATATTGTAATATACACCTTTATTGGAAGTGGGTAAAAATGGTTTAATAAATTAATGTTCAACAGTTAAAAGGCAAGCTAATCTAGTTCTATTAGTGTAGAGTTAATGCATGCTATCTGGCAGCACTGTAGCTGTTGTAAACAAAGGTAGGTTGGCTTGGGAGATGTTAGCCAGACAGTAGTAGTCCTTTGTTCCTGATAGTGTGATGTATATCTAGAGGAATAAAGGTGTTTTTTGTGTAGATGATATAAAATATTTTCAACATAGCCCATTTCTTTCCTGAAGTGATTTCCTGACATCACATAGTGGCATCTCTTGTGTAGGAAATTAAGGATAATGAGTGCTGAAGAGTTAAAAACTGCCAAATACTTAACAAAGCATCATTTGTTTCCTGAAGTAATTCCCTAATATTAAATTGTAACATCTCTTGTGTGCGGGAAATTAAGGATAATGAGTGCTGAAGAGTTGAAAACTGCCAAATTAGAAAGAGCTCAGTGGAGAAATTTGTTTACAACTTTAGCTACTTCAGTAGAAAATAAGATAGCTGAAAATGATCCCGAGTTGAAAAAGGAATTTAGCAAATATAAGCAAGAGCTAAACATCTATTAGAATTTGAGAAAAAGGTAAGAGCTTTAATAGTTGATGAAAATATTGATGAAAAAGAACTGGAGGATGAATATGATGCATCCATAATTTATCAGGACAAGTGGATAGAAATAAAAAGTAAATTTGATGCTTTGGTTGAACATTCAAATAAAACTTGGCATGACGATGATATTTCAGCAACTATCAGTCCTTCAAGAGACAAATTACAGATAGAAAAGGAAGAAATACTTTCATATAACCTTTTTGGGGACGTTGAAACAAAAGTTGAAACACGATGTCAAAGTTTAACAAGTAAATTTTCTGGTGAAGCGAAGTTGGAAAACATAAAACTTTGCAGTGATGTCCCTTGATCAAATGATGAATGCCTAGATATATTAAAAGGTAAGAATATACCATGGAGCGATGGCGATGGAGGGAAAGACAAACAAGAAGTAGAGTTGGTACTTGGAACAAATGTCATGGAACAATACCTGACAGAAAGGTTAGAACCAATTACTGAAAATTTGATAGCCACAGAAACTAGGCTAGGTTGGACAGTTCTTGGCCAAACTAAAACAAATGGATTTGTTTAGATTTACTTCATTGCAGTCAGCCCTGATGATGGCCTGAACTTCAGGTCGAAACATCGGCAAATGTCAAAATAAATATTATCATTTATTTTTTGCCTTCTTATTTAACTGATCACCCAACTGATCAACCTGTACATTTTTGTGTTGAATATTTTACATTTGGTTTTGTTATTTTAAATCAGTTTACAATTTAGAGCATAAATTATAAAGGTGGGAGTGTGTAGAGTTAATTCACGCTATCTGGCAGTAGTGTAGCTGTTGTAAAGAAAGGCAGGTTGGCTTGGGTGAGGTCACCCAGAGGGCAGTAGTCCTTTGTTACTGATAGTGTGATATTTCTGTAGAGGAATAAAGGTGTTTTGTGTATTTGTGATATAAAGTTTTCAACATAGCCTCATTTGTTTCCTGAAATGATTTCCTGACATCACAATTAGTTCAGGGAAAAGAAAATAACTGCTCTGTAGTTTCCCCAAAAAAGAAAATCCCATAGAGGGGATGGAACAAAGGATTTGTTTTGGCAAGCAGTTGTGTGGCTGCAGTGAAGAGAGGATAGGAGAAGAAATCCTGACTCCAGTGGGTAAAACCCTGTAATAGTATTACCATCTTGGAAGTTTTTATTTGGCAGAGAGTGTAGTTGTTTGGAATTACAAGAGAGAGGATCTCCCAGGGAGCTTAAGTTGAGTAGAAGAAAGTGTCACCATTTTGGAAGATATGTTTGGCAGATCATATCAAAATGTTAGAAGACAAATGAATTTAGAGCAGCAAAGGAAAAACAGTATATATAGAAGAAAGGTTAGCTCGCCAATCCATATTTGACTTTATTTTAGAATCAAACAGTGTTTAGAAATGTTAATTTTAGTTTGCCTGAGTGTTTTAATCTAATTGTCAGTAACCCACACCTGAGATAAATAAACATATTAATACTCTTATAATTTTGTTTATCATTTAATCACCTCTTATTATTTAGGAAGTATCCCAATAGTATTAAAGTGATATTCCAAGGTTATATTATTACTATTTTTAAAATATAAGAGAGATAGTACAATATACATATATACAGCAGAGCTGAGGATCTCATTGAATAAGGCAAGAACTTCAATTCAGACTGTGGCAGGTAATTATTTATTCTGTTAAATCAGCAGTGGATCAACTCTGGGATCAGGGATACTTCAAGAGAACACCCAGGCTCTATAAAGAGGATACCCTTAATTAATTAAGGGAGAAAACCTGCCATTTGAGAATGAATTCGGCCCAAGCACATCTCTGCTCAACAATTGGCCTTGGAAACAGTACTTTACCTTTAAGTTAAAGAGATAAAAGTTATATATATATATATCTTTTATTTCTAAATTACTAAGTTAAAAATATCTTGTTGGATGAATAATGGTTTTTAATTTTTATTTGTTTACCAATGATCAGAAACAGATAGCGTATATAACAAATGTAAACAGAGCTTTCTCCTCTGTTTTAAAGTTATTGAAATCCCAAAAAATCTCTAGGAATCTCGAATTAAGTATATATATATATATATTTCTATAATACATGGAATATTATATAAATCTTATTCCATATATACTAATAAATGGAGTAGAATACGAATAAATAGCTGCTTACAAAGACAGTTCAACTAATATCCCATGATATATGAAGTTAAAGATTTTAAGATGGGTAGACCATGTTGCATGAAGCAATCTGTCAGAAAGTCTTTTTACAAAAGTGAATGCCTAAATATTAGGCAATAGACCACGTAGTAGGCCAGAAATCAGATGTGTAGATTGAATAAACAAAGGTGTTACAGAGCTGTTTCTTCACGATTGAATCTGATTCAAAAAAATTATTGAAGTATAGTTTATGAGAATGAAATATCATTACAGATCAGAGAACAGAAAAAGATAAAACATTGCTGTTTTTCAATAACATTTTGATAAAGAAACGAAAAAATTAGGTATTCATTCAAATTAAGTAGCTCAGTTAGAGTATTCCCTTTTGCTTTTAAAATTTCATTGCTGATATTATCCAGTCCAGGACTTTTCTCAGGTTTAAGTTTATTCAAATGCTGAGGCGCTCCAGCAAATGCCAAGGAAAGCTCTAGTGTTTCTCACCACAATCTTCAATTGCATTCTTAGGAACACAAAATTTCCAATACAATGGAAATACTCTCATATAACCATGATTAAAAAGCCAGATAAAGAAACTAACAATCCTTCTTCATATAGACCGATTAGTTTGCTTCCAGTGTGTTCTAAATTATTTGAAAAACTATTATACTCACGACTATTACATATACTAACAGACAAACAGATTATTCCTGACCATCAATTCGGGTTTCGAAAATTACATTCAACAACACAACAATTACACAGGGTAACTGACTACATATCGACAGCACTAGAGCGAAAACTATATGCAACCGGAGTATTTCTGGATGTCGCCCAAGCTTTCGACAAAGTATGGCTCAGGGGCTTCTCTTCAAACTCAAGACCATACTTCCACCAACCTACTACTTAATTCTTCACTCCTTTCTCTCAGACAGATTTTTCTCCGTTCGGCATGGTTCAGGTCTGGCCTCAATTCGACCTATCTTAGCTGGCGTACCTCAGGGGTCAATCTTAGCCCCACTACTGTACATAACATACACACATGACATTCCTCAAAGTATCCACACACTTACAGCAACCTACGCAGACAACACTGCTATCATTATTAGACACGATAATAATACACAGGCATCACTTAACCTACAACATCACTTACAAAAAATTAACGATTGGTGTAAACTATGGAAAACTCAAATAAATTATCAAAAGTCACAACACATTACATTTACTCTAAGACTAGAAACATGCCCTGCTGTATACTTAAACAACATACCGATTCCACAAACAGATAGAGTACAATACCTAGGCCTGACGTTTGACAGAAGAATGACGTGGGGTCCACATGTAAAGAAAAAACGTGCATCACTAAATCACAGATTAAAACTATTGCATTCATTACTAAGACGACATTCTAAATTAAAAGCAAGACAGAAATTAAATATTTATACATACCTATTAAAACCTCTCTGGACTTATGGACTACAAATGTATGGAATTGCAAAACCAACACACATAAAACGACTTCAAACTTTTCAGTCTAAGATACTACGACTAATTACCCAAGCACCCTGGTACGTGAATAATAACACTTTACATACTGACTTACACATGCCAACGATCAATGAACACATACGAACTTACTACAAACGATTCCATAATAAATTACATGGACACTCCAACCAGCTAATTAATGAAATGGCCACGACTATTATGCCGGAGAACTCCAGAAGACGACTGAAAAGGGTCTGGATGAGGGACCTACTTACGTAATTGTATGTAAGTAAGTAAAAGCCATGGAAAGGATGCCGCTGGGTATTGCTTTTCCTCATGCCTATCAAGCCATTTTATTTATTTATTTTTTTTTATTATTATTTTTTTTTCTCATGACTCTGCCAGCACATCTGCTGATTGTCAATAGTTATAATTGACAGGTGCGGATAAATATATGTAAGTGCAAAAAAAAAAAAAAAGTTTATTCAAGATGAATTCAACTTTTCCTTCCATTATTGGTGGTATTTCCTCCAGTTTTGAATATCTTTTCATCATTAATTGTTTCTAATACTTCAGGAAACTATTTCATGGCTACTCTACTTATGTGATCTCTGTTGTTTATGATTTCTCTTTTATTTCTTTCAAGAGCAGCAATCCGGTGAACAGTCCTTTTTGAATTATTTTTGTAGATTTTTTGTTTGATAAAAAAATTTCTATAATATGGATGTTATATTTTTCCAGATCTTTCCTTATAGTTTTTCTAATTAAATTATTTAGAACCGTGAGATCTTTCCTTTCGCTTTCAGAAGTAACTTCTATTTCTTTTATCATTCTGCAAATTTTAAAAAGTTCTTTAGCATCATTTGATAATTTATTCATTTTATTTTTAACAAAGCTGTGACCTGGTGCAGTTGTGTCATCAATAGCTTTGGTGATATGGTTATATCTTTCCTGAACGGTAAAAGCCTTTTCTTCTCTGTATTGATATCTATGGTGAATATGTCTTAGAAAATTGGTAAGGATTTTTTCTATTTAAATTCGGTCTTGAAAAATAATAGTTTTCTTTTTCACTTTAAATGGTCTCCTTTTCTTGTACCTTTCAACATACAACTCTGATCTTAGCATTGTATAATCTATATTGAAATTAAACCTGTTTATAATCTCTAAATTTTTAACAAAACTGATTTGGTTTGTGAGGAAATAATTGAGTTCAAACTTGTGGCCCTTGGATGAACAACATGTCCATTTTCTCTTTACCTTTTTTTAAAAAAAAGAATTACCTACTTGTAAACATTGAATAAATCAAAAATGTATTAGTCAGTTGCCGAACGTTTAATGAACAAACCTTGAGAATGCCTTTGTTGTCACAATGAAAAAGATGTTCTTCTATTAGCTATGAACTAGAACCTGGAGTTTCATTTTTATTCACTTCTTTTTTTATATTCTTCATGAGTCACCAGAAATCTATCCAAACTTATACTGTGGTGAGTTTTATTACCTTTTATTCTTTTTCTTTTAGACATTGACTGATTGTTTACACATATTGTCTACAGTTGCTTCTCTGTCTTTATCTTCACTCCTTTCTTTTTTTTTTTTTCTTAAAGTTTCTTGGAACTAAATTTCTAATGAGAAAAGTTGATTGTTTATGAAAAGTTTGTCGTACCTCAAAGTTGCCTTATTTCTTTTCCCCCAATGAGCTTTCATAAATGGAAATAATTCTCTTCTGATATTTCTGACAGACTTTGGCACATCCTATTTCATTTTTATTGATATAAATTCATCGGATTTCGCCAATTTAAATTTGTTTTTCATAGTATCTTTTTTAAAAAAAATATTGAATTAAGCTTAATTATTACCAGTACAAGGAGTGCCCGTACCCCCTTTTCCAAGGTCAATAGCGCAAAAACCTCTGCCCCCTCTTTCTCCCAAGATATTTTATTGCTCTCCTCATCTTAAAAAAGTGTAAGCTAGAGTAGAATTACACTTTCAGTGTTCTGTTATTAGCTTTCCTATTGAACCTTGATTTGAAACATTTCATTCTGAATATTCACAACCCAATCAAAACGCGTCCCCCTCCAAAATTTAAACCCCGGCTAAATGTGCCTCTCTCAAGAATTTTGATGGCTTGATTTGCGCCCTGAAACTCCTCTTTCTGGGCATCGCTGACTGAGCGATTTTTATTTTTGGGGTTAATTTTAGTTATTTCCATTATATCATATTATAATAAGTTTGATATAATATAATTGAATATTTCCATTATGATTTTATTCATTTCAGATAGATTTTTCCTTTCGAAGCCGAATATTATTACATTTCTCTTTCAAGTTAGATTTTCATCCCTTTCTTTAAAATTTTGAATGTTAGTTGTCAGTTCGTTAAACTGTGATTTTATCTCTATAATTTCTTCTTCCTGTTTTTCCAATTTACGTCTAATTTTGTTTTTAGTCCTGAATTTTTTTTATTAATATATTAAATATTTCTTCAGTTGTAGATATGATGATAGAAAATAATGGGAGGTAATATAATAATGTAATTAACGAGCTGTGAATGAAGTGAGATCAGTGGTGAGGTGAGGAAATGGACGGAGCTAGACCTGGTGGGGCAGTTTCACTTATATCCATTCAGAGATTATATAGATAAAATATTCCTGATTTACCTTATATTGCGAGAATATATTTTTCTATCAGATTCCTTTCCCTTGTCTGATTTCTTCCAAACTTCTCTAATCTCTATAGTCACTAAACTATACTCAGGTCAAAATTTGATTCAATTGATCCACTATTACTGATTTCATAAACCTATAACTTGGAGACAACATGACAAGGGCATGTAGCAGACTAATATCCTATGATATAAGGCCCATCAATTATTTATGATAAAATAATTTTTTTCAAATTTTATTTTCACTAATTATTAGATAATACCTACAATAAACGATATGACCACAAACATATCATTATTTATCATCATAAAAATAAAGCAATAACATAATTTATGCTTACATAAGATGCTTACTAACCCCATCCACTAGCTGTGCAAGCTGTATCTGAGTTTATAGTAAATGGAGTGCCTGACACCTTTATGGCTGATACGTATTCATTATTTAGTTCAAAAGGCCGTTCGGCTTTTATTAGAGCAATATCTGACCCAGCTATCTTCAGTTCCTAAAAGCAAAAACAGTATTATATTTCTCTTGAAAAATTGTAAATAAATTACTTGATTTGTTAAAAAATAGTTTTATTACAATGTCTTTGGTTGTGAAATTTTTTTTTAATTAGATCTTTCCACTATAAAATTTGTTTAAAAAGATATGAACTTTCATGAAAGTAGCCAAATTTTATGAGGGGGAGCCAAGGTACCTAAGCAGAGCCCGGTATATCCTATAATAGGTACTACGTTAGTACAAAAATTTAAAATAGCATTGAATTTTAATTCTTATAAATTTTTTATAATAATCATTATTATTTCAGTATCTGACAGGTAAAACAATTATTCTATTAAATTGTACTTTATTCAAAAATCTTTAATTTAATTTAGTAGGGATCTCATCTTTTGGGAAAATAGAGGCTGATGTTTGAAAGAGCATTTGTTAGCAAGCAAGAATGAACTTGAGAAACAAAATATTTTTGTAGGCAAAAACAAAGGTAGACAAATGTTTCATACGCTCGAGAGAGTATTTTCAAAGAGAAATTAATCCAATAAGTGGAGACTGCCTACAATTTTTTTTCACTTTTCCATCCACCATTTTATTTGTTCCTCATTCATACAGTTTTCTACAATGTTCTGATGTTAGTGGAATACATCCGACTAGCCAGAAACGAAATCATAAAAATTTCAAATTATAAAACATTACTTGAGAAGTTCTTGGGCACCCCAAAACTTAAACAATCGAACAAAAGCATTGATAATTCATTTGTCCCAAACTTAAATCAGACTTTAGATCAGTTATGGGGAAGAAAATTTACCATGTAGGAGTTCAAAGTCCAAAAGTATACCCAGAATCAATGACAATATTACAGAGCTGCATAGAGTTAACGAGAAAACCATGGCCCAAGATAGACAGAGGTGTACGACAGCGTAAGGCTATTAGTTTTGAAGAAAACTTTCAGTCAAACATCGTAAAAACAACCCTAATAAACATCTAATTTGCACTAGATTACCAATACTAACCAAGATGAGAGGGAGAGGGGGCATTTCTAAGTGGTGCCTGTTGAAAGTCATAAAAATTGCATAATTTGAAAATGATTCATTCCAAGCAAGAATCTTTGCACTTTCCAGATCAAAAAATCTCTGCAGAAGTTAGGGGGAGGGCTTAAAAATGGAAAACAAAATTTAAAACCAACATTTCTTCAATCGATAGTATTTTTTTTTTGCAAATATCAAGAAAACAGCTATCAGTTCGAATGTAATGATCATGAACTACTTTGAAGTGAATTTATCAGCTACAATTTGAGTTCTGATAGAGCTCGTTATGCTCAGTAGTTCCAGAGAATGGTCCTTAAAAAAAAAAAAAAATTTAAATGTTTTTTGTTAAAAATTACTGCAAAAAGCAGTTTTCCAGAAATTTTACAGAATGAAAATCCCAATTTATCATGTTCAAAAAATTAATTGATTAAAATTGTAATTAGCTTTACAAATTTTGAAATCTACATAGTTTGTTATTTTTAACGTACTAATATCAGTAGCTATAGGCCGAAATTGAAAATTGTTTTGCCTAAGATAGGCCGTTAATGATGAAAGCAATAGGATTTATTCACACTGCTTGTTAAGGACAGTTCCTTAATAATTTGTTTCACTAAACAATTGTTTATAAAATATTGTAAATATTAGGCAATTAGAATTAAGCAAAAAAAAAAAACTATTTTCAAAAATTTATATTCTAAATATAACTAAAATTAATTAGTTTCTCTGAAATATCAACCAATCAATTTATAAAAAAAATTTGTATACCTCAAAATTCGGATGCGGATATATGGATTTGGCCTTTCGTATTTGCCTTGTTTTTGACTTTGTGTCATTAAAGTCTACAACACCTGCAACAAGTACCATATCTGACGGCTTGATAATTTTTCGATCGTAGACAGCACAATGAGCAGCGCTCAGTATCCATTGACTGCTTACCAAGCTTCCAGTACATCTTACCTATCAAAATTATAATAATGTGATTAAGTTTGCAACAATAAACATAAGTTTCCATCTACATATATCTAATTAATTAACAGAAATTTATTTAGTATTAAATATTTTATACAAAACTATCAATCAATCAACAAAACTATCAATCTAGTAAAGTTACTAGATTGTACAAGTAAAGGTAATATTAGCTTTATCCTTTCTATCATGTTTTTAAAATTAGTTCAACTAAGCAACAAAACGTATATGGGCAATTCTACGAAAAGAGACTTTTTTGTATGCTAATGGTGTTACTCCACAATTTTGGAAATTGTGTAACAATATTTCTAGTGCATTTTTATCAAAATTAAATTTCGATAGTCAAGTTGTCATATATTTGAATGTGTACCCTATAGACAATTACCAGGTTTGTGAACATCATTACAGGACACATGAACAGATCAAAATCATTTAAGATTTTTGCTGTATACTCACACATCTACAGCCAGTAAAGATGGTTATCCAAATGAAAACATAAAATAGGTAAGCTATGAAAATCTCAATAAAGTTAATCCTCAAAGGTACAAAGGATAGTTATTCCATGTTTTCTTCTGAAACTGCCCTATGAAGAGGAGCATGAAATGTTTCTCAGTGAGAATTTTAATCAACGGTTCCTCTATTAATATTACATGCACATTTTTCACAGAATTCAGTTTTAAAGTATCCAGAGGTCATCTTCAGTATTGCAAAGAACAGTTATAATTGAATGTAAATTTTTTATTTTCTTAAAAAACTTCTGACTTTTCCTTATTATTACTACCACTTGCTACTTCCATATAGAATGTCATTCACTTGCACATCCAAAATATTTTGAAACCATATGAACCAAATTTTGAACTAAAGTAGTATTTTTGGGAAGTAAATAAATTTTTTGAATCTCTTGGAATGTGAAGCAAAACACAATTACTGAAGAAATTGGTTCTAATAAATTGTAATTCCACATTTAGAATTTAATGTGTAATTTCATTGGTATTTAGAAATTTATTAAATTCATTCATTTTACTTTTGTAAAATGAAACTTTTGTTTTATTCTTTCCCCAAGTGTTCATGGGATCAAAAACACCACCTTTATGAATTTTACAAAGTACTGTGATCTCTTGTTTAGAGAACAGAAAGAGAAACAAGTAATAATCAAGAAACTAAGTAGGTTTTTTGGTTGAATATTTTTAAAAATAAATACACCTAGAATGTACAGCCAGAACTATAAAAAAAAAAGAAGAGAATTGGATAGAGACACTTCACCTCAACATACCAACTGGAGACGTGGGAGTGCCTTTTGAATCAAATGATGAATCTAATGAAACAATTCATCGTGCACTGGACGAAGGGGTCTCGTGAGCAACAGCAACATTTTCTTCAAAATTGGCATACCGAAAGTGGTACTTTATATCATCGATTTAGCACATCAATACGGCTCAAACGATTTTTGTTGAATTCATTATATCAGTCTATTATTAATCAGTTTTTAATATAATCTAGGTTTTGTTCTCATTGATGTTCTCTAACTGGGCTTAAATGGATAATTTTTAATATTAGCTTTCTCTAAAGTACTTTTATTTTTTTTATTTGAAATACTTTCATATAAATGCCATTTCACATTAATCTTTGATATAAAAAATAGTTAAATATAAAATATGAAAGACATTAATTTTAATTATTAAAATGAAATTTATCGAAGACCATTCTTACACTATCCTCCAAATCGGTACAAACGGACCAAATCGAAATAGCGGATATTGAAATATAGGCCTATAAAGGAAAATAAGTAAGAGCGCCTGTAAGTCAGACTATGTTTTTAAGTCAAGGGGTGGAATTTGATGCCCATTCGATCATTTTTCATCCCTAAATTTGTGCCAAATCTAACATGCGGTTTCTGAGATAGAGTATAAAGGGAAATGCGTTGGATCATGTAAGAGGAAGTAGATTATGGAATTCGACAAAATTGATATAGCACATTTTTTTTTCAATTATTCTCAATTTATAACAGAATTGAAGGAGTCTTTTATGAAGTATAAGAAGAGAAGATTTCATTCCATGAACGAATGTACTCATGTTCATCCATCAGTGGTGATCCTGAAATCCTTTTTTTATTAACTGAGGAAGAATTATCAAATTCTTCAAAACACAACCATGGTTTGGTTGTGTATTTTTATTAGCTTTTGCAGTCCATATTAAAATTTTATGCCAATACCATACATGTACATGACTCCATCATTTTATCATTCATTTTTTTTTTTGTATTGGTTACACACTAAAAATGGGATTTGTATATATTTATAATAATTTTGAAAGTTAATTAAATATCCATCAAACAAAAAACATTCCTTTAATTATTACCATAGTCGATAGTAACAATAACACAGTTACTTTTTTCTGCCTTCGTTTTTCACCTAAATTAGGAGTATTTGATCCTGTTCAACATGTATGTCTATTCACGATGCGCCAACTAAAAATACATATATTAAAATTCTTCGTCAATGATTTGTATTCATTTCGTTGACACATTTTCTTAAATGTGATTAGAAACCCATTAATTCTCAATTTCCTCTTTTAGTGCAGAAATGCGATTAAACTTTTGAAGCCCGACAGCTACAATACAATTTTTTTTCTTTGATCCTTCCAAGCCTGATTTTCATTCCCTCCTGAATCTTGAAACTGAATCTCCTGGCTAACGAACTTAATCTAGGCTTTAGGGAGACCCCTTCTTCCTCACGATTAACCAATTCCTTACCAATTAAAGTCAATATCAAATGCAGCAAGTCAATACACATGTATCAATTACTGATCTAATAAAAATGTAACTTACTGCAGTTACATAGTTTTATATAAATTTGTATTTTATTTCTAAACCAATCATCATCTGTTAACCAGAATTGGGTATTTGCACAAATTGCCAATTTTTATTTTTGATAAAGATTATATTATAATAATTAAAACTCAAATAATAACAACTTTTTTGTGCATATTTGCAAAAGTAATTAGAGAAAAGTGGTGGTTATGCAACTTTGTCACAAGCATGGTTCACGATTAATTTATATGAGTTAGCTTATACCAGTCTTTCCAACTTTAAAACTGTCATCTAAGAAATATCTTCCTATTTGTTTTTTCTTTCTCTCTGTTTTCTCTGAATGAAAGAAAGAAATCATTTAGTTAAAATGCATTTTATTGGTCCTTACACTTTGATAGTATTGTAATGGCTGAAGCACCCCAAAATGGTAAAATATAACCATGTCATATGAAGTAAATATTAAAAAATTAACTCAAAAAGTATTATTGTCATTCATTATTTAATAGGACTTCAAGAATCACTCAAACATCATTTCATATAAGTAATAAGATAGTTTCTATGTTTCTTCCAAAGTAATAATCATTATGCATAAAAAAAAAAGCTTTCAGGCTGAAGCACCCCAAAATTAAATCCTGGATCAGTAGTGGTGTAAGGTCACACTCCCAGTCCCCACCACACCCTTGAGACACACTATTATTTTGTTTTTAAATAAATGTGAACTTTTTTTACTTTCCTACCCCTACTGGTCAGCACTAGCGGATCCAGAATTTAATTTTGGGGGAGGGCTTCAGCCCGAAAGATTTTTTTTCATCTATATACAGATAATTAATTTGAAAAAAAAAGAAAGAAATGAACTACGTATATGAAATGGTGTTTAAGTGAGTCTTGAAGTCCTATTAAATATAATTATACGAACATTAATACTTTAACAGATAGTATTTAATTTTTTTTTCTACAAAACATGGTTATATTTTACCGTTTTGTGGGGCCTTCAGCCCGAAAGCCCCCCTTAAATCCGCCTGTGCTGGTCAGGAAAATATTGCAATCAGGTCAAATTTCCGAAGTGCAGTTTTCAATAGATCTTGATGTTTCCCATCCCACCTGAGTCCAAAAAACACATTTTCAGTTATTGCACTGTATCAAGAAGAACACTGTGAAATCAATGGGGCTCTCCTCTATTTCAATTTCAATTTTAATAAGTTCTTTAGTACATGGATTATACTGAAGCTGAAATTTACGCCATTTTTTTTTTCATGCAAGCATCTAATTCATAGGCGGAGACTTCTGATTTTTATTGGAGGGGCGATGGATTAAGAAAAAAAAATGGCGGGAGTTTTTATTATGTGTAAAAATTCAACATAATTATTGTGAAACAAATAAATATAATATTGAATACTTTTTATAATTTTAATATTAAAATTTATTTGTTTTAATTATTATATATACTTGAAAATATCTAAACTAAGTAAAAAGTCACTAAGTATTTTTGATATAGGTTAATTTTCAAAAATGCTTTTTATGAATTTCGACTTCATTTATCGATACAAAAACATTATAGGGGCATGCAAAGAAAACAAACTTTTTTATAAGTCAAATATAGTTATAACAAGCGCCAAATGTTCTGATTTCATAAAGGAAAATTAGTATTTATTTAGCTGAGGTTATTAAATGGCAATTTTTATATATTAAACCACAGGTGGAGAACCTGCTACCATGCTCTGAGCCATGCCATTTCTTTTATTAATTAATATTTAATTACATAGATTACGACATCATCAAAATAAAATTTTCTTACATAACTAAACAATAAATTTGCAATCACCGACGAACAAAAATGCGGCTTCTAATAATAAAAATTCCCTGCCTATGAATTAAACAATAGAACGTTTTTAATTTTAAAATTTGTTGGTGCTTGAAAGAACAATGCATAATTGTTCTTTACTTTTGATGGTTAACACGGGCGGATCTACAGGGGGGGGGGAGCTTTCGGGCTTAAGCCCCCCCTCCTCCCAAAATGGAAAAATATAACCATGTTTTATGGGAAACAATTTAAAAAATACCTCTTAAAGTATTATTGTTCGTGTAATTACATTTAAAAGTACTTAAGGAATAACTTAAATACCATTTCATATAGGTAGTTAGTTTCTTTCTGTTTTTCCAAAGTAATTATCGTTATTTTTATGAAAAAAAAAAGTTTCGGGCTGAAGCCCCTCCCAAAATTAAATCCTGGATCCGCTAGTGATGGTTAAGTTGATGTTTCTTGGTAAAGTCCTTGGAATAATGGAGAATCCCAAATGTCTCTAACTACAAACTCATCAAATGTATTTTGATGCCTATGTTAAAGTTTTTGTAAATATGTTTTTTTTTATTATTATTATGAAATATATTTTTTTAGTTAATTACTAATTATATTGCATATCTCTATGATGTAATGTTAAAAAAAAAAATAAAGTTCCCTTTTCGTTAAGATTTAATGATCCAGGTCTCAATCCTTTCAACTCCCTCTCCCCCCGTTACTAATTAATTAACCTTTACTTCTCTATCATTTACCTCTGGGTGTAAAACTGCAACAAGGTAGGGGAAGTCTCCAATATCAGCTGGGCTGGCTCCTGCAAGCCTTCTTACTATTATACAGTCACAAGCACAAGGTTCTAAAAGAGCTATTGCATTTATAACTAAGGTCAGAAAGGTTCTAAAATATTTCATGTGAGGTTAACATGAGTGCTAGCACTACTCTAAACTCCTGCTTTACTAATTAATTACTTCACACGTGGTTTCATTCTTGACATATGTTTTGTCAAAATGATTTTATCCACGGCGGATAACCTTGTCAGTTAGTTACATAGGGAGCGGGAAGCTTTTGATATCTAAAATATGTGATAAAGAATAAATAGTACTCATTTATATAACGTTATATAATTAATAGTAAAATCCAGCTGTTTCAAAGATTGTAGGCTTTAAAGTGGAAATAAGATTACGGCTATAATAAAATTTTTATTCCATAAAATTAATATATATATATATATATATATATATATATATATATATATATATATATATTATATATATATATATATATATATATATATATATATATACTCCATGCTTATATATATATAAATTTAATAAATATAAATTTTTCCTGGAATATCAGATACAATGTCACAATTGTGATAAAAATTCCTATTCGAAAAGTTAGTTGATGTAGGAAAAAAAGAAGCAACAAAGTAAGTATTTTCGAAATAAGGTAAGTAAAGTATACTTAAGTAAATTCAATTTTAAAATTTATTAAAAATAAAAATACTAGTTCCCTTTCACTACTTCAATGGCCAAAATTTTCAAGATCACCCACGCTATTCTCAAATTCCCGACGAACACCGAAAGTACTCGAGTGTTGACATTCCTGTTTCCATCCGTCATAACTGTTTTGACTTACCGAGTTGCTTAACATATGTCAAGTTATATTCCTGCCTACGTTAAATAATAAAATACATCTTAAGGAAAATGTCCCATGCAAAAAAATAAGTTAATATGGCTGGTTCTCAAAATTCTTAAATGGATAATTAAAAATTCTACTACTACTGATAATAGGGATGAAATGAAAATAGAAAAAATACATAATTAAAATAAGTCTATTAAAATTAAATTAAAACTTCCCCCTCCTCACTAATAGATACGTGTGATAGATCTAATAGATTTGTCCGTGTATATAACGATAATTAATTTGAAAACAGAAAGAAAGATACTAACTACCTATATGAAATGGTATTTAAGTGATTCTTGAAGTCCTAATTAATGTAATTACACGAACAATAATACTTAAAGAGATAGTTTTTAAATTTTTTTCTATAAAACATTGTTATATTTTACCGTTTTGGGGTGGGGGCTTCAGCCCGAAAGCCCCCTTCCTCCCCGTAAATCCGCCTGTTCCTATGAGCAGCTCCACCAAAGGTCTCAATCTACTTTCCAGGATGGACATATAAAGTTTGTACACCACATAGGATTTCACCTGAGGAAAGGCAAGGTTACCACCACAGGAAGAAGAACAGGCAGACATAGACTAGGGATAGTCTAGGATGATTGGACGGATGCAGCAAAGCAAATCATGGATCCCGGACTGGAAACAGATGATAAAGTGAGGCTCCAACAGTAAGGTGCAGGGCCGTGTTCCAGGCCACACCACAGTTAAGAAACCCAAAATATGAATTCTTCCCTGAATTAAACAATCCTTAATATATTGTAAAATAAAATAATTATAAATAAAGAATAGTTTATTGACAGTAGAGGGCATATGGGAATCCCAATGTATCAACCCACTACTGCCAAACCCTGTATGGCAGCAATGCCTGGCAGAAAGTTAAAAAAAAAAATCTATCTCCTCATACTTTACAAATTCGCCAACTATATAATCTCGTACCAGAGCTTTCCCTGTTTTCAATTTTTTGATAGCTCATTCAGTTTCTTTCTCCTCTATCATATCGTCAAATTCATCTCCATTCCAAAGTCCTCCTGACTGTCCACAGGGTACACATGTTCATTTACAAATTGATTTTTGTAATGTCTTTTCCATAGCTTTATATTCCTTATCTCTTTACTTTTGTGACCTGTCAATGCTTTAATTTTCTTCCAGAATAATTTGATATTTTCAGCATGATCCTGGTTAATTTCTCTCTAAATTTTCCTTCCCAAGATTTCTATTTTGCCGCCTTCACCGCTTCTTTGGTTCTATTCCATGCCAATACATATTTCTGCCATTTTTCTGTTGTTTTTTTGCTGCATAAACCTTCCATACTACTTTCTTCTTACTAATCAGTGCTTTTAATTCATCATTTCACCAGGTAGTACATGTGTTTTGTAGATATCCTTCACTCCACAGACCAGTGCAGCAACTACAAGATACCATCCTTGGAGACATCCTTATGGAGTGAGCATTCGCATTCAATTCCTGCTCTCTTCCTCTCAGTTCATATTCATATCACTGTCTAACCTGAGGGTCTTGAACCTTTTTAACCTCGATACTGTCATATGTCTTAAATTCATTAAGTACCTGGGTGTTTGTAATCAGTAGAAGTTGAGATACTAAAGGATGAGGTTTTCAGGAGGGCAGAGGAATGGAAGCTAGTGAATTCACGGATATTAACAGTCAATATAAATTTTTGTATTGGAAACTGGATCCTAATACAGGTTTATGCTCCGACAAACGATGCGAACATTTTAGATAAAGAAGAGTTCTATGGAGACATGGAGTGTATCGTGGTTAAGAACAAAAATAATAATTGGAGTATCTTTATTATGAGATACCTCAATTCACAGACAGGTAATGACCACATGAGAGCACATGGTGTGATGGTTCCACATGGAGGTGAGAGGACAAAGAATGAAAATGGTCAATGGTTAATTGAGTTTTGTGTAGAAAATGACTTGCTCATAGGAAAATATTTTCTCCACAAGTCGGTGCATAAAATTACCTTCTCAGTCGCTGAAAGACATGCTAATAGCATTATTGATTATTTTATATATGGCCACGACATCAGGAGGTTTTTCACATATTTGAAGGTTATTAAGAGGGCTGAGATTGGGAGTGATAATATGCTAATGATTGCAAACACCCAGGAGAAAAACGAACAAAGGATTCAATTAAAAAATCCCCTGAGTACTGGATCAAGTCACTTTTTTTTATTAAATTCAACATAAAAATTTCAACTGGAGGAAAATTGTATTTCAAAAGACCAAACAAGAGGTCAACCTATAGACATGTCTATGCAGAAAAACTGAAACATGTCTCAGAGATCAAAATCGTGCAACATGTCTACTAGTGTGAACAAGGCTTAAGGTAAATCAAATGAGAGGCAGAACAAACCGAAGTGCATGGGCAAGATAATCGATTTTGTCAACTTTATAATGGTCAAAAAGCTGTCAGTAATTCAGACATTAGTCCTTTTTAAAATCTGAGAAAGTATTACAAAATAAAAATAAATTGAAATATATCAAAACAAGTTCAATGCTTGAAAGACAAAGAAATATCAAATTATGTTAAATTAAATAACCACAAAATATGGCTAATTAAAGAAGTATGACATTATGATCACTTTATTAATTTTAATTTTTTTTTTTATATAGAGACTTTGTGAGCCAGTTTTTGTAAAAAATATCCATAAATATATACGTAAAATATAACTGATAAGCTCTTTCATGTTTAAACATGTATCTTTGTGATGTATATAATTATATGTGCCATATTTTAAAAAATAAATAAATAAAAAGTTTCATGTTTAGTTTTAAAAATAAACTACATTTTCTAGATGGAGAAAACTTTTGTGGGACACAGTTTGTATATATTCATGTGGCACTGTAAATAATTCGTTATTATAAAAAATCTAGTAGGTTTTGAAGATCTAATTGATTACAGAGTTAGAATTAATTTAAATTTAGGTTGGCCAAAGCTGTCAATTTCCATTCTCTTATACAACTCGATAAAGTAAATAAACCTTCAATGATTATTACCTATTTAAAGTGTTTTACTAAACTGATACTTTTTGTTCATGCTTAGATGGATACAAGCCCTCTAATTACTTTCCTTTTGGTCTCCAGTAAATAGTAGTTTTATTATGATATCCCACAAAATGGACATCCAATATAACTAAACCTCAATTGGCAAAATTTTTTTTAAGTCACTTCTGAATTAAAAAAGCTATTTATGTTATGATAAGGAAAGAGGACAAAATAAATATCATTTGATCTAAGTAAGAGTTTTCATTTAATTACTAAGAACTGTTACATGTAAAGTAGCTCATATTTTAACAATAAATATAATTTAAATCATCTTTACATATAAGGTTTAAAAATATTGACACACTTTTTAACACACAGTAACAATTAACAGACCACATATAAACAAAATATTCAAGATCTTTTTAAAACACATTTTTTCCTGAATAACAAATACATTTTCTTCAAAGTTGATAAATATATACTTTTTTGGATTAAACAAAATATGTATAATTTTTCTGTAAACCTAAAATTTCCTGAAACATACATTTTTTAAGGAAAACATTTAGTTACTAATAGGAATTGATATACAGTACTTTAACTTTATTAACTGAAGGAACAGTATGAAACTGCGAGATTTTTTTACTTCTCTACCGGAAATCACATTTCAAATGAAAACATCTGATTTTGGTTTAAATTGTTTTTAACTGTTACCGATTGGGTTATTTATTGTGTATGTTTTGGGGTGTTTAAATATTATAACATTATAGGAGTTATAATGAAAAACATAAGAGACTACAGGCCTCCTTTATGAGTAAAATAAACTGTTTTTTGTTGTGCACCTTTTATTGTTTATATTAACTTCAAATAAATACGTTCAATGTTATCAGTTTTATTTGTAATGGATGAAAAAAGATGTACCTACTTATTTGTTTATTTGAAATTGATGTTATAACTATCTAACAATAGTTATAAACAAGTATATAAACAGTGACAAAGAAACATATATTTTTATTGAAAAGTGATTTGCGGCAGCGAAGTAAAAAAGACCAGAAACTGCTAACATCTAAAACACTTTCTGGAAGTTAGGACAGTAATTGTAGACAGTTTAGTCATTGTCAATGAATAGAATTTATAAGATACTTAGTTTTTATGAATGAAATTCAAATTATAAATTTAGATATCAAACAAATGGGAAAACATATCATTCATAATAAGACTCATTCTTCTCTTAGATTTACATAATATATTTGCTTTATAAACTTTTTTTTTAAATCATTAAAATTTTAGTAACAGTAATTTTTTAATATATTATTAAAAGAGCTTTGACCATTATGACAATATTTAAACAAGCTTAGGTTTCATATCCACCAGATTATATAGTTTTGGGTTATCATAGAAAATGTATTAATAATAGGCTATAACTATGCAGATTATAGTTTTGATAATCAGTGTACATTAAGAGGAACTATGTGAATACCGATCATAACAATAAAAATAATTATAGCAAAAATAATCCTAACTAGCAATGGAAATATTGTATGGCAATCCTTTTTCAATAACTTTCTGTTTGAAAATATACTTGATTATTTTACATGAAATAACAAGGGACCATACAACAATAAACAAAAGATTTAATAATTATTCTCTGGACGACATAGAGACATATTTGAATAAAATATCACATTTCAGTCTCACAATCAAAAAAGATCATTAAAAAAATTCTAATTGATTAAAGCAAACAATTTAAATAAACTGTTTTAACATGTATTTCCCCCTTATTCTTTTTGTATAATTCAAATTTTAGAGTGAATCAATATAAAACATAAGATAAAAACATTTTGTGCATTAATAGCATAATTTTATTTTAGTAAAGCATTTTTTAAAAATTATTTCATTTAATTTTTTTGTACAAACATTTCCACATTTGTAATTTATTATATTCTTTATAAGGTTTAATGATAAATAAGAAATAGTAGGTAAATAAACAATTATTTTGTAAATATTTAAGAAGTTGCCCACAATACACCAAGGCCATATTCTTTTACTAAATTGTATATATTGTGTAAATAAAGATACCTCTTAGTTTAACTATAATTATCCTAGAATTATGAAATGCAATATATGTTAACAATGGATAAGTAACTATTAAGTTAAGGATAATACATTATCTTTTAATAAATTATTAATTAAAAGAAATGTAAAGGATTATATAAAAATATGAAAGGTGTGATTATAAAATGGTAAAAGTATAACGATTACCAAGAAATAGGTAAACCTATCAAAGCAAGTGATATGTTATGATTATTATTTTGAAGAAGTGGTCAATAATGAAAGTATTATATTCCGTGATAGATCAGTAAAATCAAAGTTATGCCATTATAAAGGCGCGTCTAAAGATTTCTGTTAATTCTCTACAACAGCTTAATTAGTATTATACTATTAGAAAGCCTCAAGCCGTGGGATTACACAAGAGATGATATTTATTCAGGAGAAAATTAGCATTAGTCAAAAAGGATAAAATTAAAAATCTATAATCTATATACAAAATAAAATATACTTATAACTAAAAGCTCTTTTTCATCTGCCAAATATAAATGGATATATTGGCAAGAAAAAAATAATGACGTAAAAATTAACTTAATCATGCAAAAAGATAAACATTTCTATTTATCATTCCAGGCATAAAGTTACCACTGTACAAAAGCAGGGGAATAGATGGGTAAGCTGTGTGGGAGAAGTGCACTCATTAACCCGGAAGCTCTTGATTTTTAATGGTGCAATAGCATCACCATTCAAAACTATACAACAAAGTTGAAGGAGTTTTTAAATACAGTTTTTAGGGACAAAATCTTTTTATCTATTGTCATCAAAGAATGGCAATATTAACATTTTATATATACAATATCAACCTCGGACCCAACCAGGGTTACATATCCATATCATGACAAATTATTTCTAGTAAAAACTATTAATTTATGACATTTTTATTTTTTTAAATGTTAATAGAGTCTAATATCCAATTACATAAATCCATCCAGAAAATTATAAAAATAAAGCCTGTTTTTCCTAATTAAAAGGTAAAAAGGTTGAAGTGGATAAGTTCAGAAAAAAAAAAAAAGAAAAGATAAATTTTTAAGTCTATGAGATGAGAAGGAAAAACAATTAAAAATTACAAATAATGATAACAACATTCACTAATAATGAATATAAGTGAAGTTGGTGTCCATAAAATAAATTAACCGACCATTAAAAATAGTCCAACACATGTTAAACTAGCAAAAGTTTAATTAATTTTTCATGTGATATGAATATGTAAGACTATATATAATAGGCCCAAAAACTATCATAATTACTGTACAGATATACATAAAGAAATAATGATTTAACTTTAACAATATTTTGAGCATTAGGTTTAGATGTTTACCACTCATGTTTTCTTATAAGTTTATTTACTCTATGCTTCAGCTTTTATTATCACTTCTTTGTACTGTTGTAATCGCATGGTGATTTGTGACAAGTGCTCAATGCAAATATATAACTTTTGCTGGAAGCTCTTTTTTTTTTTTAAATACAGTTCAAAAAACATCTTTGTTACATCCTTTTTAATAGCTGTTAGTTTAATTTTACAATTATATTACAAAAAAGTAGCTATTACATATATTTAATGGATTGATTAAATTTATAGAATACATTTTCATAGCTATTATATTTATTATTTACAATATACACACTTCTAATAGAAGAAGGCATTTTGGATATCAGTGTTTCAAATATAAAAACATTATAAGCACTGGTTCTTTTCACTACATGTCTCTCTTGTGGCAGTTGTATGTATACATTTATGTATATTTATAATACATATAAGTACTTATATATTTATATTTAACAGTTTATATATTAACATGAGCCATATATTTTTCTACCTGTATATAATATACAATTTAATGCAACTATAATATCTATACTTTGTTTATCACTTTTTGCCATCACACATGCAAAATATTACCAAGCGAAATATTTAAAAGTCAGAAATATCTTTTAAAAACATTTAATAGCATTATAAAACATTTGGCATCAGTTGAGGGTAATAATAACTTTTTGAGAATACCTTACTGAGGATAATGATACCTTAAAAAAAAAAATTAATGTAATTATAAAAAGGAAATAAGAGTCTATGGATAGTGAGGAGAAAATTGCTTCCATTTAATAATAATTATGTAAGAAGATATAGTTAAAATCAACTTGTACTTTACATAATAACTAAGCATACATTTTAATACTTTATAAGGATAGGTAAACTTAGTATTAAGAAATAGAAGATATAACGGTATTATATTCACCGCCATGTTCATCAGCTTTTGTATTAACAAGATAAACATGATTAGTAAAAGGAAAATTGATTTTTTGAACAAATAATTAAATATTATATAACGAAATATGTTTGTATTTAAATAGTGTGATATTTTACTTGAGATAAAAAAAAATATGAGTTAACTGATCCATAATTAAAGATCACAAGTAACTTCTCAACTGTTATAAGTACATTATTCTTTCTCTTTTCCATCATTTTTTTTTCCAGAATAACCCTGATCTTAAGAAAAATAAATTTTTTGAGCCTCCAACAAGGTAAATGGGCAATGCATGATGCATTTATGTTCAAAATAATAATATTATCTATTACTTTCCCTTTCCAGAAGAAGAGTTAAAGAAGCTGAATACGCTAGCCTTTAACCTGGTAGGGAAGGAAGTTGTTGTAGAAACCTCTGGAGGCTGCCTAGTATCTCGGAACTGCACTGGAACTTGAGGGACTTGAACCTTAGAAAGTGGGTCTCGAATTCGAGTCAAGTTGTTTTCTAACTGGGCTACAGATAACTTCAACCTGTTGTACTCATCCAAATCCAGACCCATCTTTGATGCTCTTTTGTAGACACTCAGAAGATGTTGCCTATCTCTCACATCAGGTAATAAATATTCCTAGAAAAACATCACAGATTAATTAGTCCAAACCAGTTACAGCTTAATATCTATTTCTAACAAAACTATTCCAAATAGCTCAACAAAATTTCTTCAATATTCAGAAATGATCCAAAAAATTGAAAACAAAGTCAATAATGAATATTAAAAAAAAAAATCACAAAATTCTCATCTTAATGTAGCATGTTATCTGGAAACAACAGAAATAATTATATGTTTATATTCTAGAAACAATGAATACCTGAACGATGTATTTAGTATATATATTTTTTTTTGGCGAGGAGCTTGAGTTTGTTGGCGAATTCTCATATTTAGATAGAGTAGTTAGCAACATTGCAAACTTAGACAAGGAAGTTTCAAGAGGAATAACAACAGAAAATTAAATCTACTATCAAATTTGGAATATCATAAAAGACGAGAGAGGGGTTCCTATTCATGTCAAGTCCCACATCTTCAAAGCTGTTTATCTACTGACTCTGTTGGTTGGCTCTAAGACAAATGAGTCATATGACTACCATGGAAATGAAATATATCCACCAAGTGGCAGGCAGGACACAAAGATGCTATATCAGGAATGAGGTAAAAAGAGAGCAGTTATCCAAATTGAAAAATAACTTCCATAGAAGACAACTAAAGTGGTTCGGGCCTGTATATAAGAACCAAAACCCAAGAAAAATAATGGTAAAAAAATCACTAGGTTGAACATTAAAAATGAAATAAAAATTTTGAAGATGGCACAGAACAGAGAGCTAGGTTCAGTGGATTAAGGGATCCTCTACACTGATAAAATGGGGAGAAAAAAAAGTAGAAGAAAGATTTTTAAAAATTATGATAAAGTATGTAGATATAAGGATGGGTTTTCTATAAAAATATTAAGGGAGGTTCTATGAGGGCAAGAAAAGAAATAAAATATTTTTTGCAATTTTGATATCTGATTATAGAATGTAAGGGAAATCTATTGTATGAGAGGATCTATTTTATCTTGGTATCAGACATTTATGGATTGTTCACAGATTACTTCAGACATTTATGAATCTGTAATCTGTACAATATTAAAATAAATTGAAAATCCAACATCCAAAAAATTATGTGCTAAGAAAAACAATGTTTTCACAGTCTAATTCACAGGCAGGAACCTGTGGCCTCGATGCTGCATGTGGGTGGTAAGCTAGCTGTGCCTCCATCTCCCCTCTCTAGCTGAGTTTTTTTGCAGTTTTATTAATCTAGTGCTTGGATTAAGTTGAATATATAGTGAACTCACTTGTCTTTGGCATGATAATTGTCTATTGACTAAAGGAAACTGATTGAAAGACTAGAGAATACTGGTAATAAACGATTAGAGATAAATTAGTAAACAAACCAATGACCTATGGACACAAGAGGATTAATGCCAAAGTAAACAGAGCTTGTGAGTCATAGTGTGCAAATACTTTTTTCCAAGTACTTTTATTGTTTTAATTTTTTTATTTCATTATGGAGTGTTATTATTTTTTTCCAAAAGGTTTTTCTTAGTTTTTAACAAATGTACTTTTCATTTTTGCAGAGGAAAGCAAATTTTTTTGGTTCCTTGAACTCATTGATTCATAAAAACATGATGTGCAAATACTTTTTACCATCACTGTACATCAGGAAAGAAAGAGCAACATGGCAAAAAAAGATGGTAAACTGAGGGCATCAGAAGATAAGGAAGAACATTTGGAAGGAACATTTTCAGCAACTTCACAATCAAAAGAATCCCACATACAAAGAAGAAATAGACTACATTCATTACATATATTATTAATGTGGAAATAGCCATCGGATTAAAAGAAGGTTCTAAGAATGAATAGCCTACCATCATAGCTCTTTAAAGTTTGGGGAGAATACACTATTACAACATATTCAGAGAGGAAAGATTAACAGAGGCTTGGATCATAGGCCTAATCTATCTTATCATTAAAAAGAGCAGTAGGTTTGTGGTAATTTAAAAGACAAGGCAATGCCTATGGTAGCCGTATCTGTTTTATGAAGTAGGATTAATATAGAAGGGAAAGGAATGTATAACATCCGCTGGAAAAACAACAGGAAGAAACATGAGATGCGACACCTTATTTGACACTTTCAAAACAGGTTATGATTCCTTAGAGAGAAACAGTCTTTAGATAATTATGACAGCTGTGTCCCAGGAAATATGTGAGATATACCAAGGTGTGTATAAACTATCCTAAATGCTAAGTCCAGAAAGAAGAACTGAAATGATAGTGTTCAACTTAGCCCAGGAAAAGATGATAAAAAGATTACAAGAATCATAATATCATAGTGTAAGTTGCTATATATTAGTCAGCTGGTAGACTTTTTCCATTTTCTTAATTTATATTACTTTACATAATTTATTAATTACAGAAGTAAAATATTTGACATTAAATTAATTTTTTTTTAAATTTATGTATTTTAAATTATTGGAGGAAGACAATACGATATCCTTGCCACTTCTCCTTTATTATTGGAGGGTGATCGCCCCTCAGTGAACTCCTACGTAAAAGCATATATATTTAAAAAGTATTTTGCTCAACTTCAGAATTAGCTTTTTATAGTGAAGGATGACCATTATTTTAATTTTACAGCTAATAAAATGAATTACTAATATTTCACTAACCTGTCTGGTGAGAACAAAGTATGCATAAGCTGCCATTCCAGTACCATAAGTGACAAAGTACGTAACAGGTTCCATGATGTCCCAAGAGTACTCCCACCAGGTCAGCCGAGCCAGGATGCCAAACTGCATGGACATCAATCCAAGACCAAACCAAGTCAAAATAGTTGCATTCCGACCAGCAACTCTGTCTAGTTCCAGTTTTTTCTACAACATATGTTAAAATACACATTTCACTAAAATGGGTCACACTAAACATTAAAAAAATGTATGAACTCTAGATCCAATAATTTCATAAAACAATTAGTTAACTTTTAAAAAATATACTATAATTTTTTTTAAAAAATGAAACTAAAAAGTTTTTTATGTTAAAATATACTCTTCAATATTAAATTACCTTCTCCAATGGTTCTAACTGTTTTTTGAGATTTTCTAACTCCATTTCAAATTCCATTTCCAACTTTGCAGTGTGCTCACTAGCGTTCAGAGAAGTGTAAAGCTGTTGAACTAAAGATCGTATTTCACACATCCTGTCCGAACTTGCTCCCTACAAAAAAATGTACAAATAGATGTTAAAAGTTTTTTTAAAATATGTTAAGAATCAAAGGAACTAATTATGGACAGTGACCACGGTTAGATTTTTGTACAGCTTTTGTAAAATTTCAATTGGACAATATAATAATAAAAAATTATGTAGCAGGAAATGTTGAAATGTAAATGCATATTATAAATTTAATTTGATGTACACTAGATAAATATAAGCTTATCAATAAAATTGCTTTCGAAATATAAATTACAGCAATACACAACCAAAAGATATAGTGATTGAATAATTTGATATAATTAAACAATATCATCATGAGCAGTCTTTATTTCATAAGAGATTCTGTGGAAAAGTGCTGGGTCGTTGTAACTGACTCATGGAGTGTCTTAGCTGCTATCGACCATACATCCCCAACTAATTCTATTATTAAAGAAATATTAAATGTATGGTGGGGAGCAAAAAACAAAGGCACGTCAATAGTGTTCGTTTGGGTGCCAGCCCACTGCAGCATTCCGGGAAATGAAAAAGCTAACCAAGCAGCCCATTTAGCAAGGAGAGAAGAAGAAACGGCGAATATAAGACTAAACAAAGTTACCTTAGAAGACTGGCTACACCATACAAAAACAAGACTACAAACAGAATGGAAGAAGGAATATGAAATGAAAGAATGAGAGAAATAAAACCTAATTGCGACAAATGGCTCACAAGCTACAGAAATTCAAGGAGAGAAGAAATTATGCTTTGCCGACTAAGGATAGGACACTGCCAGTTTACACATAGAGAGGTCTCGAGGCGCCCACATGTGAAAAATGTAATAATGTTCCACAAACAGTAAAACACTTACTGGAAGAATATCCTAAATTTGAAAGTTATAGACAAAAAACAGGCTTAGCCAGAACATTAAAAGAAATCCTTCAAGATACTGAAGAAACAGTCAATACTTTGTTTGAATTTTTGAAGTTAATAGAATATTACAAAAGAATATAAATCATAGTAAAACGCCAATGACCCTTGAGAATAGAGGAGCGAAAGACAGAGAGAAAAAAAAATTAATATAATTATATAATATGTCGTAATGTGCAACTAAAACAAAAATCTTATCATAAGTAAAAATAAATCAATAAAATAAAATGTTCAACAAAATATTTAGAGAAAACAGGCTCGTGAAAAGGCACTGATATAGATGAAAGAAGAAATAACTCAGGTCCCACATCTATACCATTTACGGCTGTATTTGTTATTTTCAAATGTTCATAGAAAATAATTTTACTTTCACTTATTTACAAATAAAATATATAGTAAGAGAAAGTATTACGATCGTGAAAATTTATGAGTCAACATAAATAATATTTAAAAAAATAAGTTTCGCAAAAAGATTTGTGTGTATTCCTCTACCTACCTATATTACAGCTCATGGGCAGCATTACATTAAGATAAAGCCGAAGCTTCGCATCCAGAGTCCTATTTAATCCACATCTCTGGAGTAAAAAAAAATCCTTAAGCAACCCATTGCTCTTTCCTTACCCAGGGATGGTTAGCCCTATCTTACCCCTTGATGGCATATGAACTCCAAACCTTCCTCCCAAGAAATTGTATTGATCTCATCTTCTTAAATTAATGTAAGCAAAAGTTGAATCAGAAAATTCATAGATCATATTTATAACATTTGCTGTGGTCTAGTCCACGTTTTCCTAGTCCTGTTTTGAAACTTTTAACTTTTCAATTCATAACACCATAGAAATGTGCACCTCTTAAAAATTCAAAACCCTGTCGAAATGTGCATCCCTTAAAAATTATGATGGTAGGACATATGCCATGAAAACTCCCTACTGGGCGCCACTGCCTTACGTCCTAAAGCTATTCATCCTTTTGAGGTCTAACATTTCAACCTTCTTCGATAAAAAAAATAAAACATAGAAAGCGCACTAAAATGACACTTATCGTTGATTTAGTTTTGTCAAATACAGTTTTTAATGTTTGCTACACATCAGTTATATTTTTAAAAATTAAAAAAAGTTAAATCGTCGACTGATGGAGCTGAAAGTTTAAGAATATTATTATAAATTTCAAAATTATTTATCGATAAAAAAGCATAGTAAATTCACTACAGCGACACAAACCTATACATATTATATAACTATAACAATGTAACTATACATTAAATATAGTTATTTCAATCGCACAATTTTCTGATCTGACATAGGAAAAATTCATAAAAGTTCTTAGTGATTTAAGGTTATGAAATTTTACATAATGATTTTTGACAATAAAACGACGAAATATTTTATGATCATTTTCATATAAGTGTGAGTATATTAAACGTTCACATTACAAGTTTCATTAGACAATATATTGTTTTACCATTCAGCAATATATTCTATTTGTTCTTATAATAGGATAACTATATTTATACTTAACTTCTTGAATAGAACTATAGTATTAACAGTTTACATTAAATAGGATACTAGTTAACATTTAAAAGTCAGTAACGTATGACATCCATTACTTCATAGCTTCCAGTTATTACATATTTAAAGCTTTAAAAATACACGCAGAGAGGAGTAAGGCCTATGTTGGGCAGATCAAAGGTGAGTGTGGGAGGGAAAGAAGATAGGAGTCAGCTGGCAAGCTCTCCTCTCACCTCTGTAATGAGGGGAACAAGCCTGGTTGGCTAAGTGTACCACCACTTTTCCAATATGGAAAATACTTTCCCCCACGCACCCAACCGAATATCTAAATGAACTTTGCTAAGGGAAACTCGTGTAAGAGATCCAGTACCTCCGCCTGATTACGATGCTATGGCTCCAGTACCAACAATGGACTAAAAATGTAAAGCGGACCCTACACGACCAGTCATCAATGACCGTAACAAGCCCGACAAGGATTGCTTCAATATTAATGGACTCTACACGTATCAATCAGATTGCGTCTTATTAGCTCTGTAGACGCTGAGATAACAGGCGTTGTGGAGTTGGCGTATTGCCTATTAATAATGTATTTCAATAAAAAAGCTTATTTGGCCATTACACTTTATAGCATAGGGCATACAGAGAAATGTGGAGCTGTGATAATTACTCATTAGTGCCCGAAAATTGGTTGGACAAATGCCAGAAAAATATAAGCTCAACTACTTAAAAATATTTGTAAATAATAATTATGCTGGAAAAAAACACAGAAAAGAAATAATAATTATCATACACAACAGTTACAGATTACTATTTTCAATAAGTAATATGAAGTTTTCCACTTTTTTTTTTTTTGTAATTGATTGTTAAAAAAAAAAGATTTGAAGATAGTATACAAAAAAATAAATAAACGAAGGGTATGAAAAACTATTTATTTTAATTGAAAATCAGGAACGTACATTGGTTCTGAGGCATAGATAAACTAACCAACCTAGTAGAGTAGTTAGGTTAGTCAGACCACCACTTTTACCTCAGTTTCACCTCCAATTCTCGGGATTGAAGCTTTGATTTCAGAATTTTTGGAAATCCGTCAGTCCCGTACATCTGTACAACAATCTTAACCCTTACAGGATCAATCATGACTCGAAATGTCACTCCGCCTGTCCGGGTATGGTCCGCTTAAAAAAAAACCGTAAGCCCATTGTATTTCATACTATATTTTGGTGGATTGATTGTTATTTAAAATTATTAAATCAATATCATAATGAGTCCTTTATGACCAGCTTAATGGAATATTTTTTCTTATATTTATTTCCTAAACAATCTTTACATATCATTTCTCAAAGGATTTTTTTTCCCGGTTGTTCATATCTTCGTTAATTCTTAATAACAACCAAAAATTTTGAAGATTATCTTCTCCTTCAGATAGGAAAATAAACACATCATCCGGAGAAGCCAGGAAAAAAATATGATGAAAAGGATAATTTATTTTCGCATAACTCAAAAAGTATACACTTTATATTATTAATTATAACGACTTAGGGGATTTGGAAATCTTTTGCGATGATATAATAAATAACATAAATTGCTTAAGTTATGACTTGTGTCCAAATAAATTACCCTTTTCTTCACAACTTTTTTTCCTGACCTTTCCCCGTATTATAGCTTCTTTTTCCCTGCTGAAGGAAAAAAAGATTATAGAAATCGGATCATTATTAGCAAAGATATAGCCAATTGTAATTTGAACACTTATATTGGTCTATTATTTTGAACGAACCGTTGTAATTTAAATTTAAAAATTAATTTATGCTTCTCTTATTACATTGCATTTACTTATTCGCGTATTATATTGCTATCTGTTCAATGATCAATAAACTGCCAGAGTTATTCACCTATTCTAGAAGGATAGGTCGCACAATGCGAAGACAGAAATATGAGTGTAATGCCGTTGTAAACCTTCTGGGTATTTTTACATTCAGGCACTCCAACAAATTTTGGACAGGTATTAGGACCGTTTAGACAATTAAAATATAACATAATATTAATACATTATCGAAGGAAGTTAATCGACAGCTCTACACATCATGGGTGATAAATATTCAGGACGCAGTCATTAAAAAGTTTGTATCGATACCAACGTTTCGACCCAAATATGTGGGTCAACATCAGAACTCTATTTTGATGTTTGAAGTATCTGGAGCGAGATCAGAATGAGTTATAGGAGAAGATGGCGAATGAACTGAGTGCGAGCAGTGTAGAGCTTGAAATGGGCAAGGATTACATGTTTTTTCTTTATGTGTGTTGTGAGATGATGCTGTCAGAGTACGAAGAATTCATACTTATAATGTGGTGTATTTCAGCGACGACGAGTATTCTTGTTTTAGATTCGACTGTTCTATATATCATGGGTGATAAATATTCAGGACGCAGTCATTATAAAGTTTTTATAGGTGGCAACGTTTCGACCCAAACATGTGAGTCATCATCAGGACTCTGTTTTGGTGTTTGAAGTATCTGGAGAGAGAGGGCAGAATGAGTTGTAGAAGAAGATGGCGAATGAGACCTGCAAGGTGGGTCGAAACGTCGGCATAATTAAAAATACTATTTTTTTTTTTCATTTAGTATTTATTTGACCGCACCCCCCGACCAATTCCTTCTCATATTATATCACGGTCAACCATCTCTACATCATTATGAAATATTCCTCACTTGATGGACACTTGAAATGGTTCATTTTCAAAATATTTGCTCTGAATTGAAGAATCCTGTAGAATATCATTAGCAACATGTCGTCACAGGCCTTTTCGAATTCCCCGAGATAACAGAAAAAGATGCAGCAAAGCTCTCTAGGCAGATTTTAAAAACACAATCCATTCCCTAATATTAATGTGATAAAATCCATAGATTCAAGTATTATGGAAAGCAAGGAAGTAAATTGCAATTTTTTAGGACAGATTGGGACGAATACGATGTCTAAAATAATGGGCAAGATCTTTGAAAATGTTTATTTCAGCGATATTTATTCTAGCTTCTGTTAATAGACCACAAAAAAAAAACCTTTGATCCTATTTTGTAATTCAACAAAACACTGTTTCAATATAACTTCGCGTGATAAATTAAGTGAAAAGTTACGTTACGGAACGAGTAGTACATAATCATACAATTTACTGCAAATTAACTTTAGTATTATTTGCTGAACATATAATCTCAAATTCAGAATTTCGCGTTATTAAGGATAACCTGCGCTATATTATTTCAGATACATTATTTTATTTTTGGATCACAAAAACATTAAATCAGGCCATTACTTTCAAATCAGACCTAAATTCACAATGAAATAATCGTTTTAACGTTGTTAATTGATGGATTAGTTTTCATTGGAAGACGTGTACAGATAGCCAAGGATCGTACTTTAATTAATTGACAAATTATATTACGTCCAAAAAGATTTCTAATCACTTTTCATAGACAATCCTATTCATAAGATTTTATGTCTTTGAGATGTATTTCATTTTTTTTCTCATCGTGGACTTACTCGTCTATATGTTTATATATATCTTTTTTTTCTTCTCTAATCAATTTACGTCTTAGTTTACAGATTACAAGACTTTTCTAATTTTTAAAATACCATTATAAGTACTCATTTGAACATATTAAGGAACAGATGTAAATCATTTATAGAATGCATTTATCTATTTTTATTATTATTCTTTATTTATTACAACAATGGTTTGAGTATTAAGTAAATTTATCGTTTTTTTCTAATTTCATTTAGTTATTTTCACTTTATTGTTTTTAACAACTTTTGCACTATTGTGATCTTATTACTCATATGTTTTCTTTAATATATTCTCATAGCTATGTAAATACGTCTCTAATTAGTTATGTTTTAATTAATATTTCATTGTAATAGGTCTTTTGGCGAGATTTAATGTTATTATTAAGGGACTTTTTCACAGAATAAAGTTGATTCTTCTATTCTACGTCCATTCGTTACATTAATTTTCTTAATAGCTAGGTCATTTTTTTCTACAAGTAATAATTTATAATTGCCTCCGTATAAAGTATTTTTTAAAAAGTTACGATGCAAGAAAATTGAGAAGAAAAATAAGAATAGTAACACAAGACGAGGCACGCAGGTGGGAGTCCCGAAACATTGAAGAAAAAATAAATTTAATAGAATGATAATTTTACGATAGAGAATTTACTGATGATTGCATTGGATTTTAAATAAAAATGTTAATTATAAATAAAACAAATATTTACCTCAAATTTTTGTGGAGCCTTTACAAAATATTCCTTTCCATTTATCGTCAATTTAAAATCTTCTTCCACCAAATTGGCTATCGTGTTGGAAGACGCTATTCGAATGTTATCTGAAAAAAATATAAAGAATCATAAGTTTAAAAAATGATATTTTCAATATCATCGCTAGGAATTTTTCGTAAGATAATTTAAATATAATAAATAATTAAACAACATTAACACATGTTTATTGAGGGTTAATTCTATGGCCACAAAGAATAACATGGTAAACAGAAATCGGCCCTCATGAGTTGTATGTATTGCTGACATATCAGTAGGCTTCTGCAAACTGTAAATAATTTAGTAACTCACAGCTATAAATCTTTTCTAGGTTCACACTAGAACTGTGATGGTGCCAACGTCAACAAGGTTTGTAGAAAGGTTCGGAGTTGACCACAATATGATACTAAGACTAATGGAGACTATACTTCTACTTACCACAAGCGGGTGTACGGGGGAGGCTTTCGAACTGAAGCCCCCCCCCAAAATAGTAAACTATAACTACGTTTCACAAAAAAAAATATTAAAAACTATCTCTTAAAATATTCTTGTTCGTTTAATTACATTTAATAGGACTTCAAGAACCACTTAAACATCATTTCATATAGGAAGTTAATTTCTTTCTTTTTTTCCTAATTAATTATTGTTATATGTATATGAAAAAAAAATCTTTCGGGCTGAAGCTCCTCCCCCCAAAATTAAATCCTGGATCCGCTAGTTCTACTTACTAAGTTTTTCCCTCTTCTAAAAATATCAATGAGCTATCATCTTCTTAATAGTAAAATATATATATATTTTTCAAATTTAAATAACACCTATATATATATATATATGTGTGTAAACTCAAAGCAACCATACTTTCAAGGCTCTATACCCAATTCCTAGCAGGAATCATTAATTCAGGATCAGACACACAGATCAATGATCTAAAGTGTTTTTTTTTTTTATTCGAGGGTTCTGAAGTACTCTTAGCTTTCCTTACATAGAAAGCGGTAAAAAAAGTAAAATAACATAATTTTGTTGTATTGTCAGTTACACATATGTCACATTAATTTTTACTCATTTTTGACAATGGTTTTTGTCATAAATATATTTCGGAATATATTTAATAAAAAATCTGAGCTATGAATTTATTTTCTCAAATTAAATTTATGGGTGATAAATATTCAGGACGCAGTCTTTTTTAATTTTTTTTTTATTTTTGCCAACGTTTCAACCCAAACATGTGGGTCATCTTCAGGGCTGAAAATGTTTTTTTTTTAAAATTACAATCAGAGATATAATAGTATACGACCGCTAATTATAAATAATAAACTATAGTGATTGATGGCACATGAATCTTAACTAATATTGTAATACACATATTAAAATAGTTTATAAGATTCATGTACCATCAATCACTATAGTTTATTATTTATAATTAGCGGTCGTATACTATTATATCTCTGATTGTAATTTAAAAAAAAAAACCTTTTCAGCCCTGAAGATGACCCACCTGAATATTTATCACCCATGATATGTAGAACAGTTGACTAACTTCCTTCAAGAATTCATCAAATTAAATTTAAAAAATAATTTACAACTGTGTAATATTTTGAGGACAACTGATTGATTTTATACTTAATGAAGAAAAAAATTAGCGAATCAATTTTCAAACTAGTTTTTCATAATAATGCATATACATATGAATGTTTTTATTTTTTAAAATTTATTTATCTTTAAGTTATATTATTCTTATTTATTGTATATATATGAACTTGTAAAATAGTTGGGCTTAGCAATGAAAGAATTTCTAAATGGTTGATATTTGCTGTACCGAATGGAAAACCTCCGAGAGGTAGACCAAAGCGAAGATGGGAAGATTGCATTAAAGCCGATCTTCAAATTAGATCTTAAAATTAGATTACTCAAAACCTTTCGAAAACAAGTAAGCGAATCGTTAGTATGTGACTTTAATATATATTGTTTATGAGTTAATTGCGAGATAAAATGAAGGGATTGTGATAGAAAATGAACTATACAGTAAGACAACATTTATGTTAATTAAATTGACCTACACCTGTAACATCAAGTCACAACTCAAGGGAGATAACTAAAACTACGATATGTAACAAAATTAATAAGTCTTATAACTCAACCACAAAAGATGACAGAGTGAGCGGACCAATTCAAACGATACATATATGAAAGCAAAATATAAGGATATATTAGGATAAGGAAAAATAGTAACATTAGTTTCAACTTAGCCCTCGGTATGTCGTCCTTTTAAGAGCGAGATATAATATATAATTCAGCAGAAATATATTTTTTATATATGGTTTAAGAAAATTAAGACCTTAAAAAAGATATTAGAAAAAAAGTTTCAATGAATGATATTTAGATTTAATACGTAAAATATGAAGCATAAAATTTAAACCATTGATTTAAAAAGATTGTAATTTTTCCTAAATAATCAAGTCTTCAAGTTAATCTAATATTAAGAGATAGAGAAGGTTTCAGGCAACTTAATGAAAACTTGATTTATTATCAAGTCCTCTTTTATCTCTTTGATATATAGAGCGGCACGCAAATAACAATACCACCCTAGCTTATCCGCAGCACACTGATATATGGTATTTCGCTGCAGACTAAATATTGGGCAGGGACCCCACTGCTCTTTCATTGCCAATAAATCGATCTGGTCGAGGAGATGAATCAACTGTAATCTTTTCGACTGAGGTATAAACGAATACACAGGAGTCATCAAAAAAGGGAATTAATGCTTTTTTATTATTTTTTTTTTTATTACGATATTTTCAACTGTATTAGTATAAATACATTAAGTAAAGGTGTACATAGGAATATAATCAAATGAAAACGCTTGTTGAGAAACTACCCATTGGTAGTACTCCAAGAATATGTCTACATGAGGAGATTACAAGGCCATCTTATTTTCAGACGCCTCGGAGGATTATCAGGAATCGAAGAGGTGGCAAGGTTAGAAACAAGAGGGTTCGGATGGTTCTGAAATTTATTATGGAAGATAGGTATCTGGATTGGGCCAAATCGGAAACATATGGAACATTAAGGTCTTTATGGATTATTTTATTTGTGACAAAGTAAGGAGCATTGAGGATTTTACGAAGGATTTTGGATTCTAATGATTGGATACGAGAGGAATTTGATGGTTTAGTGGAGCCCCATAGCTCAAATAGGTTTTATTATAGTTATGTTTATGAGTCTTTTGTTGGAAATTGGAAGTTTAGAGTATTTGTCCAGTAAGTGTTGGAGTAAGCAGTTTCTTGTCGTTTCAGTCTGGTATGAGGATTCCAAGTGAGACGTATGTCCAGGTGGAGTCCTAGGTATCGGATTTGTTCTACAGGGATAAGTGGGGTGTTATTAAAGGATACTGTAGGACAGCAAGTCATAGGTTTATGACGAAGTGTAAAGGTGATTTGATAGGATTTATTGGAATTTATTTTAATCCTCCAGTTTAGACACCATTGTTCAAGATTTGTGATGTATGATTGAATAGTTTGGATGCAATTAATGGATCATTATTAACTGACAGAATACATGCGTCATCAGTGTACGTAGATGCTATGGTTATGTGATTGGGATCTATTATGATTCTCTAGTTCCGAAACTATTCTTTCATGGCTGCAATTTGTAATTGTAAGGATCGGGAGTAATAGTTGGGCCATTGACAGATAACATATATGCGTAAGTAGCAAGGCGAGTGGTAGATATTACTTATTTAAACAAATGTAGGGCCTATCATATCTCCTACAGAAACACCGGAGGACTGAGAAAAAGAACGATGAATATGCAGAATTATAATCTAATTTGAAGGTCCTATCTGTGAGGTAAGAACAGATTAATAGGAAATGTGTAGGGAGAAGCAATTGATGGAGTTTGTAGTTGCCAAATTCGATCAAAAGCCTCTTTTAATTCGAGAAAAGCTCTCGTGCAAGCACTGATTTAATTTTTTGAAGTGTTATTTCATGACTTTTTGTAATAAATCGACGTTCTGAAAATGTTCAAATTTATTATCAGGTCTAAACTTATGAAATTAAATTTGTAAAGTTTTTATAATCATACGTGTTTACCTTCCGTAAACACTGATATAGCCTCCCCATTAACTTACACAGCTTTATATATTAGATATACTTACACAGCTTTATATATTAGATATACATATTAACAGAGGTGCCAAAAGAGGGTTTCATGGCGCAAGTTGCGCCATCAAAATATTTGGGGGAGGGGCCATATTTTGACAGGAGTACGAATTTTCGGACAAAAAGAATAAGGGGAAAAACGGAACAGACCCCAGCTCATGTAATTGTATACGATCTACGATTTCTCAATTTCTACCTTAGCTTGCTCTGTTTTTAAGAAAAGGTGAACAACAAAATATCTTAAGAGGAGGAGGGGGGAGGTTGTTGTGCCATGAACCTTGGCTAGGATGGGCACTCCTGCATATTAATAATAATAATATTGAAACAAAATTGTCTGGAATTTCCTTAAATCCTTCATTTTCCTTCATCTTATTAGAGCTAGCGTCGTCAGTGTCTCTCCAATTTATCTCCTCAAGTTGTGAAAATGTTCATTCACCAACTTGTAAGATCAAGCGGCACTCGTCGCTGATAATCACAGGTCCATGAATAGTAAAGAAAATCCGGTGTACACCGTAAAACTAAAGCATTTTACACACAAAATCCTTAGCGTGCCTCAACACTCGCGAGGTTCCGCCATCACTCTCTCAACTCGACTCTCTATTGTTTTTTTTCCTCCCAATCAGCTGTTGGCTGTTACACTGACTTTAAAATAATATTTACAATTAATACTTAAAACTAGACTTATTATAAACAATTGCTTATTATTAAAACTAATACTAAATACTTAATTAACTAATACTTAATTATATATTTAACCCTCTTCGAGTTAATAAAAAAACATATTATTATTTATAAAAACTAAAAATTATTTTACGAACTAATTTTTTTTTCCCGTATTTTATTTTTCGCCAAAAGACAATGAGAAACAGTTTCAAGAAATTTTGAAAATTCGGCATTTAAGGCCTGTCAGATTATTTCTAGAGAGAATACAACCTAGCTGATATAGTTTTTAATATTTTGATTTCAATATTAACCTATATTCTGGCCAACATTACCTTTACAAAAATTATGATTCTTAGCTTACCGGTTGTTGTGATATCCACGGAACTGATCGCTTTGTCTTCCGACTTGATCATGTCGATGAGGTCCCCAACGGTGTTCCCCACGGGCTTGAGGGTGAAGAGGCATCGCTGCCTGGAGGTGGGTAGCGGAATCAGCACTTGCGGCAGCCCTCGCCTATACTCGACTTTGACCGTTCCTGCAAAAAATATATATATTTTAATGGAACCCTAACGAATCCTGAAAATAAAAATAAATATAAAGTTTAGCGAAAATATCATAGAGGTATTCACATAACTTTGGTAAGGTATTCAGTTGTATGGATCTTGAACGACTCTTCCTGCTAAATCATTATTAGTAGATACTGGACGTTCATGGAGTGAATCCGAAAAACGTGCAGCAAAAAAACACAAAATGTGTAAAATTGTGTATTCAACACCTAAAAACGTGAAAAAATTCTCTATTTTGTTTAATTGTTTTTATCAATACCTAGAAATATGATCAAACCTTGTGTTCAGCTTCTGAATTAAAACTACGAGTAAAGAAAAAAAATTTAAATTAAAATGCAACATTTAAATTGAAATTCCTATGAATTTTCAGGAAACATTAGAAACTCGAACGATTGCTATCCACAAAATCATTTACATTCCTCATATTTTTTTATGATAAATTATAAATTTATTATGGACAAGATATTAAAATAACGAAATGATAAAATAGATAGTAAAGTAAAAAGATAAATAGATAATAAAATAGAGAGTAAAATAAAAAGATAAATAGATCATAAAATAGATAGTAAAATAAAAAAGATAAATAGATAGTAAAATATGTTGTAAAATTGAAAGATAAATATTTAAACAAACATATATATTCAGATTTATAGATCATTTAATGTAGCACAAAATATGCAAACATGTCCAATTTTTTTCAACAAAAAACAAAATTCAGCTATTTAGGCCAAAAACAGCATAATGTGCTATTTCGTACAGTATAAAATCTCTACAGATAGTAAAATGGATAGATAATCGGATTTGAAATTTGTATGCGCAAGAAAATAAAATATGCAATAACATGAAAATCAGGTCTTGAGTTATTAGCCATAGTAAGTTAAAATTAAAGGCTCATTTTTTACAACTCGTGCTTCGTTTGTTGATTTTAATTTTAAAAGACTTTTATTTGAACAAAATTTAATACAATTATAAATTATCCATAGTTTTTAAAATGTTTGACTTTTATATTATAATTTCGATTTTCACTTAAGTTTATGCCTCACTCATGGTTCAGTATAAGAAAAATAAAATTAACTTCTGATAATTATTTTTTGTACGTTTAGGGGAATCTGTGTCCTCCTTCTCAGAAATATTTTATCCTCCAAAAAATATATTGGGTAAGCCAATATAATTTAATAAGCTTGGTTTAATGTATGATAAAAGATGCATATCTAACATTGAACCAAGCTAATTAAATCATATTTGGGTAAATTATAAATTTATAAGGGAATTAGAAAAATAAAAAAATCATTATATATTTCGAATTCTATAAGATTTTGGTTACGGAACACCTGATAGAATTCGAAATATATAATGATTTTTTTATTTTTCAAATCTCCTACAAAACAAAATATTATTCTCATTTGTTGCACGTTTTCCGGGTTCATCACTCATCTTTTCTTACATCCCATTCTAATTAAAACAAGAGTAATAAACAGCAGATAAAAACGTTATAAAAACCTTTCCAACACATTTACGAAATTAACACTGGCTTTATATACGTCTAAACAGTAAACTCTAATATCTTGCTAAAATGAATTTATAGACAAAAAAAAAATTTTTATAAACAGCTTTAAAATGAAAATAAATATGACTAATGCAAAAAGGAAAGTAATAACTTTTTAACTGTCCGGAATACGAAAGTCTTTAGTCAATTAATAAACGAATATTCATAGAAAATTTTAATAATATTATAATAGAAATTTCTGTGAAAACCTAAAGAAATGTAAGCTAGTTTTAATTGTGCATCTATATAATACAAGTAAAAAAAAAAACTTCAATTAATGACAAATGTTATTAAAATAAAATAAAATTCATTTAATAAAAAAAGTATTTATTTACATAAACATTATTTTCTTCTAGAAAAAAAATATGAGGGCGTTCATTTTTTTTTATGAGTTTTTTTCATTTTATTTACATAATGTTATTTTGAAATTAATGTTGACTTCGTAGCTTGTCTTTTCAATTTATAAAAATATTTCGAAGTATTGGTCGCAAAAGATGTATTGAAAATTATTTTTACATATTATAAACAGCTCAATCATTACATATTATAACATAAACAGCTCAATCATACAAAAATTCATAGCGGCGATTTTTAATAAAATACCTAAACATTGAATTCAGAAAATCATTTTTTTTTTAAACATGTTATAAATAGTTATTTACTGCACTTCTAGTCTATATTAAAAATGTTTTTAAAAAAATTAATATGTTGCTTGGTTGTTGAAGAAAAGTTCGAGGTTACAAAATAAAATGCGCTTGAACTCATGTTACATTTTTATTATTCAGTTTCGAATCAACAGAACAATATTTTTACTTATAACAATTAAAAATGTATCACATTAAGGTGATTAAGGGATTGATGGACCATCGGGTGAGACGAAACAATGACAAATTCTCATTATTTTTTAAAATTTATTAATTTAACATTTTTATTTATATAGTTTCATTCCTCAGAGACACATTTTACTATTGCTTAAAAACTGATTTATTTTAAACATTGCACGATTTGTTCCTTAAATTTATAGTCATTCTTAACTAATTAACTTCTTAAAAATAGCATCAACTAACAACAAATTAACTTTCTTAACAAATTCTTAGGCTGCACTAGTTCCATGTTTAAGGTACAAGTTGGTTGTGAGCCGACGCTGAGATTTTTTCTCAAAGTTTCGATTGCTTTCATAATCATACAATGATTATGCCAGGGAAAAATCATTCTATGTTTCCGAAAGTAGCAAAAACGTTTCACCTAACGCTTAGATGACAGTTCTGTTCAATTGGTATAGACGTAAGCTTAATCATGTGACACAGAGTAACTCGGTAGTCATTGAACTAACATGAAATCAACATTAATTAATTATAGGGACATTGGATCATCTCACCCGAACAATCAGCTTTACAGAAATGTTTGTTTACTCACAGCAGTGGAAAACAATCAGGTTGGACTTAATTAATTGGGTAACATTTTTAGTGTAGTAGACGGAAATTTATTATTATTCTACTTTTCACATCACATATTATTTCCGATCGGTTTTGTACCAAATACAAGCTTCTGCCATGCTAAAATACCATGAATGCTGTACCGTTTCATTCGGAATTACACGGGAACAAGCGAATTGTACTCCGTATTTTCGCTTTTCTTAAGGTGATTTGACCGAGATCACGCTCAACCAATTTCTCTCTTAATTAATTATTTTTCTTCCAAAATTGGGTTTTCCCTCTTAATTAATTATTTAATTAAGGGCACCCACTTTATAGAGGCTGGGTGTGCCCCATCTTCCGACCCAGGGTGGCCCCACGGCCAATGAAACAGATAAATAAATTTTCTGCCATGAGCCTGGGTTCGAACCTGAGATCTTTGCATTGGAAGTTCAGTGCCCTAACACTGAGCTACCTCCTTTACTACATAAATAAAGTCGATATAAAAATGTTACTAGTATTCGATACTGGGATAGTTAGTGGATCGAGATCGGACAAATTATGTTTTGAAGATCTAGATGCGGACCTAAAGCCCAAAAATGCACCACTTTCGAGACAATGTAAGCTGAAGAGATTGCAGTGGCATAGGCTCACATTAACGTTAGAGTTGTCATGAGATAGATATCGCATGTCGTCGATTAGGTTGCTATGAATGAAAGAGCGGACGATTATGTGTACCATTTATAATTAATACATTTTAGGATGAGCTTTAATAAAAGTTCATTAGCCTTCTAATTCGACGAATTACTTCTGGAAGGGTTTAGTTTTATGATTATTTGAAAAAAACAATTAAAAGTGAATGAGTTTCCATGGAAGCCAGGGCAGTATCGCAGTACCTTTATCGTCATTGGCCTCAATCTATAGATGTAATTTTAATTATTACCAGAGCTATGAATTATGAAAACCGTACATACATACATACACACACACATGTGTATATATATGTGGGTGTGTAGTCTAATTAGACACCAAATTTCTCACTTATAAATTACAAGGGGATTACTCCTTGCCCGCCTAACGGCGGGCCAATCCCCATTTTACAAATTATACAAGTGTTCAATAATTGTCATTTAATTGTACTACTCGTTGCTCATATGGTATAACTTTAATTTACATATGTTATGTCGTTCAGATTGTATTATGTTTTAATAACATGAAATAAATTGGTCGAAAGTTAAATCTATATTTAAAAATCTATATTATACATCGCGCCTTTTTACCAATTTATATTATTATATAATTTTTTATCTACATCGGCTACATGGAATAAATGTGATGAAGTAAAAACACAGCCTTATTTTATATTGTTATAAATGCTTCACCTAAAACAAATAAGCACACATGGATTATTATATAATTATAATATTCTTATTGCCTGTTTTTAACCATAATATACATTCAACTTGTACCAGCTTCACATAAGCCCAACAATTATTTGAGCTTTTTATTTCTAATATTTTCATTGCACCATATATTTTGCAACTTTTCCTATTTCATAATAATTATAATATAAATAATGTTATATATAATATAATAATTAATGTATTTTATTCGAGGGGAAATGACTAGATCGAAAAGTAACTGCTGTCATCTAGGTGAAATCAGACTTCCAGATGAAAATACTATTTTCCGTACACAATTTTAGTCTAAAATCTTTATTTTGTATTAGGAGGTTGGATTTGTGTTAGGAGTGCAACACATATGTAATTAAATGAACAACTGTATAATCTGTAAAATATTCACCTAATAAGTTAAGCTCCTGTTATCTCATACTTTCCGAATACTAAAATAAAATAGAATATGAAGGCCACTTAAAACTTTTATATATAATATAGATACATAAATTACTCAGATGTGACGTTTGAGAACTAACTTAACCTCTGGGCCAAGCTCGAGCTTGCTGGGGTATCTTCGTTGATCGTTAGTTATCGGAACCTACCGAAGTTATTTCTGTTTTAGTAAATTATAAATTTCATCCAGAGTTATTATATTTATTTATTACTTATTACTACTAAGAATTTGAGATGTTTAATTAATAATTATGAAGTTTTATAGTAAAGGGAAAAAATGATTTGATTTTATAAACAAAATAAAATTACTTTGGAGATTTTTTTTTTTTGAAACCTACATATGGCAGGAAAATAGAAATATACTTTACTTATTTTCAAATTATGCCATTACTCGATTACTCACACGATAAACTGTGCAAATTATTAAGATAACTGGAACATAACCATAAAGAGCTGTTATTCTTTAGTTTTAAAAATAAAATAATCTGACTAGAGTAAACATTTTATATATACCTTTGTAATTGCTATGAATACAAAAAATCACAAGACAAGAGAATTAAGAGTAAAGATAACTCTTTGCAAGATCCCTCCACAGTTAGGCTCATTATAATTTCAAACTAGCAACTCCGCACCAAACATTTACGCTCTAGTTCTCTTTAAGACAGGAGGATTTCCTTACCAGGTTGTAGTCTTGCAAGGGCCTGCTTAATAACTGCTCCCTTCCTTCCAACCATGTCTGGAAGAGCCCTTCAATATTAACATCCCCTTATCTCGGCAAATGACAGACTCAAATATTTACATAGCATGGTTAAACATGAGTGTTCGGGTAAATTTTTCTAATTAAAAAATTAAATAATCTTTAGGTTTGGAATAAAAGTCTCGTGATCGGATTTGAAAAATAGCAAAAAAAAAAAAAGGCTTATCATGTCGCATTTAGTGAAAAATAATACGTGAAATGACAACCCTTACTCCGTTCCATGGTTACCGTAATTTATTAAACACATGTTCATGTTACAATCATTTTTTAAACATATGTTTTAGAAATAGAAATATAAAATAACTTTATTCTGGGACAAAGTCCCTTTAGAATAACAAAATAGAACATAATTAAAATACTACATCTGGCCAAAATAAAACAATAATAAAAAAGAGAAAGTAAAGAAAATATTAGTTAAACAAGCTATTTACAAAACACAAAAAAAAATCTATATACAAAATACTTAAAACTATAACAAAACACTTAAGACTATGTGCAGTAGGAAAAATTATAATTATACTCTTTTGAAAAATAAAATAATAAAAAATACATTGAGTTCTTCTTTAAAATGAAGCGTGTTTCTGATAACAAAGAAAAGCTGACAATATAAAATATCAGTGTATTTAAATAATGAATAATATGTAGACTCATCATTGTCAAATGCTAGCTATAGGTACAGATTTAATGATATACGAATAAAAAATAATAAAAAAAAAACAAACAAACAATAGATGCGGTCAGTGGCATTAAGAGCAGGAAGATATTGTAATATCCCAAGTGCAGTTCACAGTATAGAATAGTACTATCGTTTGATGATGACTAGAAATGTATAATATCAAAAGTTTAACAAGTATCTGACTGTTTTTGGGATAGGAATTGGAATAGGAGGGATTTGAATGTGGATATGGAGGGGGAATGCCGAAATTTGATAATTAGAAATATTCCAGAAATTGACAGCGCGAGCTATAAAGGAATTTTGAAATGAGGCAGATCTGTGAGAAGGGATGTAGAGGTCAGAAGGTCGAGATCTTGTTGAAAGGAAATGGACTGAGGACTTGAATTGGAGAAGGTTGTAGGCGTAAGAAGGACGATGGTTGTTGATGATTTGATAGAGGAACGTACCTAGGAAATATTGTCTTCTAAAGGAGGGGAAGTGCCACCTTAACTTAGTGTAGTGGTGAGAAACATGGGAGTACCTCGGGGCACCAATAACAAATCTTACGCAGCTATTCATTAATCTTTTCAGTCTATCACGGAGCTCCACCGAGAGGCCATCATACACCACACAGCTGTAGTCAAAGTGGGGGAAGATGGGAGAGGAATATGGCGGAAGCGATGAAATAGTTTAAGGGTAGAAATTGTCCGACGGGAAATGTGAGAAATATGGTAGTTCCAGGAGAGGGTTTGATCTATGAAAAATCATAAATTTTTAACAGAAGAGTAGAAGGAAATTGGCTGGTCATTAAGATGTAATATGGGAAAGTCAGTATGGGATCTAATAAGGGACTTGGAACCAGTGACAATGGCCTGAGATTTGGCAGCATTTAACTTTAATCCATTTACATTTGCCCAGGCAATGATTCGATCAAGGTCTTCTTGAATCTTGGTAAATGCTACCAATAACTCAGAGGGAGAAAAGGATAGGCAAATCTGGGAATCGTCTGTATAAAGGTGGTGGGGACAATGGAGAATTGAATTATGAAGGTCGTTAATGTAAGAGCTGAAAAGGAGAGGAGATATGCTTGAACCCCGGGCAACTACGGAGGATAAAGGAAGGTAGCAGATACTGATTGATTGGCTATGGAAACTGCTTGGGTGCGTTGGGAGAGGAAAGATTGGAACCAAGAGATGGAACTATTGGAGAAAGATAATGATTTTAGTTTGTTGAAGAGGATGGAAAGGTTGATGGAATCGAAGGCTTTGGAGAAGTCGAGAAGTATAAGGACAGTTAATTTTCTATCATCTATTGCAGATTGAATGTCGTTGGTAATTTTAATTAAGGCAGATTGTGTGGAATAGCCGGGACGGAAACCAGATTGGAGAGGATCAAATAGGTTGGACTTTTCGAGGAATTTGGAGACTTGGGATTGCACCAGTCTTTCAAGAGGCTTTGAGAGGTTAGAAAGAATTGAAATGGGACGGAAATCTTCGGGTGAGGATGGATTATGCTTTTTATTTAAAGGAAGAACAATGGCTTTTTTCCAAGAGGTAGGGAATACTGAATTCTGAAGGGAGAAATTGTAGATAAAAAGGAGAGCTGGGAGGATTTCAGGGAGACATATTTTTATTAATTTCACAGGGATGCAGTCTGGCCCTATGGAATTGGTGTGGGATTTCATTACCGCGGTTAACAGGTCTGTGTGAGAAATGTCGGAAAAATAAAAGTAATTGTTAAAGGATATCTCTGGAGAAAAGCCGGAAGAGGAAGGTAGAGAAGAGATATTAGCGACAGATGTAAGATAAGAGTTTAAATCATCGGAGGATACAGGAAAGGCTGCGGTAGGGGATCTGGAAGGATTACAAATGGAAAATTTACGAAGCAGTAGCCATTTCGATTTGATATCAGGAGCTGAGGAAAGGATTTCATGGAAGTAGGAAGCTTTCGCACGCCGGATCCTTGTCTGTGCCAAGTTGCGAAGCACCCTGAACGCTTGGTAATCATCTGCAAGCCTAGTACGTCTAAAACGTCTTCGGGCAGCGTCGCGTCTCTTATGCAGATCTTTGATTATGTTTATGTTTGATTATATGTTCATCATAAATCTTTCGCTTTTTTATCTCTCATTACAGACTTAGTTTGTTTGTAGACGTTTGTTAACTTCATACTATAGCTATGTTACGATTGTGAATGCCATGAAAGCGCCTGGGAGGTGCGTGAGAGATAAAGTGAAACTCTCATCTGGACAATATCGTACAGGTGAACTATAGTTTCTTATTAAACTATCACAAATAGTCGGCCCTTGCGAATAATTCACATAGTACATTCGCCAGTGAACAATTGACAATATAGTATAAAAATAAGGTAATGAGATGTATTATGTGTTAGAGACAATAATTTTCTTTTTCTCAGTTAAATAACTGTAGTTCAATCATAATGACAAACCATTCCATGGATATCTTTACTAAATGATGGCCAAATGATATCTTTATTTTGGCTAATGATGACCCGTTATCTATGATTTTTTTTTGGTTTGTATCGAATTTTAAATGGGTATTATCTAGAAAAAAATATGTAATTTTTCAGTTTTTACAAATAAAGTTTATTTTCATTCATAACTTCTTTTCCTGAAATTCAGGGGAGCTACTATAGTTCGTCACTGCTCCATTTAATATCATTTCGTTTGATACCTCATTCATCAAAATTCATCGCTTCTGAGAGCTGGAAAAGTTACTTCGAAAAAATATTGTATTATAGATGAAGATAGGTCATTTATAAAGGGATATTTATATACATATCGATTTAATTTGTTTTTTCTATTCATGACTATTCTGGGATTTTTCTTGACTATGCTTAGATTTTTCCTAAATCTATTGTGATCCGAGTAGACCGACACTTGTACTTTTTGTGTGCAGCTATTCTGAGCTTAGTATTGTAATTAAGTTAGAGGTCAAATAGATTGTTTATTTTTTTTTCTTCTTTGGTTTGTTTAACGTACTCATGTAAATACTATTTTTATAATTAGAAATCAAATGGACATTTTTTTCTGTTGTGTAAGTAAGTATAAGTATCATCTCTGCTTTATAAAATAACATTTGACTTAGAGCTTTAAAGAAGTTCATTTTCAATCTTATAAATGGAACATCTAAACAACGGTAGTTTAGTGAACAACTCACCTCAAATTATAGTAAATTTGAATTTCTGGTCAATTTTTTAACAGCAAATGATTCAAATCATTTCAAGTCATTTTTTTTTTAATTGAAATTAAAGACTCCTGTTCACTAAAGATTGTAATCAGGAGTTAAAACTTTTCATCGATTTCGGTCTCTAATCGACCATGATTATTCATGGTAGAAGGATAAGTAAAACTTTTTAATTTCATTAAAGAGAAACGAGTTACAAAAAAGTTTCAGAACCACTGGTGTCAAAGGAATAACCGAACTAAATATTGGATTGACCGGGAGTAAATTAAACAAATAAAAATACATATATCCATCAAGAACGAAGCCAATTAAAATAAATTGAACCCACAAGGGAGAAGGGCGATTTTAAAAATTTAATTTATTTTAATTGCTTTATAGACATACGATACGAGATGACTTCAATGCAAACTCAGTAAATTTTAACCGAAGATATAAAATAAAAACTTACGAGGCGCTTTTCTTTATTTATATCTTACAAAGATGTAAAATCTAATAGTAACTGATATGGGTTGGAACTAGGATTTATTAATCAAGGACAAGCATAATTTTGACTCCATTTTGAATCCATAATAAAGTCGACATTTTTATTATTGTATTTTAGGATTTTGTAATATTATATTTTGTAGGATTCGGGGTGGCCGAATGGGCTAACGCGTGTGTTCAGCACCTCACGTTGACCAACAACCTGATAACCGAATTAAAGATAATAATAAAAATACGATTTTACGTCTCGGTGCTGGTGAGTTTTTAACTCTGGCATTAATCCCCCGCCCTCACTCCCTGGCACGGGTAAATCTCGTATAGCCTAAAAGGCGAGGTAGGGAAGAAAAAAGAAAAGAAAAGTAATATATTTTAAAGTGAATATTGTATTATAACGGTAAATGATTTTATTGACTGACACGAGGCTTGAAAAACAAACCGATATCGTAAAAACAAAAAATAAAATAAAATATAATATCAAAATGATGTACATGTACAAATTACAATATTAAAATTCAACTTTTCGAGCTTTGCAACTAAAACTTTTGTGGTTTCTTCTTATGATAGTTCATTTGTGCTCTATGGAGATTATACTCAGATTCCTTAATTTTAGTAATTCAGGCGTTGCCATGGAAGATGTAGTAAGTCATGAAAACGTTATTTTTTAGGATAAGCAAAAAACTATTTTGACACTTTATTTTTTTTACTTTAATGTTTTTTATTATTATTTTGCTTCTGTTTAATTTATATTTGTGTATGTATAGTGTAGATGTAGTTTTACATCACTATAATTATTGTACAAGTGATAGAATATTATACTACTCAAAAAATAAATTAAAAAAATATATATAAGAAAGCCGTTGATAGAAACTAAATGATTACTGGTTTCGAAGTAATCTCCTACCTGGCATGACAACTTGCTACCTTTTTAATAAAAAAATTGAAAAATGATTTTTTTTCCCCTATTATCTCTTCCATTGCAACGCCTCAATTATCCTCATGTAATGTTTAATTAGGTTTAGCTTTCTGAAAATCCGTTCTATAGCGGAAGGGTCTGTGTTGTTATTATTCTGCTGGGAGTGTATACTCCTACATTTAAATAAATGATCTATGAATATACGTATGTAATATAAGTGTATATTAGTGTTCATCCCAAATAATATGGAAGATTGTAATAAATTTTATTTGACAACTTAATGAAATGATTATTTAACACATTCACTACCCATCAAGGAGAAAACTCGTAGCATTCTGGTCTAGGACGCCTAACTATGAGTTATCTTATAGTTTGTTGTAGGCGCCATATTTGTGCGGCTATTACCATAATATATACCTATATTAAACAAAAAATCACATTTTTTGTATTCTTAAAAGCAAAAAAAAAAATTAAACTGATAGAAATAGATAAAAACCAATTAGCTCATGTTGAATGAATTACAATTTGTTTTTTATCTCGTACAACATAACGCAGTATCTTTCTTTATCAGTAGCTCATAATATACTACTAGAAGTAATTATGAGAAATAAAAGTAGGCAGATTTTATAATTACACCCATCTTGACGGATAAGCCTAGAAAGTCATAATAGCAGTCATTAAAGGAGATCCATGATAGAGAAATAGAGCGGGCACACTAACACAACTGCGTTCTTGGCGTTCTTCAATCGAAATTATATAATCCGATATGGCCCCGGAGTTACTGTAACAATCAGAGGAACGAACTATCATGATGCTATCAGCGACATAGATTGTTTTATTGGACTCATCTTACGCTTTCGGGATGATGAAATGGCAGGAGAAGGAGTACTTTATTAACTCATCAATTCATCATATTATATAAGTTCATCCACTGGCGAATGAAATGTGGAGAATCGAGATTATTGTTGGACTGCAAAGGCTTATTGGTAATGGTTGAGAAAACGTATCTCAACCATTACCAATTGTACCAATACCAATTACCAATACCCTTGAAAAGGCTAAGAAATGTTTTTTTTTTATTTTGTTTTATTTCTTAATGATATTTAAAACTGTATTAAAGTATGAATTTAGTGAATTTGAACATAACGAGATGACATGTATGGGTTTTTGAGAGACCATCGTAATAAATCAGTCTGTGGCATACCTTTTTCCAGTATTCTGTGACGATATATGGAACTGTTTGGATGCCAATATAATGAAGTGAAAAAATTTGTTGGTAAAACTACCCACTGGTAGCACTCTAATAAGAAAAATGGTGAAAATATTGAAAAGTATCATCACCGATTTGCAGAAGCCTGGATTAAGGAATGGGTTCAAATAAGACCAACCAAAAATTAAGCAATGTTATAAAATTTAAATAATTTTGTCAAAACTTAAGTTCAAGAAACTAAGCATCGATACGACCTGGGGGCAGAGATGGGCATAGTTATAATCAAAAATATAAATTCGAATACCATTTATATTTATAGTAGTTATGAATATATTAAACTTATCTATATTGCCATTAGCAACCCATAAATAAACAGTGCACTGAAAAACCTGTACGACTAGGAGCATAGATACAGACTTTCCATTCTTGTACGACAGAGGGTAGGGCGATGGATGCAACAAAATGGCTCGGGAATTTACATTACGTACAAACATTACGAGTGATAATTAGCATAACATAATGAACATAACATATTTTAAAACGAAGAATATAATACTATATATAAAAATGAAATGATATATAGTAATATTATATAAGTAAAAGTAATATAGTATAAGTAAAATATATAGTAAATATATATTTTTAAATAAATATTTTAATAAATAAGAGTATTCATTAATAAGGTTGCGTGAAAATATTTCCATTCACTTCTGTAAATTTAAGCGTATTCATTTTAATAAACGTAAATGCTGCCGTATTCACTATAACAAGGGTTAAATACAGCCGTATTCACTTTTACAATCGTGAATAAGGCCGTATTTATATTTACAGCCGTGAATACGTATCATCTGTATTCATATTTTTTTTTTTATGAATATAAATATATTCATATTTATATTCATAACTACCATAAATATAAATGGCATTCGTATTTATATTTTTCAATATAAATATGCCCATCTCTGCCTGGGGGAAGGGAAAAAGGAGAAACATGAAGTTAAAAAGTAAAACAAAAAAAGAGTTAGTCAGCACAGAACTCCATTCCGACCATAGATAGCTCTGCTGATCTGTATAGTTGGGTCGAAACGTAACTAAAATAACTACAGTGTTTTTTTTTTTATTATTTTTTTTTATAACCCTCACCCCGGACCCTCTGTTTCCTCAACATTATTATACAGTAAACTATTCAGTATTCTATACTAAGCGTTTTTATTTCAAACTTCTGTCTTTTATGACGTAATTTATTTTTTAAAGGAAGGAGATGGTCCGGGGTTGCGGTCATAAAAAGGCTAAATAGTGATAAAACTATTTTATTTTTTATTTTTTACCACTATTTAGCCTTTTTATGACCGCAACCCCGGACCATCTCCTTCCTTTATAATGCAACGGTCAACTATTAAATATTCAATAATTTATTTTTTGTTTTATATTTTAAATAAATTTAAAATAATATGTTGAAATTAATGATTATTTGAATTAACATAGTGTTGAAAGAAACCATTTTAATACATAACCAGCACTAACTGTTATAATATTATAACAAAATATTTTAAACGTGAATATTTGTTGTACAGGTATACCTGCACAAGGAAGGGGTGCCGCCCCCCCCCTTCTAGTTTAACGGTACTATAGAGAATTCCTTCGTCCTCCTTTTTCATCCATTATTCAAGTAACTCTTATGGCTACTCCCTTCCTGCGGATCTGCTAAGAGCTTGTGTGCTATATTAGATCTGGAAATTTTAAGAGAGCTTTTACTCTATTGGTTCAGGTAATAAACCTTGTCTTGAACGAAGCTATAACTATGCTCAAGGAAGAATAAAACGAATGTTCTTTTCTATAAAATGTTCAAATAAGAATTGATGGTTATTATAATGTTATTTTAGTTATCTGATAAAATATCATAGAACGTAAAATCATAAGTAAATAAAAACAAGTTTTAATAAAAAAAAAAAAAAAAAAAAAAACCCACATCAGAAATTGGGAAATCTCATCCATCCGAAGTGAATTTATTTTTATATTTGCCTAAACACCTTGGTAGATTGTTAGGAAAATAAACGGATACGAATATCATAATTTTTTGTGGTAGTGCAGTGCGTAAGAAACTAAAGACACTTTTGGATGTTGACATTTATCAAAAAATTGGATGATATCTATTTTCCAAGATATGTAATGTATAGAGAAAGACACTAGATTTCTCCACTACCTTTAAATATTCGCAGATGTGAATTTCCTTAACAATTTATCAAGGTGTTTAAGTAGATCTGCAAGTTCATTCCCTTAGGATAGGATTTACCAATTCCTGTAGTCGGATTTATTTTCTTTTTCAATTTTAACGTTTTTAGTTTTTCTTGTTGTATTTTTATTTGAGGTAACTGAGATATTTTTGAATCAAAGAATCAAAGAGAAATCAAAAATATTTTTAACTTTTTTAGATTATCTATTTTTAGCAGCAAAAGATCTCGAAATGTACCAATGTTATAAAGGCTCCTCTCTTCTGTGTTTAATCCAAAAAAATACGTTAAATATTCAATAGTAATTTTTTTAGATATTTCAAGTATATATAATAAATAAACAAATAAAATAAAGAAAAATCCTTACGACTATACAAACATATAAACAAATTAATTTTTAATATTATATCAGTTCTTTTCACAATCGTTATGTTGAATTTTTAACCATAGTAAAAACTCGTTTTTTTTTTTTTTTTTTTGGTCTATCACAACCCTCCTTCCCAAATCGAAATTAAAAGTCTGCGCCTATTATATACATATATTGCAGTATTATAGATACCTTTCCTGGCAATCTATGGGTTTTGTTTATTATATTATAAAATATAAAATGAAAGACAAATTTATAGAAAAGTGATGAATTCCAATTTCGATTCTTTAATTCCTTTAACAAATTTAATAGATGTCATTGAAAAAATTTGGAAGTTTCTAAACTCAGATAGTTTCAAAGTTATCAAATCAAGACGCCATAAATAATGTTTTCAAGATTTCGAAACGGTCATCAAGTAATAATGACCGTTTAGGGTTTAAAACCCGTATCCCGTTTGACAGATAAATTGTTATTCCCGCCGAATACCTCTTAGAAGATATGGTTGGCGATGAGATACGTACCACATATTTATATTTCAGAAATTAAAATATTACTTTCTATGTTAATTTTCGACGAGATAAAAATCTGTTGAAAAAGTAGATATAGGAGAACATCTGTATGATCCCTTGAACACTTCGGATATTACAGAAAAAAAATTTTCTAGTGCATTTTTAACGGAGTTACAGCTTAAAGCTTACAGTTGTTAAATCATTAAGACCATTAAAATAACAAAATTATATCAAAGTTAGGCAATGAAAACTTCACTACCCCATCAGTTTTGTAAACCAAACAATCCCAGTCTCTGAGCTACATATGTATGACTAGAGAGATTTGAAAGTATAGGTATATCTCTATAGGTATAGTTATATTCAACCTATTATTGATTATAGATTGTACGCCAATTAGTTATTAGACTTTATTTTTCATTCAAAAGTTTACTAAAACAAAATTACTAGACTTTCATTGCCTGCCATAGATGGGTCAATAGTTGTCACAATAATTTTAAGTGGATAATGTTTGGATTTCACAAAGGGAAAATTCAACAAATTATTCAATAATTTAATTTTCTAAAAAGATAAATGGCGATTTTTTTATAAGGACGTTTATGCCTAATTATTTAAATATAATATTAGATCTAGAATTATTAAACTACAGTAAATGTATTTAACGTTATAAACATATGCTTTATACATCCATGAAATGTTTTTATATTCCACTTATTTTTTCACTCAAGTACAATGAAATAGTTTTTTAAATAATACCATTACCTTGTTTAGGTAGAATTTAAATAATTGTTTTCCAAACATAAAAAACATTTTGGTAGTTATAGTTTTACGTATATAATTATTAAATACATTTATTTGATAAATTTAATTTAATTTCCTTGAAAACATGTGAGTTCCGTTAAATAATATTAGTTTTCAAAAATTATTATTTATAAATTTTCGTCACTCTCCATTACATTCTAAGACTTTCTATATTAGATATTTTGTTTTCTGAAATTCTCCGCTTCCTAACGACATATTATATGTATACGTTCTGAATATTATTTCCGGAGATTCATTTTCGACATGGAAAAACATTTTCCTTTAGTCAGTAATCCAATTCTTTCAAAAGTTATATTTAGCCATCTTTTATACTTACTGTCAATAAGAGTGAGTTATTTTTTTAAAATATACCAAATTGAAGGTACTTTAGAGGAAGACGTATATGAACACTGGGCATTTAAGCCCTGTAAAGTGAGATCAATGTAAGTGATATTAAGACCTAGATGATATTAAAAACAGCTTAATAAGGAACTGATATACTGAAAATTGTAAAAATGTGTATCATCGTTGAAGTGGCATTTCCGGTTAGCCAATTTTAACGAAAAAGTTGCTGTCACATCGGAACCATATACAAACCTTAAATACGCAATTTAAGTTTTGTATGACTTTTGTTTTACGAGTTTTTGAGCTTGGCTGTTTAAATACACAAGCACACATCTCTCCCTCCTCACACACACACACACATTATTGCTGAATGTATTTAGCGAATTCTAATTTATGATCAATTACAAATATCTATAGACGCTTTTGAAGAAGGCCAAGTAAATATTTTTCATGAAAAAACTTCTTTAGTCTCAACATTAATTAATCCTTAAAAATGGGTTTGTTTTAAAATTAAAATAAATAAATTTTTGGACGCAATTTTATTGGAAGTTTTTTTTCATGCCATAAATTAAAATATTCATAGCTCCTAGGGTTTTCTCTCAACTCAAGGTTTATAGAACCGTTATAAACCTAAATTGTTGCTCTTCAAAAACACAACAATAACTTTTAGATATTACTCCTTTATAAGGAATAAATAAAGAATTTTATGAACAAGAGTTTTATTTTTTTATCTAAAACCCTAATTTATTTGTAGGCTTCTGGTTTGTGCCATTTTGTGCATATTATAGGACTGTAAATTCAGGAAAATTTTCTTATGGATAAATGGAGCCATGCCGAAGTGATTTTTGAAAAAAAAATCGGCTCCACTAGAGCTAAGCGGGAATTTTGAGCAAGAAATTTGTATTTTAATTCGCATTTAAGGTTTTTTCGAGGTTAGAAATATAAATATCAACTTTGTTTCTCCTTAAAAAATATTTTAACCTACTTTACTACAAATTGCTTCAATATTGTACTCTTACAACAGCTTTATGCCAACTATATATTTTTTTCAAAATCGGGTGGTTATCGAAAGTAGAATTACATGCAGAAAATCTGGTATTTTGTTGATATTTCATCCGAAAATAAGATTTATAATACAGATTATAGTATGAAATATATTTTTTGGGGATAAACAATGAGATATACGTTTTCTGCACCTCTAAAAACTCTTAAATAAGAATTTTCGTTGCATACCTTCTATTAATAGCACTTTTGAGATAGTAGTACAACAAAATATATTTATTTTTCGATTGCAATGAAAATTTACTCAATATTTAAATATGTTTAACAGTTGTAATATCTACTATAAAGCTATAAACATAGATGGATCTCCTAAGAGCTATTAATAAGATGATTGAAAGTTAAGCAAAACAAATTACATTTTTCTATTGAAATGAGAATTTATATCTAAGGGTTTTTAGAGATGCGGAAAACGAATATCATCATTGTTCATCCTCTACCCCCCCCCCAAAAAAAATTGCATGGTATTATCTGTGTTTAAACAAAATGAACAAAATATATATAACTTTGTATAGCTAGGCCTCCACCTGGACAAACGTCTAACTTGGAATCCTCATAACAGGCTGAAACGACTTGAAACCGCTCTACGTTTCCGATTACTTCACCACTTACTAAACAAACGCTCTAAACTTCCAATTAATTACGAAAGACTCATATACATAACTATAATAAGGCATATTTGGACTTACGGAGTTGAGCTATGGGGCTCCACTAAACCATCGAATTCCTATCGTATACAATCATTACAATCCAAAATCCTTCGTAAAATCCTCAACGCTCCTTACTTTGTCACAAATAAAATCATCCATAATGACCTTAATGATCATTATGATTCAGATCTGGCCCAATCCAGATCCCTATCCTTCCATAATAAACTTCAGAATCATCCCAACAGTCTCGTTTCTTGCTTCCTCTTCAATTCCTGATAACCCTCTGAGGCGTCTAAAAATAAGATGGCCCCGTGATCTCCTAATGCAGACATATCATTAGAGTGCTGCTGAGTAGTTTCTTAACAAGTGTTTTCACGTCATTATATCCATATGTTCAAATTTGCTGAACGTATTTCTTTAGTACAGTTATATCATGAAGAAATAAAAATAAAAAAAGTAATCTTTGTATGGGACATACATTGATATTTTAATAATAATAATAATAATAATAAGGCTTAGCGAACCCGAAGGTTCGATGCCGACACCACCAATCGCTTGTTACACACCTCCCTCCACCGTTCGCCGTCCAAACACAGTCCCTTCAGATCGGCTTTAATGCAATCTTCCCACCTTCGCTTCGGTCTACCCCTCGGACGCTTACCATTCGGCATAGCAAATATTAACCTTTTAGGAATTCTCTCGTTACTAAGCCCAACAACTTTACAAGCCCATTTGATTCGCCCGAATGAAATTACCTCAATTATATTACCCGGATACAGCTCACGCAATTCGGCGTTGTGTAACCGTCTGAACTCTCCGGTTAACTCATCCTTCTTCGGTCCGAATATTCTACGCAAAACTTTATTTTCAAAAACCTTAAGACGCTGCTCATCCCTTAGTGTAAGCGGCCAAGTTTCGCATCCATAAAGGACTGTAGGCAAGATAATTGTTTTATAGATTCTAATTTTTAGATTTCGGGACAAGAGGCGCGAACTAAGTAGTTTTGTCACAGAAAAATAACAAGCATTTCCCGCCTTCAGTCTAACCTTAATCTCTTCTTCAATTTCGTTTTTTCTAGTTATCGTAGAACCTAGATACCTAAATTTATCAACCTGTTCAAACATATTACCATCTATATCGATATCACCAGTAGTATCGCCATTTTTGCAGCTAACCATATATTTTGTTTTATCCACGTTTATTTCGAGTCCTAGTTCTTTACCGGCTTTCATTAACGTTGTCGTATTTAGTTTTATAGTTTCAACGTCTTCGCTTAACAGTACTAGATCATCAGCATAGCCCAGCACGGATGTTGTCCCTCCCAGATCCAACCCTTTCTCGGTTCGCATTACCTCCCTAATGGCATGTTCTAATGCCAAATTGAACAGGACAGGCGAAAGAGAATCCCCTTGTTTTAAGCCCGAACGAACCTCAAATTTTTCGGACAAATTATTACCGATTCTAACTTTATTGAGTGTCTCCGACATTGATATTTTACTGGATAATAATATAAAAGACCTTAAAAAGTGTATAAAGAATTGTAATAAGCTGTGGAATAGTAAACCCTATATAGTTGGGTGTTTCTTTCTCTTGAGAATAAGGTCCAATAAGAAGCGGAAGAACCCCATTTGAAGGGAGGATGAAGTCCTCCCGAGACTATAAAGGAGATAAAGTCTGTCCTTTGGGAGAACAGGTATTATCACGGTTAAGTAGCAAGTACTTGATGTTCCATGTAGTGCTATTGGACGATCCATTAAGTCCTCGAGGCTAGAATGATGGGGCTAATGGTATAGCAGGTCCAGTTCGAAACTAGGTTGGAGAGGATCTGGCTCTCCTGTGGTGTAACTAAATTAAGCAGATCTACATTAAGTTAACAAGGATCGGCAACCTGTAAGCAAAACTGAACGCCACGCACGATTTTTGAATTATTATTTTCACTGATTGACTTCTGTAATCGGTATAGAAAAAAAAAATCTTACAAAATTCGCAATCAGCACCAGCTGCGGTCATTTATTTTTATAATTCGGGATAAGGATGATCTTTGGAACTCAACTTTATCATCCATTATGTTATTTTCAAATGGCGGCCAATTATGGTTTTTCAACTCCTTCTGTAATAAAGAAATATTCTCGATTAGGGATGCAATTTTAGAACATTTCGGTGATAGACAATGAAAATCTCAAAAAGCCCCTTTTTATAAATTTTACAAGAAGAGATAACATAAGACAATACTTGGTCAGTAAATGTAATTATAAATAAAATTGTCAAAACTAAAGAATATATATAATTTAAAAAAAATAATACGTATTGTTTTATTATTTTAAAAATCATACAAGACTAAAACGCCAAGAAACCGCTCGACGTTTCCGACTACTCCAACACTTACTAGACAAACGCTCTGAGCTTTCAATCAACTACAAACGACTCGTATATATATAAGAGACAATAATAAGACCTATTTGGACTTACGGAATTGAGTTTTGGGGGTCCACTAAACCATCGAATTCCTCTCGTATCCAATCCTTACAATCCAAAATCCTTCTTAAAATCCTCAACGCTCCTTACTTTGTCACAAATAAAACCATCCATATGTTCCATATGTTTCCGATTTGGCCCAATCCAGATACCTATCCTTCCATAACAAACTGCAGAACCATCCGAACCCTCTCCGAACCCTCTTTTCAAACCTTGCTTCCTCTTCGATCCCTGATAACCTTCCGAGGCGTCTGAAAAGAAAATGGCCTAGGGACCTTCTAATATAGAACTTTAATTTGAGTTCTACCAATGGGTAATTTCTCTTCATGTTGTACACGTCATATTACCAATGTCACATTTACTTGTTGTATTTTTCATGTAATACAATTGTAAATTTCATTAAAATAAAAAAAAATAAATAAGTACAATTGTTTTTTTTTAAATATTGCTTGTTTTAATTCATGTACTATATAATAACATAAATTACCTAAAAAATAGACGCGCTAATTTCTAGAATCTACTGTTCATATCTGAAAAATTCTATTTGCATTAGATAGACCGTTAATGATGGGAGGCTTTATGCATAATATCATAACGCTACCATCCATAGGAACGGTGCAGTGACCATAAAAGCCAATCAATCTGGAAAATTGTGAGCGATCACGTTAGCATAGCTTCCAGTTCCAAAGTATTGTTTACATTCGCTAGAAATAAACCGCAGAGACTTACTTTTAAACCAGATTTCAAGTTTAAGAAATACGTCAAACAGGGTGAAAATGGCTATCGGAATGAGAATTATCAAAAGGGAAAAATGTTGGTGAAAATGTATTTAAGGTTATAAACATATGATTTGTACATCATTGAAATGATTTTATGTATCACTTTTTCTTTCACACAAATACAATGAAATAGTTTTTGAAACAATGGCATTGCCTTGATCAGGTGGATTTTAAATATTGTTTTCAAACTTAAAAATATTTTAAAAGTTTACATTTAGTCAGTAAATTTCATTTAAACATGTGATTTACGTTAAATATTATTAGTTTTCAAAAATTATTATTTATAACTTTATTGCCACTATCCGTCATCTTCTACAACTTTCTATATTATATATTGTTTTTTTCTAAAATGGTTCCAACGATATACGTATACCTTCTGACAAGTATTTCCGGAGATTCATTTTCGACTTGGATAAGCATTTTTATTTTATTCTCCTTTATACAATTATCAAATTCTTTCAAAAGTTATATTTAGCACTTTTTTCGTTACTCCTAATAATGCGAGATGATTAATTATTTAAAATAAACCATATTAAAGGTACTTTAGAGGAAGAAGTATATGAACATTAGGCATCTAAGCCCTGTAAAGTGAAATCAACGGGGATAAGACCTAAGTGATATTAAAGACCACCCAGTAATACAACGATACACCGAGTTTAATCAAAATAGTTAGTTACAGCCGTTTTTGAGAAAATTGTAAAAATGTTTTTCAGCGTTCATATAAAGTTGCACTTCCGGTTAGCCAATTTCAAGGAAAAAGTTGCTATGACATCTAAGACATATATGTTAAATACGTAAATTCAGTTTCGTACGACTTTTCGTTTTTGAGCTAGACTGCTAACATACACACACACACACACACAGACACACAGACCATTTTTCGGGACTTGATTATTTGGACTCAGGATACCCCAAAACGAGTATTTCCGTTGAAAAATCAAATTTAAAATTTTTTACGATTGCAATACTTCCCCTTACTATATAGATAAATGAAAGTAAAAAAGTTTCTTTTTTATAACAACTAGTTGTCATAATCGTCACATCTACTTGCATCCTTTAATGTGTCAGCTCCCATGTCATCAGTAAAGAAAATTATATTAAAAATATTTGACTGCTAATTATCTTCTAATTAATTATTAGTAAATAAGGACAGACAACATATTACTGCGATAGACATGTTAATAGGAAAGCGGTACAATATGGGCATACCCCCCACTGGCCACGCTCTATGGAGATGGAGGCCTCACCGCTACCTCCAGTCCATCGCCGAGTACCGTCGTGCAATCCGCGTCTTCAGCCTCCGCAGGGGATCCCGACCGGAGGGATTCGTGTACGTGCAAATATTTTGTCGTGATTCACATCGTTTCATAAACTTAAGATCGGTAGCATTTTTAGTTAAAAAAAAAAAAAAAAAAAGGTCCAAACAACACTAGATTGTACGTACAACCGAAACCATACACAGATAATCTCAGGAGGAACAACGAAGCTCTTTGGATATACTCAACTTAACATACGTAAGTAATGATTCATTCATTACTTTGGGACGATGGTTAAGCTATTGGTAAAATGAGAAACTGTGAAAGTTGCTCCACATGAATAGGAATTATTTATAAAAGAAATGTCGCTGGCAATATCTATTTGATAAGTCTATTAAAAAACGCTCGAGATTATAATTATGTTGTAATAATATATGTATTTTTCTAAAGACTTGTAAGACTGAATAGTAAATTTAGTTGCAAACCTTGTGACAACAGGAATTATTATTTTAATTAATGCCATAACTACTATTAATTTTGTTATTATTATTTATATATCTTTTAAATGATAAAATTATATATTTAAAATTTTAATATTCATATGTCATCATAATTAGTTCTAAATTTTAATTCAGCAATTAGTAGATAAATTCTAACTTTTAGGATTAAGGTATAGAGATTTAAATTACAAAATATTTATTGACTTTTATCAAAATATTATAAGAATAAAAGCTTATGGATTCATGAAACTATTTCTAGTTCCAAAACTTATTAACTAATAAGAGATATATTCGTATAAAACATAGCAAAAACATACGAGTTGTTACGTTACAATAACAACCCATTGATAAGTTTTATAGATATCCTTATTTTAATCAATATTTATATGTTTTAGGGTGTTTATGTTTTTAGGACTCATTTTCAGAAACGGTCTATATTTAATGTTATACAAATTAAAAATCCATAACTTTCAAGTTATGAAAAAATTTGATAAATCTACTTGTAATTATAAAGAGATTTGAGTTTCAAGGCCCCTTATTTAATATCGATTTTAAACATACCTATATTTCTGAAAAGAAAGATTGTTCAAAATTAATAATAAACTTCATATCGTCGGATTATTGCAAACAATCACTAAGTACATTTTTGTTAATGGTTAAAAATTAATATATATTTTTTATTTCGAATTATATGATTATCGACACAAAAACATCGTAAATGCATGTTAATGACGCTAAACCCTTTTATTTATGATATTTTGTTACACAATGTCAACAATTTTATGGTTTCACAAATGGAAAATTCATCAAAGTTATTAATTATTTGAGGTGATGAAATGTCACTTAATGACTTTTCGCAAAAACCCGACGATATATTTTTAAATACTTACACTAGAGGAAATGATTTTGCGTTAGTCTTCCCGTTCTTACAAGATAAATAGGAAAATATTTGTGAGTCAGTTGATAAGTATCGAAAACCTCATCAATATTATATCTGTTGTTAGAATATTCGTTCATTCTGAAAAGTAGTGTTGCCCAAAATCGGTCTTGGTCTTGCACTTTGCAAGACCAAGACCAAGGCCGCCTAACTGTTGCAAGACCAAGACCAGGACTAGTTAAAAAAATCGATGTTTTTAATAAAAAATTAAGGCAAAATAGTTACTAATACTCGAAAATCTTAGTTACTATATGTAAATAATTGGTATAACCAATATAGTTTTGCATTTAATTCCTCTAATTTTTCATTCAGGCTTAGTTAGGTTTCTCCTATCTACAAAATACAGTACTGTAAGACTCCTGCGCAAGACCAAGACCATGACCAAACTGAGTTTGCAAGACCAAGACTCGTCTGGGTCTTGCATTTGGGCAACACTACTGAAAAGGCGGGAAGGATTTTTATATTATCCCTTATGATTTAGTGATACATCTGGGATATCATTTAGTACTGAGTTTTTAATCTAATTGATTGAAGGAAGAAATTTAAAAAAAATACATAATTACTTAAACACATAAGTACTTTATTTATCTATTGAATAACACGTTGTTTTTTTAAATTAAACATCATATTTCGTTATCTTGTATAGTTTTAAATTAAAGCATATTTACAGAAGTTGTATTTGTTTTATTTCGAGTAAATATATATCTATTGGGAGGACTATATAATATTAATTGAAATAAAATCGTAAGTTTTAAAACTCATGAATGTCACGAAGTCAGTTAAGTGTAACAACGATTTTATATCGATTTCTTACTAACTAAGGCAGAGATGCTTTGTATTAATGAAGTTAGTAATTAGATGATCTCATATCAATTTCACCCTAAGCCTACGTTTTTTCTATAAACAGGTCAATGTATTTACAATTTTGTGCAAATTTTTATATGGGAATTATTGACATTTTTGAAACTGTTTAATTATCTGTGATCTTTTAAATAACTATATAGAATCAGAAGTGTTGTTATCAGGTCTACACTAATATTAAAACACTGCTAACTAAAATAAATAAAAAAGGTCTATAATGATAATTAATTGATTTGTGACATTCCTGAGAAGTTTAATTTTATTAATTTTTGTAAACAAATCAATAAACATAGAATCAGCCAAAACCCATGAAGATCCTCCAGTAATCGATGACTAGGATGGTGCTAGAACATTATGATATAGGAAGAAGTTTAATTTTTGCAGTTTTGAAATTACTATTAAATTTAAACTTAGTCGGTACATTTATTTTAAAAATTATTTAACTACAAACTAAAATTATTTTATGAGAAGGAGTTAGTCGGGGGTGCGGTCAAATAAATAATAAATTAAAATATATTAATTATTTTAATTTTTGCCGACGTTTCGACCCACTTTGCAGGTCGTCTTCAGGGCGTAGGATGTAGCACTGCGGGAGGCAGTTGAAACACTTAATATATATATATATATATATATATATATATATTATATATATATATATATATATATATATATATATATATATATATATATATATTATATATATGTATATTAAAATTATTTTAATTTGATAATTTTTATTTTCCTACGCCAGTTTACTTCGGCTTTTTAAGTCATGAGTCTTCTTCAGCAGCTAGGGGCTGTCATAGGCGACAGTAGTGAGCGTTTTGTTCTCCCTTCTTGGAGATATCCAGAGAGCACGTGGGTGACTGAACCGGACGCGATCACATTCATTCCCTCTTCACCAGGAACTTTCCTGCAAGATGCTTGGCAATCTTTTGCTCAAATCTCACAACCAGTTTTTTAAGCGTAGGGGATTATCAGCTCTATACCCGAACTCCTACCTGGAGGACCAAGAGCTATAGTTTTAGACACAGGGGTCGCTAACCTCCCAATGAATCTGAGGGTGAGGGGTGAGGGTGAGTTCCGTCTCCATGCGGGAATCGAACCCTCGTCGTAGTGGTCTAAGTAGTAGAATAGGGAGACTGCACTTAATTATTTTAATTTATTATTAATTATTTTATGTAATTAATTTGTTTGTGTTATTAATTCCCGCGAACGGGATTTGAACATTTGATCAAATGAAAACATCTTTGCATGGATACAATTTTGTCAAATCACGCTTCTCCGACAGGTGTTTCGCCTTAAATAATCAATTTATTAACAATGTTTATTTTATTGGAAGTCCCCCTGAAATTTCTTCCGACCTCAGGACCAAATCATGAATGGTGTAACATAATAGATAATTATCTGCCATAGCAGGACTCGAACCCGGGAATGGGAAGTAAAAGAAGTGTGCAGTACCTTACAGAGTTACTTCGTTTCCATGAAGAGAAGCATTAACTTCTCCATAAATCCTGAAAGGCTAAAGTTAGCTAAATGTTCTTACTCATTATACATATTGATATAATTAACTATTGTAAAAATTCTAAGTTAAATTATGCAAACAAGTTATTTTTTAATGCTATTTAAATAGAATCACATGGTTTCTGTCTGATTGTTTATTTGGGTCAAAAGGAACAGATTATTCCATAGGTAAATAACCTATTATGGGCAGAGTGGAAGGGCGATATCAAATCTATGCCGAATATTAATATTGACTCGGGAACGTTAATCAAAATAAACACTATCGGGCCATGGTTTGATATGGTTGCGGACCGTACTTGGGAGATCTCTGATATTAGACGTCGAAGGATACCAGGACAGAAACTGAAGATAAGTGAAAAAATATTACTTAAAATGTAGGGATTTAAAAATATTTGGGTCAATATTACAACAACATTTAATATACTTTATGAAAAATCGTCATTATCTTATACATCTTTATATTATTTCTCAAATGTGTTTTTTTTTTTTAAGGTACGCCATATCTTCGTCAATTCATCATCAAACCGATGATTGAATCCTCATTTTGAAGATCTTTTTCTCTCCCAGATGGGAAAATAGTCACCATTCTCCCGAAATTTTAGGGAAAAAAAGTTATATAGAAAAACAATTTTTTTTGCGAATAACTCAAAAAGCATACAATTATTTTTTGATTGTACCCATGATTATTTGGAAGATTAGTAATTGAACAAAAAGGGGAAAAAAAACCCCATCGAATTCGGACCATTATTAGCTGAGATACTGGTTATTGTAATTCATAAAAAGTTTCATTCAAAACAGGAATGAAGTTTTATAATATTTTTTTTTTCTTTGGTCAATTGCAATTACTTAAAAATAATTGAAAATGATCCCATCTTATTATGATACGTTAAATCGTTTAATTTCCTTATTATTTTATAATTTGTTAGCTGACCAATATTTTTTGTGAAGTATTCGCACGGGCCAACTAGTTACTTTCAACAATTCATTGACTAGTAATAAACGTATAGCTGATATCAGAATTGTTTGGTTCAGCTTTGACAAGTGCTCACCAACCCAAGGCTAACTGATTAGTTCCATGGGCATGGTTTCAATCGAAGTATAACGCTTTTGAACAGAATAAAATAAACCATAAATAAACTTAACATAGTTATTCAAACAAAACTATAAACCATAAATAAACTTAACATAGCTATTCAAACAAAACTATAAAGTCAGGATGATACTAACATATTTATAGACTCTATTTATGTATCTAAATATCAAATAAACCATGAATCATTCACAAATAATTATTATTAATAAATAATAATTTCAAACTATATCATTCATAAAAAAAATATTACACCAAAGCATAAGTTAATAATTAGAATTAATAATAATTATAATGTAAATATAAAATGCATACTTTAAAAATAATAACTTACTTAATCAAATCCTTGAGTTGGTTTTAATTTACATTTATATTTCAACAGGTTACTAAAAAATATTATAGTAAATTTAAAGGGAAAAACAATGTCTAGAGTATCTTATATTTGCTTATTGCTTAGAGTGTTATCTTCAATACAAATATTATTTTCTGCTTTTTCGCTAATATAAATTAATTTTTTTTCTCAATATTATTACATTTTAAACTCGTCTAGATTGTTTCCAGAGTATCAATTTAATATTTCGTGTCTCTTTTAATACTGATCTGATTTATTTTTTTTTTTTTTGGCGTGGAAAATTGAATAGTTTTTCATGTAGAATAAAAACACCGTCAGTTTATTGCAAAAAAATGACCAAGTACATTTTTAATGGAGCTTTATTTTTATGTACGTTTTGGTAAAGAATGATCTAAATTATCTATACAAAAAATCAATTTGTGCAACAAGTGCACAATGTTTTGATATTACAGAGGGAAATTCACCTACGAACTGATGGGATAAATTTTTTCACTTGATGACTCTCTGCAATAATTCCAAACTTAATTAATAAATTAATCGATGATACTTACCGATTTGTGAAGTATATAATAAATAGGTATATTGCAATGATATCGAGCCCGAGTTTTGAAATGAAATAGACATCTTGAGGCCGCTTATTCTAAAATACCAAGTCCCACAAAGTGGTTGGTGTGTATGTGAATAGTCTAGGTCAAAAACGAAACTGAAATAACGTACACAAATGGTTGGGATGTTACATCCACTATTTCTTTAAGACAGCTCAAATAATTTTAAATCAATGGACAATTAAATGGACTTTGATATAAGCTAAGATTAATATCTTCTTCTTCTAATTATCTTTAATTTAGGATCCATAATAATTGTCTTTCATCGTTATCGGTAAGAAAAAATAGCTTAATATAAATTGTGAATGAATTTCATAATTATTAAAATTATTGGTGTGAATAACTTGTATAATAAAAGAGAAAAAAAAATTAGAGTCATTTTCCTAGGTTGAAAACCAATTTCTGATAATAAGAATAATGGCGTTAGAAAGCTAATATCCTACCGACCGCTGCTCCTATAATTACTACTGCAAACAATTAAAACTGGAATTAGCCACCTTCAGATCACAATCCTTCAACTCCTACCTATCCTCCCTCTCTTCTCGCGACAATTCCCTTTGGAAAACCACAACAAAAATCCTAAATCCTCACCGCATTTCCCATCCTCTCCGACGAGGTGATGGCTCCTGGGCAGCATCTGACGAAGATAAAGCTGAGGAGTTCGCCATTCACCTATCCAATACATTTATTTCACATCCGGAATCCCATCCTGCCCACACCGTAACAGTAGAAGAACTCCTTACATCACCAATCCCACTTTCCTTGCCCCCAAAAGCTATTCATCCTTCCGAAGTAAAATTTCAATTAAAAAAACTAATCCTCCGTAAAGCTCCTGGACATGATCTCCTTACACCTCAAATCCTTCGACAACTTCCATCCAAAGCAGTCATATTCCTTACATATATCTACAATTGTATCCTATGCACCACCCACTTCCCTCTGTTATGGAAACACTCCACTATTATCCTTTTCCCAAAACCAGGAAAACCTCTCAATAGCTCAACATCCTATAGACCAATCAGCCTACTCCCAATCCTTTCAAAAATTTTTGAAAAGATCCTTTTGAAACGAATCCTACCCATTATAGAATCCCAAAATATCCCTTCCCATCAGTTTGGTTTTCGCTCTCAACATTCTACTGTTCAACAAGGACTCCGAGTTGTTGATCATATTTCCTCAGTCCTAGAAAACAAGGAATACTGTTCGGGTGCCTTTCTGGACATTGCACAGGCATTTGACCGGGTATGGCACTCCGGACTGCTCTCCAAGCTTAAAATCCATTTACCTCAGTCCTTGTACCTAGTCCTCCGATCCTACCTCTCTGACCGCTCCTTTCGAGTTCGCTGTGGAACAGAATTTTCCAATATCTACTCCGTTAAAGCCGGTGTTCCCCAAGGCAGCGTCTTGGGTCCCGTGCTTTACATCCTCTTTACTGCTGACATCCCTGTTCATCCCGATACTTTTCTTGCAACATTCGCTGACGACACCGCAATCTTATCATCCAACTCTGATCCCGAAATAGCATCCTTAACTCTCCAAAGTCACCTCACCTTGATTGAGCACTGGTGTAATAACTGGCGCATTAAAGCTAATGAATCTAAATCCCAACAGATTACCTTTACACTCCGACGCAATTCCTGTCCACCAGTACTCTTTAATTCCATCCAGCTTCCTTATTCAGACACAGTCCGGTATCTTGGCTTTCATTTAGACCGAAGACTAACTTGGAACCCGCATACTAGACTCAAAAGACAAGAACTCAACCGACGATACGGCCAACTATACCGACTACTAAGCAGAAAATCTAAACTTTCCATTGAAAACAAGCTACTGATCTACAAGACAATACTGAAACCTATTTGGACTTACGGACTAGAACTGTGGGGATCAGCAAAATTTTCTAACATCAAGCGCATCCAATCCTTCCAGTCTAAAGTCCTTCGAACAATAGTCGATGCTCCTTTCTATGTATCCAACAAAACCCTACATCATGACCTTAACATCCCATTTGTCCTAGACCTTATCCCAGAAAAATTCTCCAAATTTCACCAGAACCTTACTTACCCCCCAAATCCTCTTGCACAATCCCTATCAAGCATCTCCCATCCCTATAATCCTCCAAGAAGGTTGAAACGGCAGTGGCCTCGCGACCTTTTGTAGATTATATAAATTGGAGTTCTGGCAATGGCCAGATTCTTCACTCAAGACATGTGTGTATGTGGCTAAAGTGCTCTCGACCAATCTCCGCTGGCTTTAGTACCAGTGACGCGGTTGGAAGAGTAGCGCGGGGTTCTCCTGGAGTTCCCTCGCCTGATTGTATATAGGTATGCATGTTATTTTATTATTATTTTTTTTTTCCTTAGTTTTAATTTTCTTATTTTTTAGGTCATTTTATTTTATTGTCTATTGTATATACTTTTGATTATTATTTTGTTCTATTTATTTTATTTTTTTGTACATATGGTGTGAATGTCATCCTACCTCACTATAACCAATGTCCAACAGACAGATTGTTATAAATAAAAAAAAAAAAAAAAAAAAAAAAAAAAAGAAAGCTAATAAAAATTATAAACAATAATTTTTAACATCTAATATCGTAGAAGCTAATAATGAGCGATAAACAGTGTTAATGAATAATTTGTGAAAGTCAATATGTTTTAACGGAAACAAAATGAAATTTCCAAAATATGTGGCACGATCATTGTACCATCATTTTTATGGACATACGAAGAATATATAACATATCGAATTTTCGTTGTAGATTAGCTATAATTAAAAATCATTTTATCTTATTTTTGTGAGAAAAGTGGAAGTCACTGAAAATATTTGAAGCAGTATTAAGGCGTTGATAAAACATATTGCAGTAACTTTAGTCACAATAATAAATTTTAATAATTAAATATTAATCGGTCCCATTAGAGCACAAATCGAACTATTAGTTAGGTAGGTAAGTGAAAGTTGTGTGATGGCCGTCTAACAATTTTTTTTTTTTATAAATTCGACATATGCGCAGATAAATTTAATTTTTGTCATAAACTTTATTTCTGTTTTATTCGGCAATATTATGCCCTTGTGGCAATGTTATGGACGTGCCATGAAGTTTCAGTCTTCTTCTTCTGCTAAATATGGATGAGACAGTATATGTAAGTGGATTTGGTAGAATTATTCTAGCTAACAAATGTTGATCCTTTATGTTCAACTACATGCACAGACAGCTACATTACACTCATAACGTTTACGGTTGAAGGGACTGCTATCCACTTTTACTTTGTATTAGCCTTGTAGATATGGCTTAATGTTATCTCCATTAAGGGAGTAATGGCATTAATGAAGAAAGTTGAAATATTAACGACGAACAACTCATTCGTAACAACATCAGCTAGCTCTCTCATTTCTTTAACCGTTTCACCTGTGTTCAGCTACGGTAGAATAATTAAAATTAATTAAATGTTAAGTAAAATTTGATTAAATGGAAGATCTAATTTGAAATTATTCGTGTAAGAGTCGAATGACAAAAAAAAAATTACGATGTGTGCTTAAGATCACACAATAGAAGTGAAAATATCAACACTGCGGAATTAATAGAATGAAACATAAGTATTCATTTGTGTTTTATATTCACAAAGTAATAACATTAATAATATATATAATTATGATTGTGTACAAACTTTGTGCTATGTTCATAAATGATCGTATGTTCCTATTATTTTAGTATGATTTAATATGAGAATATTTAGGATGAAATTCGTTATCCTCTATGCCGACTAATCAGAAGCTACCTTAGTGGAAGATCTTTCGTCGTACGAGTTGGTAATGACTACTCGAACCAAGTCGATACCACATGTGGAGTACCTCAAGGGTCTGTATTGGGGCCATTACTGTTCTTCGTTTTCACGGCGCCAGTAGTGGAACTTAAACATCCAGAAGCGGTGGTAGCAGCCTATGCCGATGAAGTCGCGGTCTATGAATCAGTCTTAACGCAGAGAGAGCTCTCATGAAAGCACAGAATGCCACAGATACCATCGTCAAGGAGCTTGAGAAAAACGGCATACAACTAAATCATGCTGGTGATGTCGTTTCAGCAAGGAAAGAAGCCTCTGCCCACTCACTTCACCATTGGTCGAGTGGACTCCAGTCGAGTGGATCTCCACCTCAGTCCTTTACCTCACCTTTACTAGTCACGTCAACCAGAGGCTCAAGCTGGCTCGGCAAAAGGCGTATAGGCTCTACCATCTGCTAAAGTCGGCTCTACCACGCTCAAGAAACTACTGAGTTATCAAAACTCAATCCTTCGGCGAATAGTCAGAGGTACCACCCTACAAAGGGGAAAGAATGTTAAGATCCGAGAGGAGCTTCAGCTCCCATCGGTACCTGATTTCATAGGCCGAAGGCACATCAAATTTTTATAAAATGCATTTATTAATTAATTATAATTATAAATTATTATAAAATAATGCAACGTATCAAAAGGTAAAGGAATCAATTGTTACTTTATCGATAAATATAATCGACAAAGGAAACAAAATTAATTTAAATCTTCATTTTTGTTTGGAACCAACAAATTTACAAATTTCAATAAGCTTTCAATAATCTTTGCGAAAAATTGTCCGATTTCGATGATTTTTTTTCCTTTTGTAGAAAATTTATTAATGTTTTATATAATCATGGAAATAAACGAGGGAAAAGTGAGTATTTTTTTAGTTATTCGCAAAATAAAGTTTCTTTTCTTTCATAACTTGTTTGCCTAAATTTTCGGGGTGATTGGACTGTTTTGCCCGCCTGAAGGAGAAGGAAGCCTTCGAAATTGGTTGCTCAATATTGAGATTTTGTGAAGAATTAATGATGATATGGCTTGGCGATAAAAAACACCATCGATAAATAATATAAACTCCTCCTGTCTCGATCATGGAGACCTCAAGTCAACGAAATGAGACATGTATCCAATGAAAGTACTACAATTAACGTCAGGTTGTGTGGATGCGAACCCCATTGCGTTATCTCGAAAATAGTACGTTTTAGGGCTTAAAAACTCAGGATTCAATATTTCCGGTGGAACTATCCGGGTCTTGCTGTACTCATCAAAATCTTCAAGGTCCAATTTGTCCCGCATCGATCTACACACCTACGACCGTTCCAGTATTGAAGCCTAGCAAAATGTTTGTGTCGACTTTATTTACTTTAGAAAGAAAAACAAAAGTGGAGAATAAGATTCGCTAACCCCCCGTGAAATTCTGAATCCAACGGTACCCCATGGTATTTGAGTATGACAGGAGCTTATATTTGGTACAAAACCGATTTCGAGCCTTACTGTAATAATATATGTGAGGATGTGGGAATATTGTTGAAAAATTTCTTTCAACAGGTCTGGACCGAGAAATGATATGAAAAACCATTGCAAAAACGAAGATAAATAATAATTTTCGATTTCTGACAAAAATTTAATTCAAATCATCTTTGTTCAATATACAACAAACGTGTATAGTTTTTTTTTTTAGTTTTTTTTTTTATGCATCTTTGGAAATACGGGTGTGGTGTTAAGCATTGCATAATATCACACTACTGCAATGACCATGGTATCCACGATTCAGTGCTGTGCACACAGATCTTTTTTTCTTTTTATTATTCAGAATATTAAGCCTGGCTTCTAAAATCCGCAGATCTCCCCGCTGATCCTCTTTTCCTTTTTCAGTAGGTCCCTAGATTAAAGTGATCTGAACCTACCGCCGTCTTCCTGCCATTTATGAAGAATTTGAATCACGGGAAATTTTCCTCATTCGCCAATTGAGAAAACTCCCCCTTTTTTTTATTCTCCTCTTCCTCGCCTTTTAGCCTATACGGAGTTTCTCCGGGCCAGGGGGTGAGAGTGAGGGATTAATGCCAAAGTCAAAAGTCCCCTCCTCCCCGCACCGGGACGCGAAATCGTAGTTACTTTCTCATTATAACTTCGGTTATCAGGTTGAGGGATACGCGCGGTGTTGTGCACACGCATTACCCCGCTTGGCCACCATGTCCCCCTAAGTGTATAATTTCTTGGCACCTTTATTAATTCATTTATTAGTTTCAGTATTCAAAATATATATATTTGCACCTTATTAAAAAAATACAATGTTCCGAAATTGAAACATAACACTTTTATTAAATTGCTAATCAACTACCGTTCTACCAATTACTCTAGTTTGGAGAGCTAGTTGTGTTAACTAAACACAACATACAAATCAAACTGAGCATTAATAATCATATGATTATTTAATAATACTATGAATTTGTCCTTTTTTATTTATTTATTTTTTTTAAATATTTTTTTTTGGATCCTCCCCTTCCTCGCCGTTAAAGCTATACGGGGTTATCCCGGGCCAGGGAGTGTGGGCGGTGATTTAAATGATGCCTAGGCACCGGGACGCGAACTCGTGACTATTTTTATAACACAATTGTCATATATCAGGTTGCCGGGCAACGGTGGTGCTGTGCACAACGCGTTAGCTCGTTCGGCCACCCCGCCCACCGGTGAATTTGTCCTGCAGAAGATTCTATTTATATTTTTAACAGGGATTGTGAAACCAATCACAGATAGGAAACCAATTTCTAATTCATTAAGGAATTCCAGTTCGGGTACAATTTACTGTGGATAAAAAAAGGCTTCAACGAAAGGTGAAAAAGTTGTGCGACAAACAAGCGAGAAAATCAAGACAATAAACTTGAGCAGAAACAACTTATAAAAAAAATAAACGGATAAACGCCAGTAAAAGACAACATTTCTGGCGATGAAAGTAGCTACAAATTTTATTTATCTCGACACTGTGATCAATTAATAAAAGATTTTCAATGAAATTAATTAATTTTAACTTATTTATTTCCGTCCGATTCCTACTAGTCAATTGAAAATACTGTAATGTGGGAATATTTTTAGGAATACTAAAACAAGGGAGATATCTATATAAATAAAATAAAGATTTTGTCTGTACATTGAATAGAATCAACCCGTTTTATGATATTTTTCCGTTTCATACACCGCAGACACCAAATCCACTTTTAAAAAAATTGTTGTCTGTCTAGATGATCGCATTGCAACGAAATTTTGTCAGGAGTAAGCTCAGAAATGATTTATTGTAGAGTTTTGAAATTTTAACATTATATTAATGTTTGTTTGACTTGAAACATAGGCTTTAAATGAAAACAAAATGTTGAGTAGAACCAAAGTTATTAATTCTTCAGTAATTTGTCTTGAGATCTCGGTTAATGTTCATATAAATGTTAATAATAAAAATATGTTTATAGGTTAAAGAACATCTATATAAATGAAATAAAAGTTATGTCTGTACATTGAATAGAATCAACCCGTTTCATGATATCTTTCCGTTTTATACAATCCAGACACCAAATCCACTTTGTGTCCAAGTCCGCATTGTCCAACGAAATTTTGTCAGAGGTAAGCTCGGCAATGGCTAATGGTAGGCTTGTGAAATTTTGACATTACCTTTATGTTTGCTTGACTTGAAATATAGGCTTTAAATAAAAACAAAATATTGAGTAGAACCAAAGTTATGAATTCTTGAGTAATTTGTTTAGAGATCCCGGTTAGGCAGTTACTTCGATTCTAATCCCCACCTACTTTACCGTGAGCCACATTTAAAAGTTGTACTACCTATCTGATTATCACAACTCAACGAGAAAAATCTGCAATACCGAACATCTGTAACGCATTGTCACATAAAACGGGTAAAATACACTAATTTTTCAACTTTTTCCGATCTTTCCGTTCAAGGTGTCATTTAATTCAAATTCCCGAGCCTAACAAATGTTGTCGTATACATTTTTAGCATTAAGCAAACGGATTAGCCGGAAATCAGGAAAAAAAAAAAATTTCACCCCACCCGCCACAATATTCAGATCAAGTTCTAATTTTACACGGATGTTGGTGACCCAATGTACAATGTTATTTTGCCAGCTATAAACTCAGCAGAGTTTAAAGAAGTAGAGAGACTACAACTATTTTTTTATTAATTAATCGACTGCACAATCTCCTCGCTTCATCATAAATGAAAATTAAACACTACAAATTTTAATGGATCGGTGGTGGTCGGTTTAGTTGTGTGGTACAAGAAAATAGCCGAATAACAAAGTTTTTGTTTTGACTATTGCGAAACCTTGACTTCCATAAGCCCCGCCATAAAAAGTTTCAAAACAACCCCCTTCTCCCTCCCGACCCAATTTTATGAAATCGAATTTGGACCCTCCTCTCCCATAATACAAAATAAATCTCAAAAAAGATTCTCAAATTTTAACTATACAACCGTCAACGACGGGTAGATCAGCTAGTTTTAGATAAATAAGCAACTACCATATGTAGCACAATAGATGTCGATTTGTAAAAAGCTATGAGGAACACACAGCCTATGAGTAGCCATATAGAAGGAACAGACATACGTGCAAGAACCACCGAAGCGTTGAGGAATCTGGGTAGAGGTAGTTTAGGGAGGACTTAGGATGTAAATAGAAGAAGAAGAAAGTATGTTTTATAAATTAACAAAAAACAAATTATGATTTAAATATATTGTTTGAATGTATAGTGAATATATAGAAGCAATGACCAATATCTTCAAATACTTTATACCTTTGACTTTAAAGAGACCTCCGCTTACATAATGAATAATTATATAATATCAAGAAAATATCCGCCACATAAACTTATTATCAAACAAGTCACACTGACTCAAATTACTGAACTTTCATCCCGGGTCTGCCTCTGAATACTTTAGCTCCAGGCCACTAATTACGAGAAATTTGAATTACAAACTTTGTTATAATTTAAACTCTTGAGTTGGAGTGACTCGCGTGAGGCAGACGCCTGTGAAATATACCGCCACGAATATATCAACGGTCTGAAAAAGAGTTTCATAACGAATTAGGAAAAAAAAATCAATCATTGAATTTTTAATGAAATCCACCTAATTCTTCACTTCTACAGAAATAGGTAAAAAATAAAACTCCAGTCATAATTGATGCCAAAAATTAAACTGATATGTGCGTTTGTTTCCAAAATGAGTCTTGAATATTCAAAAATTGATATTATTATTTGAAAAATATAGAAGTTAAAACTTTCGGTAATATATTACATCCTTAATTCATTTTTTATGCTTTAACGGGCATCACCTTGTTCTGGCTTTATATGAGGTATGAAGTGATGGAATGATTTTTTTTTTTTTTTAAATAGAAGCATTTTAAGCGACCTCTAAAGAAATGAACAGTTTGGAAATATATGATTCACTTGGGTAAGATTTTCTATTGACTGAGCCGAGTAGGTATTCGGAAGATTGTAGGGGTATATCGTAGAATATCATGGAATTGAAAACACATTATTGCCGCAGTCATATAACTTTTAGTAAGTGGGGCGGGATGGCCGAGCGTGCTAATGCGTGTGAAAACACTCATTTCCCGGCAACCAGATGGTTTGATAAGCAGAAGTTTGAAGATAAAAAATATAAAAAATAATTCCGTCCCCATGCCGGTGAGACTTTTAACTCTGGCATTAATCCTCCGCCCAATCTTCCGGTTCGGGAAAGCAAATACTATGCATATCTCAGTTTTTCCCCATGAAGTGTAAACGGTGTTGCAAATTTCAACATATCATTATCATTGGTTTTTTATTTAACATACGATTCTACAAAAAGAACAAATGAAACATTTTTAATTCACCAAAAAACTCCCAATAATTTTTAGTATAACGATCTGACCAGATAGAGAACCAGTTTTATTTTCGGTCAGAAATTATTAAGAATTTTCTTTCGAAAAGAAAATTGTTCTAGAATCTTTTAAATTATAATCTAAACCACTTTTTTTAATTTTTAAAATATTGACTTGATTAAAAATTACCAGTTCAGGACTCCCTCCAGACATGATGGTACTAGCCAAACAGTAAATGTTGTGAAGATTATACCAAGTGCTGCCACCGTTTTTCTAAGTACTGGTAACGGTACTGGTATTTTGGGATAACCTAGTCCGGCAAGTGGGTCTTGTGGTACTTTTTGCCAAACTCTGTCGACTACGATGAAAATATATTAGATCAGAATAATAGAAGGGAATGAGAACGAGACAAATTAAGAGAACTTCAGCATCTTAAAAACCTTAATGAAGCAAGAAGCTTTTATCAGTGGGTTAATACCAGCCAGAAGTCATTTCAGTCACGAATAGCTGCTTGTAGATGCTGGCGGCACAGTACTCAATGATGACATCGCATTATCTTTTGGAAATTGTTTTATCAAATATTTTTTAAAGCTGTTTTTAGTTTTAGGATTTTAGAAATATTTTTCGGTGTGGTTAGTAAATCCATGGGTGGGAATACGCCATACATATTTGATTTGCATCCATCTGAAAATAATTTACCATTGTGTATTTATCTGTAATCATTTAAAATTAAAATCAATTTTCTCAGTTTAGCATTGATGAAAATATTTAATCACCTTATAAATTGTATTTATTCGATTTTTTAAAACCTATTTTATTGAGTAATAAGTAATAAGTAAGCTAGTAAGGATAATAAGTATTCATTCATACAATATTGAAATAAAAAAAGGAAAATAAATATAAATATTCAAATAAAACAAAGTAAATAAGATAAAGAGAATCAACAAATAAAAAATAAATAAATATAAAAATAATAATAATGAAAATTGAATAAAATAATTTTTATTGTGAGTCATACCTATACGATCTTCGAGATAGATTTCAGTTGCTCAGACTTTTCTTATATGTTTAAGTTTAGCATGCCATTTTAAGTGTATTTAATAATTTTTTTTTCTATAATTGTTATCCGATTCTGTCGCAATATCATTTGAAAAGTCCTATGGATTTACAGATTTTTCACACTTTGATGATTTTCCTACAATATAGAATATTCTCTACTCCGTTGTATGAGAAATATGTATTACCCAAGAACTCAAACAAGAAAAACAACCTGAAGTAGGTTGATCTCTAGATGAGTACCTCTGAGGGATCCTAATTCACGGTCCAGCGTTAGCAGTAATTATATTAACGGAATAGGAAGATGCTCTAATTAGATAGTTCAGATTATTCAGCTTTGTAATATTATTTTAGGGCAGAATTCAGAGTTTTACTGTACGTAATCCAAAAATGAGGTAAAAAAAAGTAACAAATATAAGGAGAACATGCTAACTTTTGTATTACTCGAATCCAAATATAGTTAAAATTCCAGACAACGTGCTGCCTTTTATTTCGTCTTTTGTTTTATTCTTTCATAGAAAAAAAAGAAGGAAAAAAAAAACGACGTCTTAATTATATTTTCACGGAACAAAATTGTACAATCCGATAATTATCATTTATATAGATTTGATGTATCCACTATATATTAATAACTCTATGGGCATTGGCGCAATCTTAAATCATACAGTATTTTCATAAAAAGAACCCCCCATTACATTATACTGGGCAGTGACATCGAAGAAATTCGAGAAGTATCAATGATTCGATGTATAGTTGCGCAGTCATAAATACAAAAGGAAAATTTTTTTCATAAAAAGGAAAATTATCCACCCCGACAATAAGACAGTGGACCCTGATACCGAAGCAGTGTAAAAAGTCAAAACAACTCGATGCGCAATCTCATAAACAGCTATTCTGACAACATTATAGTTGACGCTTACATCAAATAAACCCGAAAAGTTACAAATACTCGATGCACTATTGCACATAATCTGGATTCGAAAACATTTTCATAACAAGAGCCTCTGAGAACATAATAGAGAACCTTTATGTCGAAGAAATCCGAGTAGTTATTCGAACGAAAGATTTATCTTAAATAACGAATAATACATAATAGTTAATTCAGATTATCAGTGAACAACGAATAACAATTTTTTTTTTTACATCATGTAGATAAAAATTTATTCCGATAACGCCCAATACTACTGATAGAAAGTATTAAGTTTTTAGCAAAAATTTTGAGAATTAAATCAATTAATTTCATCAAGTGATTATTGGCTTACAATTTAAGTATAACTTCGCCGATTTATAAATGAACAGTAGAGAAGTGAGAGGAGGAAATTTCATGAGAAACTTTAGACCAACTTCAAAACAGTTCATCTCAATTTAGTACAATTTCTCTTGTCCCCACCAGTTGTATAAGTTTGCAGTCCGTCGGTGAATATTTGTTCGCAGTGCCATTATATTCAAATTGTAACATCCAAGTAAGCTATAATTTCATTGTCTTATTTTCCTATAGCATGGTTGATGCAGATCTTCATAAAAAATAGCTTTGGGTCACCTAGTGCTTCTTATCAGTTATAAAATTACAGTACGCGACTCGCTAAATGTAATATCCGTGTCAGAAAACTAACTACTTCTGACAAATCATTTTTTTTTTCTGCGGAAGGTACAATTATTACAGCAAGAGTTACGTACGGTAAATATGGTTCGATTCTACTTGTAGTGCGATGATTTACTATTTTTCTATGATATTAATTTCTTCTAATATTGTATTTGAAATAGTTTCTTTCGTGATGTATTATTTTGGCTAAATAAAATTTGAATGTATGTTTTGTTTGTGTTCGGCCTGTTTTGACATATGGCTCAGAGGCTTGGACGATGACTAAAAACGATGAGATGAAGCTTAGTGTGTTTGAGCGAGGAGTCCTCAGAAGGATTTATGGTCCAGTAAAGGAGGGTGATGTCTGGAGGAAAAGAAAAAATAGGGAGCTCAGTTCTCTCTATACAGACATCGACGTAGTCACGTATATTAAACTGGCCAGACTAAGGTGGGCAGGGCATGTGGCCAGAATGAGCACCGTTGAAATACCAAAGAAAATAATGATGGAGGAGCTGCATCTCGTAAGACGGGTAGGAAGGCCGAGGACGAGATGGTTGGACAACGTGGCCTATGATGCGAGAACCCTGCTTGGTGTACGGAACTGGAGAGCTGCAGCAGAAGACAGAGCCAACTGGCGGAGGCTCTTGGAGGAGGCTCAGTCTCAGTAACGGGATGTCGTGGCACATATGATGATGATGATGATGATGTTTTGTTTGAATGTGTGGTGAGAGTAGTTCAGTCAATTTTATTAGAGTTTTTTTTTTTTGTAATCGATATCCAATCCTATATCTGATTGTATTAAATATGAACAAACATGGCCGAGTATACAAAAGTAATTTAGTTACCTCTACGTCTACTTCAATTATCTACCCCCATTGCTGACTTTCCTCTAAAGAAATCCAATCGGACAAGAGATTGATTTGAATTTCGTGATAAGATTAAATTTCATCTTTCCTCTATCTGGCTGAAATAAGTAGGTAGCATATACTGTTTTTTTTTGCTCTAATCGGGAGTATAAATATATAAAAAAGAAACAAATATTTTATAGGTTAAAAATATTACTCATAATACTATAATAACGAAGAGCCAAAATAAAATTTAAATATTATATATTGTATATAGGTGTGTATGTGTTCTTTTTATTTATTTATTTTTAGGTTATTTTATTCTTATTTACTGTATATATATTATTTTTCTGTATAATTTATTTTATTTATTGTACATAGAGTGTGAATGTGATCTGTGAACTCTATTATAAATGTCCTAGAGACAGATTGTAATATTTTTCAATAAATAACTGAAAAAAAATAAAAATATTATAATGTTCCATATGTTTCCAATCCAGATACCTATCCTCCCATAACAAACTGCAGAACCATCCGAATCCTCTCGTTTCAAACCTAAATTCATCCTCGATCCCTGATAACCCTTCGAGGCGTCTGAAAAGAAGATGGCCTCGGGACCTTCTAATATAGAACTTTAATTTAAGTTCTACCAATGGGTTGTTTCTCTTCATGTTGTACATGTCATGTTACCAATGTCACATTTACTTATTGTATTTTATATGTAATACAGTTGTAAATTTCATTAAAATAAAAAAAACAAATATTATGATGAATAAATAGAAATTTTATGACTCGGTTTAATGCTGCCAATGAGAATATATAACGTTTATCACAAATTAAATCGGAGAGAATATCCGCAATGGCGCTTTTAAACCCTGGCCGGCGGCCAGCCAACTTGGATCCACCCAATGGCTGTATATTTTTATGATATCCCTTACCTCCAGGTCACGTTAAGGATAATGAAATGAAAACTAAGAAAATTCTAAGTGTCTCACATATCATCAAAGATTATTTTTGGAATTCGCCAGCAAAATTCAAAATAAATAAATTATATTAGGAAATAAACAAAACCACTCAGAACCATTAACTAACTACAATGCGCTTGAGGGAGAAGTTGAGGACCATGTAGCAAAGTGTTTGGACCTGAAATACTGTAATTTATGAATCTCAACGACATAATAAAATGTGCTCTATATACATAATGAAAATCTTTGCCGTTGGACACAATCCGATAATATATATACAAAAAATCCGGTGCGCGCAACAAAAAACTTTCTCTTACCGCTCTACTTTGAATAGAAATTATTTTCTGGCAAAATTTTTAAAGTGCATTTTTAACCAAGCTAAAGTTTAAAGTTTACGGCCAACAAATCATTAATACCATTAAAATAAGAAAAATACTATTTATTACGTAACGGTTGATTATGGGTTGGACGAGTGTTATTAATTAAATTGTTATTTTTTATTGCAAATTTACTATAATGGAATTACGAGATTAGCATTGCCCGTCATAGATTGGTTAAAAGTTGGAACAGTAATTGTAAGTGGATAATGTTGAGATTTCACAAAAAGAATATTCATCAAATTATTTACTAATTTAATTTACTTAAAGATTACTTGATGATTTTTTTTTAACAAACGGCCGATAGATACCTAATTATTTGAACATTATATCAGATTTAGAGTTGTGAAACTAAAGTAAATGTATTCAAGATTATAAAGATATTCATGAAATAATTTTATATTTCACTTCTTCTTTCACACAAGTACAATGAAATAATATTTTAAACAATGTCATTGCCTTGATTCGATGGATTTTAAATACTTTTTTCTAACAAAAATTTTTTTACAAGTTTACATTTAGTAAGAAAATTCCATTTAATTTCCTTGGAAACATATGATTTACGTTAAATAATGTTAGTTTTCAGAAATTATTATATTTTTTTTTCGTCACTCTCCGTTACTTTCTGCAACCGTATTTTTTTCTAAAAGTCTCCGCTTTTCAACAATATATTGTACGTGTACCTTCTGACTATTATTTTCGGAGATTCGTTTTCGACCCGGCTAAGCATTTTTATTTTTCATCTCCTTTATTAAATCATCAAATTTTTCCAAATGTTATATTCAGCCTTTTTTTATAACTTCAAACAAAATATATTTATATATTTAAAATAAACCAAATTAAAGGTACATTAGAAGAACGCATTTTGAAAATTAGGTTTTTAAGATTACTGAATTATGCATGGATACACTAAGTTTAATCAAAATCGTTAGAGCCGTTTTTTTAAAAAAAAAAAAATGTAAAACTGTGTAAAATGGATGATATAAAGTAGTTTTGTGGGACTTAATTATTTGGACTCAGGGGAAACTCAAAACGTGTATTTCCGTTGAAAACTCAGATTCGAAAATTTACACGATCTCAATACTTACCATACTATATATTACATATATAGGTAAGTAAAAGTAATATATATATATAAAAGATCATTTGTCATTGCCTAATAAGCCCTGCTTCTGCCTCATGTGTATCTTTCATCCATCTCTTTTCTTTTTCGGTGTATGATTTGTTTGTTCTTTGACTAATCAAAGCAAATCTGTACACTTCCGGGAAGAGATTAAATTAGAAGGTTTCTTGGCCACCGCCTTAAAAGTCGTTGTGGTGGGATGTACGGATCCGTGTTGGAGTTAATTGTTTGAGTTAGTGGGTTCATGTTGTAAACCAGTCTATAGTGGAAGTTTTTACAGTATTGAGTTGCAGTATCTGAAACCGTTTGGATATCCATGTCCTAGTCCTAGGTCTCCGAACTGTTTGACCCGCGGGTCACATAGAGACCTCCAACCAAGTCCCACGGGTCATGGCTTGTAATGATAAAAAATAATTTCGTTCTATAAATGACTCTTTAGCTGTGAAGTGAGCTTCATAAGAGAAAAGAACCCATGCGATAAATGTTTTAATAACCTCGTATGTGAGTAATTTTATTTTATTTCGTATTTTTAAATAGTTCTTAAAATTTTACTATCTAATTAAAGAAACTTTCGGGGGCGGTAATTTGGAGACTCCTGTCCTAGAACACTAGTGTAAGAAACTATTTGTCACATAGAAAGGTACGCCTATAAATTTTCACAAAACGTTTGATTAAAACTTTAAATTTTGTGGATACTGAACTTGTTGGCTCTGTTAGCCTGGATAACAAAGCAAAAAAAATATTTTAAAAAGGTTTTGATTTTTATTGATGGTTTTTATTCAGTATATTTACGACTCTATTAATATAAAAATAGATCTAGTAAATGTGAACAAATGAATATGATAAGACTAGTTGAGAAACTACCCATAGATAGCACTCTAATAATATATTTACATTATAAGATCACGGTCATCCTATTTTCAGTCGCCTCCGAGGGTTAAAAAAAAAATTAAAAATTTATAATGATGGCAAGACCTCAGAGACCTCTGCTTCAAGTCTATAGGCTCTAGTCCCAATAAGATTAAAATCAAATAGAAACAACAATAAGAGCCAGAGTCTGACGGAACAAAAAGAAATTTTTGTGTATTGTATATTTAAAGTCCTTCCACCATTTACTAAAGAAACAGTCAATTAAACAAACAACTTTACAGACGAACCTAGTAAAATTTAACCAATGGATTACATGAATCAACTTACTATTATATATAAAATAACTTTATAAAGATTGAGATTAAGAACATAAATAAACTATACATTCTTGGCGGGAACTTTGTATAGATAACTATAATTTAATAGCAATCTGCAACAAGACATTTCGTTTCTCTATCACGCCCTGACGACAAGCTGTTCCGGACTACTTGTAGAGCTCTCTGTGCACTCAAACTGGAGCTCATACAAAATAACTGTCATCACAAAAACACTAGACCAAGCCATTTATTTTACAATATCTGATAAACCAATATTAAAATATTAAAAATATAAGGACTTAATGAAAAAATAAAATTGTATTGAGTAATATGATATGTCAAGTGGACACAGTAGGGTACGACAACATTCACACTAATGAACATTATTAAAATAAAATAAATATTATTTATATACCTATTAAAGAAATATTAAAAATACCCTGACAGGCAAAAAATTCCAACCAGTTGATTTTTTCATGTTTTCATCTAAAAATATTTCTGCTTTGGATTGGTCTATTGTTTTTAATGAATAAATAGGTGATCTTTTTGTTTGTTTTCCATTAGGAATGTTAATATAGAAGACAATAACCCTTAATCCTTAATTCAATGAAATGATTCTAGATTCCAATGTTTACTTTCTATGGAATCAAAATGCTTATTCAGTGTCATTAGTTCAGTGCCGTTTCTTGCAGCACATTTCTTAGTCTCCGGCTTTTAATTTTTTCAATATTAAGTTTCAAAATGCCTCTTAGTGCTGAGGATGTTGCGCGTGGTATGGCACTTATTGATGATGGACGTTCTATTAGATATGATGCTAATGCCATCGGAGTTTCATATGAAACTTTATGAGACGCCGTCAGGCGTTTTCGGAAAGCTGGTTCTTACAATAGAAGGCCCGGTTCTGGACGGCCTAGGGTAACAGAACCACGGGATGACCGGTTTTTGACTTTGAGAATTTTACGAAACCGGCACCTTACCGTTGTTCAAGCGCTTCATCAGCTCGAAGAAGATCGAGATGTGCAAATTTCTGAACGAACCGCTCGGAGAAGATTAAATGAGTAAGGATTAATGGCTTTTCGTCCAGTCAGAGGACCAGAGTTGACCAGAACTCACAGAGTAACACGGCTGGCTTTTGCTCGAGAACACATTCATTGGAATATGGCCGAATGGAGTGCTGTACTTTTTACAGATGAGTCAAGATTTGCTCTTCGATCTCCAGACGGGCGTGAAAGGGTGTGGAGAAGAAGAAACGAAAGATATACAGCCTGTAATTTTTCCCAGAGCCAACCTTTCCAACGTGGTCCCTTAATGGGTAATAAGTGGGTGGAATTTTTTGCCTATCAGTGTATATCTATAAATAAAGCGGAAAATATTATTGATTATTAGTCAAAACTAAATTAATTATGGAAGACCGCGAGATTGGTATTTCGGAATCAGTACACCACTTCCATTATTCCAATTATGGTTACGAATACACCGAATCTCCACATCATAAGTTCTCATAGTACTTTAAAATAATTTTAAACTAACGTTGGCCTCTATTTGATTTCTATGTATATATATGTGTATACCGAATATCTATTGCTAACCTCAAACAGTTACTGATAATCCATGATTCTATCCCCATAAAATCCGATAGCTTCTAGTTTCCTCTCTCATTTTTTCCAACTTCGTTTACTGTGGACTGTCGTCACTACGATTACTGTACCCTTGCATACAATAGACTGTCTAATGGGCTTGAGAATATATTGAAGAGGGTAATAAAATGTTTGATTAGATTCATCTTTGGATGTCCCAGGACTCTAGTTGGTATGAAAAGTTGCTCTATCCAGTTATTCGGCGGTATATTTCCTAGATATATTTCTTTTCTGAAACTTTATAACCAAAAACCCTTCTTACCTTCTTGATTTATTTACTTCTTGTTTCTTTGTCTATTCTATAAACACGAGATTCCAACCCACAGACCTTTATATTTCTTCTCCTCAGCAACTAATCTTCCGAATATACGTTAAACTAAATTTATGTATTCTAGTGCCGTTAGCCACATTTTATTGTTCTATATATTATGGTCGGTGACACAGACCCCTTTTTAACAAATCAATAACACCTACCTTAAACAACATGAATTACTTCATCTCATCGTACAAATACCTACAAATATTTAATTTAAGAAAATTCCCGGAATTAAAATTCGTAATTTGTAAATAAAATTTAAGGAAATTGGGTCGTTTTCAATCTGGAGATTGGTAAACTTTGTCAATTTAATTAGGTACCAAAAACTCACGGATACTTTATTTGCTTTCCGCTAGAATCGTAAGATAGTATGAATACAAAGTCGAAAAAAATGTGGTCAACAAAAATATTGGTCAGTTTTAGCCTGACCCCTCCCCCACCCCAAACGTCAAAATGAAGAGGTTATTTCATAGGCCAAACAGCTCAATATTTTTTTAGGCAACCTTTTGTTTCGATTTCATTATCTTACTAGCTTTACCCGGTCACGCGCTGCTGTGGCTTGAGTTTTGTATTTCGCCTCTCGATAAACACTCAAATACCAATTTTCAATGGAATGGAAAAAGAATTTTGTTTTGTCTTAAATTTTCGTTGAAGGATTATTATCGAGGGACCTTCAATTTTATTTCGGAAACCACAAAAAGTGTGATAACTTAATTATAGCTCCACCTATAAACACGAAAATAATCAGGGATTTAGGGCCACGTAAACTGCACACATTGCAACAAACCGTACCCCCGTAACCATATTAGAACTGGAGATAAAAAAATGTTTCGATGAATTAAAAATTTTATTTGCCGATAACTAAAAAAGTACACAATTTTTCATGATACCCATATTTATTCGGAAGATTCCTGAATTCCCTAGGAAATAAAAGAAACATCGAAATTGGATGATTCGTTGCAGAGTTGTAGAGTTTTAAACATATATTACTTTCTCTTCAGAAAAGGACATTTCCCTTTTTTTTGTAATTGATTAATCGAACATTTTATAATTACTACAGTGATCGAAATTATCATATGAAGAAGTGATATAATTCTCCTTACGTAGTTCAATAACATTATTATACGTTTTTTATATTCCTCCCAATGTATTCTGGAAGTAGTATGATACATCTCAAATATTTGATTTGCTATTATTTAAAAATATTTAACTATTGAGTAATAATTATCACCGTTTATATTGCTTTTAGAAATCAGTTTTTTATTAATTTCCGTTTATTTCATTTTGTAATAAATTATTTTCTCTAACATTACGTTGGAATAAATTGTGCCGATTACCGTAGGGCTTCTTTCATGAGTAAGGTTTATTTTTCCACTACAATTTTTACAGCACTATACTTAATCAATTAAGAAGAAGCTTAGGAGAGGTATGCGAAATCTTTTGAGTAAGGTGGAAGGCAGCTCTAATGCACACGAAATGAACTGAACGCTATGATAAATGGTATAGTGCAATTTCAATGCATTGCCACGATTGATATTTCAAAATCATTAACATTGAAACAGTATCCTAAATTTGTTCGAACCGCATGTGTTGAATTTACATCCAACTGATGGTAAGTATTTAATCAATATGCATAGTTTTTCAGACTTTGTGTTCATACTATCTTACGATTCAAGTGGAAAGCAAATAAGGTATTCATGAGTTTTTGGTGCCTAATTAAATAGAAAAAGTTTGTCACTCTCCAGATTGAAAACATCCCAATTCCGAGAATTTCCGAAAATAAAATATTTGTAGGTTACGATGAGATGAAGCTATTTACGAAGTTAAAGAAAGATGTTAATAATTTGATAAAAAAAAGGGTTCTGTACCACGGACTATTTATATTTATCCATGATTTCATTTGCTTATTTGTACTTATAATTTATTTTAATTTTGAGATTACATGAGACGGTAAACTAAGTATTATTTTATTGTGTTATAATGCAAGATAAAATTCATTTCTTTTGTTCATTATCATTATTCTTAAAGGGCTAAATGTCAGTATAGAATTTACTTTTCTGCTTCTTCTTCTTTTATATAAGTACGACATTAGTGTACTAAAGTATAAAGTAAAGAATAGACCGTAAGAGAAGGAAATGATGGAAAATATTTTATTGAAAGGATTTAGAGAGCGCAGACAAGTGGGATTTGGCAAAGAGCCATACCAATCTGTCCGCTGAGAGAAGCTTTAGCCGTCTGGACTAAATTCCTATTTCTTGAACCATTGGCAGATCAGAATAATATTACATGTTCAAGTGGGGAATATAGTCAAGATTTATTGTAGCTTTCAAAAGAGATGGGTGTCCAAAAAGTATTCAATATTTGAATTAATCACACAATTAACAGGTTCAAAATGGTATCATAATACTTCGACGAGTAAGTGCTGACAAAAAAAAAAAAAAAAAAAAAAATAGTTTATATATCTAAAGTCTTACATCGGTAATGAGCTCAAAAAAATTGATGCCTATTTGCCTCTTATGTTTACCAATCCAATAAAATTATAGTAGAGAAATACATATATGTTGTAAAAAAATACAATCAAAACAGAAATGTTCAAAGAAAGGATTCGATCATCAAAATTTAGGGATAGGACAATAAGAAAAAATGTATAAATTTTAATTAGTTATTTTTTTGCTCTAACTTGAAGAATGGAATCAAAACTGGAGGATTAAAATAAATTCCAATAAATCTCATCAAATCACTATTACCCCTTGTCGTAGACCTATGTCCTCCTGTACTACAGCATCGTTTAATAATACCCCACTTATCACTGTTGAACAAATTCGATACCTTGGACTCCACTTAGACAAACGTCTAACTTGGAATCCTCATACCACACTGAAACGACAAGAAACCGCTTGAAGTTTCCGACTACTCCAGCACTTACTATACAAACGCTCTAAGTTTCCAGTTAATTACAAAAGACATATACATGACTACAATAAGACCTATTTGTACTTACGGAGTTGAGTTGTGTGGCTCCACTAAGCCATCAAATTCCTCTCGTATCCAATTCTTACAATACGAAATCCTTCGTAAAATGTTCACTTGCTTTGTCACAAATAAAATCATCCATAACCACCTTAATGTTCCTTATGTTTCTGACCTGGTTCAATCCAGACACCTATCCTTCTATTACAAACTTCAGAACCATCCAAACACCCTCGTTTCTAATCTTGCTTCCTTTTCGATCACTGACAACTCTCCGAGTCGTCTGAAAAGAAGATGGCCTCCTTTTTTAAATACATTTTTAGAGTGCTACCAGTGGGTAGTTTCTCAACAAGTGGTTTCATGCTATTATATTCTTGAGTTGTTCACATTTACTGAAAGTATTTTTATTTATATTACATTTTTTTAAAAAGATGATTATTTTATAGTAAACATTTTTAAAAATATGGAGAAGATTACTTTACAGACAATTTAATAGAAATAGTAATTTTTAAAAAGTGTACATTTTTTTGACAGACCATGTAGATCTTTTGCCGCCTTAACAAGCTTGCTCCATCTCTGCCTGTCTTGGGCTATTTCCTGTACCCAGGTCTCACAGCCATATATTAGAATTGCCGTTCCATTATACAACCTTAATTTGATATTTCTTGAGATTTTTTGATATTTCAATACCTTTTTTGAAAGGGAGAAAAGAGTTCTGAACGCGCTAGTTATACGTAATGTACAACATAAGTACTTAAGTGAATCAGAATTTGAAATTGAGCCTCATCACCATTAAACTCTGTTCTTTCAATATTATTCGTTTTGCATTTCTAATAAGTGCTACAATGATGGTTTAAAACAAAACATAAATCAATAAATTTACAACCGAGTAATAAAGTATTAAACTAATCCTTGAAATAATAATAATCAGAACGATAACCACTAAAGACAAATTAATCTTTGATGAAACCCGATTCATGTCTACTAAAATTGTGGGAAGTTTTACACAACATTGAGAGCAACTAAAATTAGTTCCATGCACAGAATAATCGACGACAACTTGTACGACAAACACTGAACAAGGGGGTAAGTTCAACAGGTACAGAGCGATAGGAAGGGCGGGCTTCGTCAGCAGGTGGATGCATAATGGTCTAATGGAGACAGCTCATTTGTCAACAAAGGTCTATAGCTCCTGTGTGTTGCCGATAACTATGAATAAACCAATTAATGCAACAATATAACTTGGCTAATGTGAATATTGAATTAAATAGTAAATATTATTTTTATTTTAGGTAAAATTAAAAAACAATTCAATAATTGGTGAAAAAATACAGTGGTCAGGCACAATATATTATTATCTTTACACTTGTAGTCTTCTCCAAGTCGATTTAAGTTTGAAATAAAATTTACCACCAAAATGGTTTTAAAAATGTGATGGAAAGATTTGAGAGAAAAATCCTCCGCACGATAACCAGAGCGATCTGGGATCAGAGTTTCAACAAATGGAGAAGAAAAACCAACAAAGAGCTGGTTACAGAAACTGGTCAATCGATATACGATGATATGAAGGAACGGATGTTAAGATTGGTGGGGCATATAGTTCGAAACAATTCATCTGAAAGCATTTACGAAACAATGAATGCCTCAACAGAGGGCAAAACACCACATGGAAGTTTGTATTTTTTTAAATCATTATAATAGTTTTACGTGGCATGCATGCTACAAATAAGCGAGCTGCCAATTCTAATTCCTTTATAATAATATGAATAATTTAAAATCTAACAAGAATTTAAAGATATAAAATTTAAAAAAAAAAATTATTACACTACTTAATTATTCCCAAACCTGGTCTCAATCCGACGAAGCAATAGTCCAAATATTTGGTCAACACCTCTTCCAAACATTTAACCCACATCCCGATATCCTTAATTCAACTCCCATCGATTGTATTGAAGCAGAATATTCCTCTCCAAATGTCCCTTCTACCCAAACCATTTCATCCGACAGAAATATCAAACATCATTCAAAAATTACCCTCACGCGATGCTCCTGGAAATGACTTAATTAGATCCCAGATCTTAAAACTTCTTCCTCAAAAAACCATCCTATACCTTACTTACATATATAATTTAATACTCCGTTCCACATATTTTCCTGATCCTTGGAACCGATCTATTGTTAAAATGATCCACAAACCGAGATCACCAATTTGGATTCCGTACTTCCCATTCCACTACACAGCAATATCATCGCGTGGTAGACGTAGTCTCCTCAGCATTGGAGCGCGGAAGGTACTGTACGGAGTCTTTCTTGACATTGAATAGGCGTTTGACAGTTTGGTATCCGTGACTGCTGTACAAAATCCAAAAATTCCTACCACCTACAAACTTCCTCATTATTCGTTGTTACATTACTGATAGATAGTAAATCACAAAAACGCTAATTCATCCCTCTTTTCCCAGTCCGCTGGTGTTCAAATACGACTTTATCCTAGGTCCTATCCTTTACACAGTTTATACAGCTGACATCCCAACCTATCCCAACACCGTCATCACCACATTTGCCGATGACACATGTATCCTATCAGTACATAATGACCCATAAATTGCATCCCAAATGTTTCAATAACACATCATAAATCTAGAAGAATGGTTTCAGAACTGGAGAATTAAAATCAATTCCACCTATGACTTCCTGTCCTACAGTTTCCTTTAACAATACTTCAATTATCCATCTTAAACATTAACATTAATTGAACTTGAACATTAATTGAACGTTAATTAGGACTCCACCTGGTCAAACGTCTAACTTGGAATCCTCACACCAGACTGAATCAACAAGAAACCGCTCGACATTTCCGATTACTTCAGCACTTACTAGACAACACTCTAATCTTCCAATTAACTACAAAAGAATCATATACATGACTATAATAAGGCCTATTTGGACTTACGGAGCTATGGAGCTCCATTAAACCATCAAATTCCTCTCGTATCCAATCCTTACAATCCGATATCCTTCCTAAAATCCTCAATGTTCTTTGGTACGAATAAATTCATCCATCACGACCTTAATGTACCATATGTTTCCGATTTAGCTCAATCCAGATACCTATCCTTCCATAATAAACTTCTGAATCATCCCAACCCTCTTGTTTCCAACCTTGCTTCCTCTTCTGTTACTGATAACCCTTCAAGGCGTCTGAAAAGAAGATGGCATCGGGACCTTCCAATAGAAGTATAATTGGAGGAGAGCTACGAATGGGTAGTTTCTCAACAAGTGTTTTCACGTCATTATATCCATATGTTCAAATTTATTAAATGTATTTCTTTAATACATGTGTAAATATCATTCAGAAATTATGAAAAATAGTTATTATAATTAATTTAAGACATAAACCATAAATGTGCTCGCTGCCAAAAAAAAAAAGGTTGGGAACCCCTGGTCTAGAACAAACCTCCCTATGACAGAAATTGCGAGATAGGGTTTTAAAACCGAAAAAAAAATGTTAAGGACAATTATAGTAGAGATCAAAGAGCACATTTACTGATATTAAGATTTCTGTAAGAGATTTAAAAATTAAAAATACTTAATAATATTGAAATACTAAATTAAAACACTTAAATAAATAAATGACCTTGCCATTACATGAATATCCCTAAAGTGATACTTGTGAAGATAATACTGAACGCTTCATAGAGAGTACTTTATTCTTGAACCGTAAGTAAGCGCTTACGATAATTGCAGCTATTAGAAACGCTAAAGCAGCTGGTGACCCAGTTCCTCCTCAGGGTTAGGGTCATTATTCTGTTACATAAGCCACGACTTTAATCTGCTTTAGACCCGCGAAGCTGCCTCAGGAACAACTCGTTCAAAATGACTAGCTATCACTTACAGAACAGTGCTCTGGCCGAAGAATACTAATTAGGTCAGTTGTAGAGAGTTAATTTGTACAGGGCATTAGTGGAATATCTTCGGCCTCTAGAGTCAAGGAGTGTTCTGCTTTAGACAGCTGCGGAAACTGTTTAAAAATTTATCTTTTGAAATTCTTAACAGATGTGTAACGAAGCGCTCAACTTTATTTAGATCTAGACTTCTTAGCACCCGTTGCTTGTTCAATGGTTACTTCTTGCTCAGGCCTTGTCTTACCCTGAGCAGCTCGTAAGTGTAAGTCCGAACCGATTTCGGTATAAAAAAAATTAAGAAATAAAAAATTGAAACCAAAAATATCATAATTCGTAGATAAAAATATTCCTGGTCACTTTTAAAATAATTTATTTTCGAAATAAATCATATCGTTATTCCACGAATGAATTATTTCCTGAATAATGATTATTTCTGAAATAATATTTCAAACTGTCAATGAAATAATCTCAATGGAATAACTACTGAATTTATTTCTGAAATAATTATTTCAATAATCTTTGTAATAAAGTAATTTATTTCGAAATGAGTTATTTCTTAAATAAATTATTGCAAAAAAATCAAGAAATAAATATTTCAGAAATATCATTGGTCTGAAATAACATAAAAAATTTAACGATATATAATTTCGTTTCCTGCGTTTATGCATTCTTTAGACTTCTTATTTAATGCTGTTTGATACATATTAATCTTTGTCAAGGATGAGTGTGCCCGAGAGGAATTTTTTTTTTTCAAATGGCTTTTTTTTTTTCATTTCCTGGGCTTAGGCGGACTATAGAATTCATATTTACTACTGTTTGACATATATTAATCATTGTAGCGGTTCAGTGTACCCGACAGCCATTGAGGTTTTTCGTTTCCTGTGATTGGGCGGGCTTAAGACACCTTACTTAATGCTGTTTGAGACATATTAATCTTAATAGAGAACTTTTTACCTTAATGAGTACTTTTCGGATTTAATCGATATCAGGGTCGACTGTTATGTTTTCGGATTTTTTAGAAAAATATTGTCCAATAATCGATTGCGCTCTCCTCCACCCTCCAGCATCAACTTTATGAAACTTTTCGGATTTAATCGATATCATGGTCCACTGTAATGTTTTCGGGATATCTTTTTATGAAAGTTCTGTCGAATTTGAGATTGCCCCCCCCCCTACCTTCCAGCATCGAATTTTTGTAAATTTTCAGATTTCATTGATATTAGGATCGACGATATTGGACGGTATTTTCATAATACGCTACACCGAAAACATAATAGTCGTCCCTGATATGGATTAAATCCGAAAACTTACAAAACGTCGATGCGAGAGGGTAAGAAGGGCGCAATCTCAAATTCGACATTATTTTCATAAAAAGATACCCCGGAAACATAATAGGCCACCCTGATATCAATTAAATCCGAAAAGTTACCAACATTCGATGGGGGGCTGGCAAAATCCTTAATTCGACCGTTTCATTATAAGCTACCTCGAAAACATAAACTTTTTTTTTTTTTTTTCATATCCCCTTTCTATTTATTTTTGACTTGGATACTTTTCATTGTTTTCATAGTAGTCCTTTTACTGCTTAAAAACATTGTAAGGCGTATTTTTGATTTTTTGTCGTTTATGAGTACTTTGTTCTTCATCTGTAATATAACAGGTGATGGGGTCCACCTCAGGCTTGAGTTGACCTTATACTCTAGACCTTACAACTAAATTAATAAAACATATATCTCATGTGATTTGTTGCCAACGTTTTGGAATTTGGGCTGGTAATAATTTGTTGAAAAGAGGATTTGCCAATTGTTGGGATTTTTCGAAAAACGATTTTTTTCGTTTTGCCAGAAATTCGTTTATAGTTGATAAATTTAGTGTTACTTGAATATCCAATGTCTTCTTTCTCTGCAGCTTGGTTCCTCTTACAATTTTTCTAATTATTCCATTTTGGAAATATTGTAATCTTTTCAGAGTTGTTTTGCTGATGTGTTCGAACAGAGGTGCACCATACAACAGAGCAGGCCTATTATACTTGTATAGACTAGAAGCTTTAGGCGTAAAGATAAGTTTGTTGTCCGAATTAAATTTTGTAGTCTGAACGTTTTAGATCTTACTGTTTTAATTTTTTTTGTCAAAATGTCTAGTAAATTTTAAATGTCTGTCGAAGTGAATACCGAGATATGTTAAGGCAGTCGATAATTTAATACTGTTATTTACTTTTTTCCTTTTTGGTATGAAAATATAATTCCTTTCGACTTTTCAGTGTTAACATCTACGTTTAGCATAAACGTCGACCCTGATATCGATTAAATCGGAAAAGTTACAAACAGTTGATACGGGAGGGTGGGGGGTACAATTTCAAATTCGACAGTATTTTAATAAAAAACGCCCCTCCCTCCAAGTGGAAAGCAAGTGGGTATTTAAGATTTTTTAGTGCCTAATTAAATAGACAAAGTTTGCCCTCTTCCAGATTGAAAACGCCCTAATTCCAAGAATTTTCGTAAATAAAATATTTGTAGGTTACGATGAAAATAAATCGTTTACGTAGTTTCAGGAAGCTGTTAATAATTCGATAAAAAGAGATCTATAGCACGGTCTGTACTAATATTAATACACCTCCCGGACTTATTGTCGGTAATTGGACTTTGCAGTCCGCGGTAGAGACCCCATTTTATGAAATTAACGCTCATCCAAACCTTTGTCTTCATGTGATTGTAAACTACAATTTTTTATTACCCAAAATTTCCAGAAATGTTTTTTTTTTCTGATTAAAGTAATTAATTTAATGAAACATTAAAACTCAAAACTGTAATTAAGCATGATTGTTAGTTGTATTATTGTTTATTTGTTACATATATTTATTATTATTATTTTATTAATATTTATTAATGCATACATTTTTTTTATAAGAATTTCTGTATTATTTCACTTCAAGTTACATTTCTTTTGTTTTTATTACAGTTTCGCCTTTGTTAAAAATATTTTTATTTAAAATATTAATCTATATTTTTTATTTTATCTATATATCTTTTTAAATTTATTTATGTACATATATATATTTTTTAACGTATTTATTGTATGAATGTGCCTCACTCAGCTATAATATTCAGTGCTCATAAGGGCACAAAACTCATAAATTTGCTTTCTACTTGAATTATAAAATAATTTAATGTAGCATACAATAATATTGAGCAGATTGGTCTATATGACGTCGTTATTTTGACATGTTGGGTCACACAAAACGGCCCAATATTTATGTAAGCTACACTTTTTCTTGAATTTTTGATCAAAGTAATTTGCAATCCAAGTTAAAAACAAATGGGTGTTCATTTAGCTTATTAAATTTACAAAGCGTATCCTTCTACATACGAAATTTCCCATTTTAGAGAATTCCACATATGTAAAAATGTCGTAGGCTACAAAGAAATAAAGCCATTAATTTTTTTACACAAATCATTAACACTTCAAAACAAGTGTTAATGATTCGATAAAGAGATGTCTTTACAGCGTACCATTGTAATTGGTATATATATATATATATTTTTTTTTTATTTGTTTATTGATAATTATTACAACCTGCCTCAATAAAGGACATTTATAATAGAGTTCTGAGAGCACATTCACACCATATTTACAAATTAAAAAAAAAAATAAGATAACTTCAAATAATATAAAGCTACAAAAGAAAAAAATAAAATATCATAGTGAAGAAAGAAAATAATAATAATAATAATAGAATGAAAATAAATGAATAAAATAGAATTAAAATTATCTTTAAAAAAAAGTAATGAAAATAAACATCTTAGATGCAGGCATACCTATTTACACTGTGGTATATTAAGTTTAGCGTTTTTACGTTCTCCAATAAGAAAGATAGTAAGGATGGGTTACCAACCTTTTCTAGCATGAGTGTGAAGGTCTTAATTTATTCCCTATATTCATTCATTTCCATTCATTCAACGACTGATCCGAATTGTTGAAAATCTCACCCATTGCTAAATAAGCAGTCAGCAAAGAACATGTTCGGATAATCCGAAACAACAACAGCATTGGATAGTAGTTTGTGATTTCACTGTCCCCTCACTGCAGGAGTTCGAAACCTGCCCAGCGACAGTGCTCTTGAAAGGAAACACGACCTAGAGAAGAAAGTGAGCCAGATGGTGGATAATTAGTGGAATCAGCCGCGCGGGTCACCATGCAGTCAGGGTGCTCTAGTTTTTCCGCCAAGTCACACTTACAGCCATGAACTAATTATAAACCTATACGTTTATCCCCTTTTGAACATTAAAACAAAATACGTTAAGAAAATATAAGACATTTCATTTTTTTTTTAATATATTTATTGTTACATTCCGCATCTACCCGATAGGGTCATTAGCGGCTTTCATTAGACATTTCATCAATTGCTACAGTGAAATTATGAATTGATATAAGATTTAATTTTAATTTACTATGATGATTTTTTTTTCGTTTCCCAAAGATCGGTCAGTATTGGCTACTTTAAAGTTTATCCTTCAATCAACTGGCACAAATCCATATAATCCGCCCAGACGACTGCTGAGACGCTGGCCAAGAGACTTTTTGCATTGGGCTGCTTGCTATCTTATTATTTTATTTTTATATTACAATGTTTTTGTCATTATGTTATTTACTTTTTTTCCCTTTAGTTTAGTTTTTTTAATTTAGTAGTATTTTATTTTTCACTATACTCTATTATTCATATTCTTGCTTCTTTTTTTATTTTTCATTCTGTTCTGTTCTCCTTGACATCATATATATTCCTAATTATCATATTTGCTTATTACTATTGTAGATAGCAAATTTATCTTGACAGAAATATGTATCTTATAAATAAATAAATTTTAGGAGTTTCCTCCTTATCAAGGAGGACGAAACTTGGGTCCTTAAAGTTTTCTACTAAATTTTCAGCGGTTGTGCAAACACAATTATTTTCAATGCTGATCGCCAACAAGTCTTCCAATTTTTTAAATCTTTTTTATGACTTAATAATTCCAGAAATAGAAACTTCAAATTCTTTTTGAATTTCTCTGATTGTAAATCTTTTTTGAAACAAAATTATTACTCTATGTCGGAAAAAAATATGTTGTTTTGCCAATTACGAAAATATACGTAACATTAAATATAAAACAAAAAAAAATTATGAAAAATACTAAATTAAAATACCGAAAAAAGCGCAAGGAATTCCAATAATAGAACATTGTTTGCAGATACATCACCTTTCCAGGGTTTATAGAACGGCTATGGATGATAATATACAGATTAAAGACGGAAGTGGATAACAAAACAATTAGCAGCATTAGAAAAAAAATAAAACGTCAACACAACGGATCGGCTCCTTGGCTTGCTGTAATTGAAACTAATGCTAATTTAAATTTTATCACAGCTACAATATCTCCATGGTTTAACCAGTATACAATTAAGAAAATAAAAAACTCTTATTTGAAAAATATATCTTCTTTTTTTTAAATTTGATTAGTTAGAAGATTCAACATTCTTACCTCAGTGAAAATTAATTAATCTTCGCTTCTTTTTTGGTGGGAAGCTGTTTAATATTCTTTGTTTGGCAATGAAAAGTTCCAAGCATACAAACAATTAGTTTATTTTTTGATATTTATGTCAAGTTGAAGTATCGGGAAAATTATTCCCATTTTCAAAACTTAAATCCTATACTTTTTTTTAGCAAGTAATGGCTACAGCCTCGTGTGCTCGTTTGTTATGATTTGAAATTTTTGAATTATATTAAAAATAATCATAATATACTATCTGGAGCATCACATTCCTTATAATTGAGTGTCTGCTAAGGGGGATGTTATTAACCTTAGTGTTGTATCCCTGTAGAGAAGATGGGATAATTTTTTTTTTTTTTTTTAAACTTTTATTATGATATTTTCAACTGTATTAGTATGAATACATCAAGTAAATGTGTACAGAGGAATATTATCACATGAAACACGCTTGTTGAGAAATTACCTATTGGTAGCACTCTAATAATTTGTCTACATGAGAAGATCACGAGGCCATCTTCTTTTCAGACGCCTCGGAGGGTTATCAGGAATCGAGTAGGAAGCAAGGTTAGAAACAAGAGGATTCGGATGGTTATGAAGTTTATTATGGAAGGATAGGTATCTGGATTTGGCCAAATCGGAAATATATGGAACATTGAGGTCTTTATGGATTATTTTATTAGTGACAAAGTAAGGAGCATTGAGGATTTTACGAAGGATTTTGGATTATAAGGATTGGATGCGAAAGGAATTCGATGGTTTAGTGGAGCCCCATAGCTCAACTCCATAAGTCCAAATAGGTCTTATTATAGTCATGTATATGAGTCTTTTCTAACTAATGGGAAGTTTAGAGCGTTTGTCTAGTATGTGTTGGAGTAGTCGGAAACATTGATTGGTTTCTTGTTGTTTCAGTCTGGTATGAGGATTCCAAGTTAGACGTTCGTCCAAGTGAAGTCCAAGGTATCGGATTTGTTCAACAGGGATAAGTGGGGTATTATTAAAGGATACTGTGGGACATGAGGTCATAGGTTTAAGTCGAAGGGTAAAGGTGATTTGATGGGATTTATTAGAATTTATTTTAATCCTCCAGTTTTGACACCATTCTTCAAGGCTAGTGATGTGTGATTGAAGAGTTTGGGATGCAATGGTTGGGTCATTATTAACGGATAGGACACATGTATCATCGGCATACGTGGTAATAACAGTGTTAGGATGGGTTGGGATGTCAGCTGTATAAACTGTGTAAAGGATAGGACCAAGGATACTACCTTGAGGAACTTCGGCAGATTGAGAAAAGAGGGATGAATAGGTATTATTGTGATTCACTTTGAAGTGCCTATCAGTAAGATAGGAACTGATGATAAGAAAATATGTAGAAATGGGGGAAGGAATTTACGGAGTTTGTAAAGCAATCCCGGATGCCAGACTCGATCAAACGCCTGTTCAACGTCGAGAAAAACTCCAGTGCAATACGTTCCGCGCTCTAATGCAGAGGAGACGACGTCCACCACACGATGACATTGCTGGACAGTGGAATGGGATGTGCGGAAACCAAATTGGTGATCAGGGATTATGTGGTTAGAATCTAGGATGGGATACAGGCGTTTTAAGATGAGCTTCTCCAGGATTTTGCCCATGATGGGTAAAAGAGAGATAGGACGGTAAGAGGATGGGTATTCTGTTGGCTTTTTGGGTTTATGTATCATTTTGACTACAGATAGTTTCCAAGGGTCAGGAAAATATGTGGAACGAAGTACGGCGTTATAAATGTAAGTAAGGAATAGAATGGCTTTTCGAGGAAGTAGCTTAAGAATGTGGGAAGTGATTAGGTCGTGGCCAGGAGCTTTGCGGGAGGGTAATCTGTGAATAATATTGGATATTTCTGAAGAATGAAATGCATTAGGAGGAGGAGTCATTTGGAGTGGAATATCCAGTTCTGTTTCAATACATTCAAGCTAATTTGGATTAAGGATATCAGGATGTGGATTAAAAGTTTTGAAGAGGTGATGAGCAAAAATTTGGGATTTTTCTTCATCAGATTTGGACCAAGTTTGAGCTTCAGTAAGAAGTGGATGATTAAAGTCTTTAAATTTCAGGAGCCGTTTAGTCGTCGTCCACAGTGATTTGTCGGTAGGTGTAAGTTTTCAGTAAAATTTAGTAAATTTTGAATTTTGTATTTTCTAATTTCTGATTTTAGTTTGTTAGTCAGTTGGGTATAATGAGTTTTATCTGTTGGATATTTAGTTCTATGCCACTTCGATCTTGCTCTGCGTTTTTCCTTTAATAAGATACGAATATGCTGTGGCAAGTTAGTCTTTTGTAAATTGTTAATCTTACTGTTATAGGTGTTACTGTTTATACTGTCTGTTATTGATATTGTAAGTTTTTCTATGGCACCATTAATGTCTTCTTTTGTCTTAAGCGGAATTTTCAAGTCTAGTTTGTTTTCCAAGTCATCACGAAAGTTGTCTCAGTTTACTCATCCTGTAATCAATTTAGGAGATGATGGTTTAGGAGCATAGCTTGAATGTAGTGAAAGCAGCACTGGACTATGGTCTGAAGAAAGGTCATAGAGTGATTTGATTAAGGCTTGTGAGAAGGAAATCTGGGAGGTGATAAATATATCTAGGATATCGGGACGTTTTGTGAGTGATGTTGGCCAATAAGTAGGACTCATGGGCGAGAGGATTGAATAACTGTTGGAAGATGAGATAAGTGAAAGGATGCTACCGCGGGAGTTGGATGTCCGACAACCCCATCGTTGGTGTTTAGCATTGTAGTCTCCTCCAGCAATAAAGCGCGATCCGAGGGATTGGAATAAGGATTCAAGGAGGTTATAGGAGATGGAATTACCAGGAGGACAGTATACAGCTGAGAATGTTAGATGGAAAGGGCGAGTTGAAAGGACTATAGAAGTTGATTGAATGGCATCAGTTGGAGTGGAAGGAATAAGGGAGTGGGATAAAGATTTATGGATAAGGATGCAGGAACCAGCGTGGGAAGTGTTATCTGGGTGGTCAGATCTGTAAGTGATGTAGTCATGTATGTAGAAATGTGTTCGTTGAGTGAAGTGAGTTTCCGTCGGAAGGGCAATGTCAACGAGATTGTCATGGAGAAATAAGTCTAGTTCGTCTCGATGGTTGAGTAGTCCATTAGCGTTCCATAAAAAGATAGCTAGGGGGTTTGTATTCATCGGGGAAAGTTGAACGGGATTTCGGAAAGGAGTCTGGTGAGGAGGGTAATAAGCGGTTTGATAGTCTCTTGAAGATCTATCAGGAATGTTGAAAGGACAGAAATGGTGTCGGAAGGTTTTTGGGTGTGAAGTGGATTTAGGTCAGGAGGATATGATGGGTAATTTGTGCGACTAGGATTGCTGGAATTGCCCGACGTGGGATGCGAGGAGTTGGATCTATATTCTGTTGGGGGGGGGGGGATAATTTTAGAAGATGGGAATAATTTCCCCGAAACGTCAACTTGACATGAATTTTAAAAAATAAACTGATTGTACTTGGAAGTTTTTATTGCCAAAACAAAGATAATTAATTAAATTTATAAATATAATATAACAAGAAAATCATAATCGGGGAATATTTTCGTATCAGACATTGTCTTCAAAGCGGTAAAAATGAGCTTATTTAATCACTCCATAGTTAAATAAAATTTACTATATCATATTTATCCCCCTTAATATTGTTACATTTCATGCTATTTAATATATTAGGATTACAATAGCATCTCTTCTCTTCCACCAATCCCTAATGTTATTTCTAATCTCTTCATGTTGGCTGAACTTCCAACTTGAATTGTTTCAGTTGTTTGAATGTTTCAATGTTATCTGCCTTTCCAGTTTTATCACATATATGCGGTTAGTGATTCCTCAATACTGTATTATTCAACTCCAAACCACCGAATCTGTACCTATATCGTTATTTTAAATTTCCATTCCATCATAAACAATCAGTTGTCATTTTCAATGCGATAGTGTCATGTGTAGAGATCGGATATTCGTGCAGTAAAAATCCGAAAAACGTGCAACAAAAAACTCGGAAACTTCTATCATTTAGTAATGAGAATTTAAAGATAAAACACAAAACAAATTGTAGGAACATCTATTCATTATTGTACTTACAGAATAATGTTTCGATAATTAACAAAAAATAATGGAAGATATTTGTTTAAATAATCCTTAACTTTGTCATTAACCTATATTTTAGGCAAGTTCTATTCCAAGAATATTTTCCACTTGTGTTTACTTCTTCCATTTGTAACATAAAATTCTATATTTGCTTGTTTATTTAAAATTCTATCTATTTTATCAACCCAAAACTATACATTTATATTTGTAAATAATCAAAATAATCATTTAGCACGAAAAGTGCAAACATGTGAAATTTAATGCAACAAAATCAAAATCATGCAATATCAAATTTATATATGTTATTCTACAGATGCTTAAACGGATAGATATTCGCGTTTGAAGTTTTTACACAGAAACTTATAAAATGTGGAATAACATGGGAATCCGACCTCTAATGTGCCTATTGGTTCTTAATATAAATATACGATTAATACCAAAAGAAACGAGTTTTTAAAACATGAAGTCGTTCCTGTTATAATCTCCATATATTTTTAAAAATTTCTTATCCTCTTGAATTACCAAATTTTCGGACACAAATCATGTCAACCGGCTTGTAAAACAGTAAGTAAACTCCTGGCTACTTCTTAAAATCCATCCACAGTACAGTTTAGTGAAATATAAAGGTGATTAGTATTTTGCAAATTTATGTTATAGCTGCAACAAAATAAAAATAAAAACTATATACAAATTAGGATAAATTTAGGAAATAAAACATTAATTAAATCATCCGCGACATACATGATTAATGATACAATATACTACCACTAAACTAAAACAAATAAAGTTTACTAAGGAATCTTGCAATCAACTTGTACCAAGATCACATTCAATTATTCGGTTGCCATTTCTATTTTATCACTGAACTACTGATTATGAATAACCAAATCATTTTTATTCCTTCTGCATTATTAACTTTTATATACAACTATACTAGTTTTTTCCCAGGGCCAGTGGAGAGGGCGGGGAATTAATGCCAGAGTTAAAAGTTCCTCTGGCACCGATGTTTGAACTCGTAATCTTTGGTTTATCAGGTTGCCGATGTGTTATAGTGCCTTATTTTTGTTACTAATTTTCATCATGAATTGTGATGAAGTCCTAATTCGACTTCATATCTAGAATTTTAAAATTTCTAACCCAATGAAGGGAATATTAAGACAGAATATTGTGAGTAAAACACTCAATAAAATGGTTTCAACCAGTTAATGAAGTAAATATTTTTTCTAAAATACAATACAGGATGGTTATCCTCTTAGTAATGAAATTGAACTGAATATACGCAAGGATATTATTAAATAAATTGGAAATTACGGTATATTTAGTTATCAAATAACTAATTTGCTGCTTGTGAGTTTTTAAGGGAAATTTACGGAGAAAGGTGTTTTTTTAATAATGAGATGTAAAAACCAACTTCTATGAATATCACAGAGTTATCACACACAAATCTAGCAACACCGGGTTGGGATTTTACGCCATATAAATCAGAAAATCTTAGATAGCACAGAAGAATTATTTATTATTTAATAAAAATATTGATATTTTTCAACTTCTTTCATTGATTAATATTTTTCTATTTGTGCTTCAAGGGAATATTTTTTTATATTTTAGCCTTTCAAACATTGAAATGACTGTGGGTATGGGTATAATACTTTCTTTTTTAATTCTTTTTATTGAGGTATAATACATTTTAACACACTTAGGGGTACTGAGTATTAAAGCTGTAAGGCACATTCATACCATATTTACAATATGATAAAATAAAAAAAAATGAAATACATAATATATATATATATATATATATATATATATATATATATATATATATATATATATATATAAATATATATATATATATATATATATATATATGTATATATATATATATATATATATGTATATATATATATATATATAAGATAATGATGTATGTACAACAAAAACAAAAACAAATAACTACAGCTTGTAGTGCAATAATAAAGATAATTCGTAAGGAAAACATTTAAAAAATAAATAAATTATTAGAAATGAGTAAATAAAAAAAAAAACCGAAAACAAAACTAACAGTCATATTTAATTACAATATTTACAATCAGCCAAGGGAGCTCCGAGTCCAGCCGTTTCTCCCACCTGTAAAGGACAAGACTAGACTCTAAGTGATCCCAGCGCTTCTCTCTCAGTCGCATCACCGCCATTAGAGTCCAGGGGAGACTAAGAGAGAGCACTACAGCCACAGACGCTCATGACTTGAGTGGAGAAGCTGGCCAGTGCCAGAAGTCCAAAAAAATATTTACAAAAGATCAGTAGGATATTACCGTTTCAACCCTCGAGGAGGATTATAGAGATGACTGGAACTGGATAAGGATTGTGCTAAGGTATTAGGGTGGTGGATTAGGTTTAAGTAAAAATTTGAGAATCGGGATGGAATAACATCAAGGACATAAGGGATGTTAAGGTCCATGATGCAAGGTGTTAATCGTGACATAATAAGGAGCATTGACTATTATATGGAGGACTTTAGACTTGGAAGGATTGGATGCGTTTGATGTTCGAAAATTTAGTTGTTCCCCATAGTTCAAGTCCGTAGGTCCAGATGGGTCTTGCATATTAATAGTTTGTTTTCAATTGAGAGGTTAGATTTTCTGTTAAGCAGTCTGTTTAACTGCTCAAATCTTCTGTTATGTTCTTGTCTTTTAAGTCTCGTATGTGCGTTTCATGGGTATAATGCTAAATAAGGATCTTTTAACGAAAAAAAAACATCAATTTGTCGTTAAAGAATTTCATTACATATTGTTTTTAATAATTACGTGATCATGAGTTATCTATCAGCTATAAGATTCTAAATACATTGGTAATTTTATTAATTAATAATGGCTTTAATATAAAATAATTTAAAATATCATACTAGAATTTTTTAGACAATACCTTTTGAATAAAAAAAAAGTCTGCTAAGTAGCATAAGTATGACCTCCATACCATTTCTATTGGTTACGTAATTACCTGTACTGCAAGGTATATGAATGAAAATAACTTTATTATTTTGAGACTAGTGTCCCTTTAGAACAAATTATAAATACATAATATAAATAAACATTTTAGTGTGCTTATAAAATAATATTAAACATTTACAAAATAATTGGTAGTATAAAGTCAAAATACAGGTAATAAAATATATAAAAAAACATTCATAAATCTAAAATATGAGAAAGATAAAATAAATAAACAAAATAGTATATGAGGGTACTTTCAAAGTCCTGCGACTTTGCGACGAGTTTTAAGTGCATTTTATGATGAATTGGATTGGGAATGGAATAGTGGCTTAAAGAGGAGAGATTTGAAAGAGGAAACCGACTTTGCCTGTCGAATATCAGGAGGGATACAATTCCAGAGGGAAACGGCTTGAATTAAAAAGGATTCGTTAGGTCCAGAAGTTTGGTGAGTAGGAGGATAGAGATCCGACGTACGAGATGGAATGGAGGATTTAAATTGAAGGCTATGCCGAATATAGGAGAGTAGATATGAATATGTCGTATAGGAATGATAATAATAGGAGAAGCCACTTTTGAAGTATATACTTATACCATAATTTCCCAAATTTAATATTGGCATGTGTAAAGGGGACCCCCATACACGGTCAATATTAAATATATTGACCATCTGAGAGATAAATTGCAATACGTATACCAAGTTGAAGAATATTGCTTTAATATTATTGATTCAATATTATTGATCGTGTAAGGTGAGAAAAAGAGAATAAATTTTCACGAGTTATAGAGACTTTTATTGAGTAGTTCATACTAAATAAAAGAATAAATGGAACATCGAAATTGGTAAATCTGCCAAAGTTTATGTTGTGGTATTTACAGTGACATTTAAGTGACCTTACTACAATTCTGATAACCAATACGATGTCCTTTACTAAAGGGAGTATTAATGTTTTAATACAAGACTACACTGGAACAAAGACTGGCCAAATAAAAATCACTAGTTATAATATATGAAAATCCGATTAAGTTAAAAATAAGGAAGGATTTTTAAAAATTAAAACTCATGATTTAAAAATGCCCAATCAACCATGCAGACATGCTTATACATACCTTCAACTTACAGATCAATACTACTCCTACAGAGGATGTGTTAGTTGTTAAATAATCATAAGACATATTAACTATACAATTTGAAATATTCTTTTATTTTATCTTTTTTAACCAACGTAATAAGGTATGCTTCGAAATAACAAAGAAGCCGTAAAATTTATACATAAAAATAAAAAAACACAAATATACCAAAAAAACAACAACAAAAAAACTAGTTAAAACCAATCGATACAAACAAATGTGACGTATGTCTAAATCGAAACAAAGTTGAAATATTAGGTTAAAATGTTAAATAATAAATGAGTGATTAAGAAATAAACATGTAAAAATAGTATATAAATGATATATATACTATATATATTATGATATATGATATGCTATATACTATTATATATATAAATGATAAAAAATACTAAACGAAAAAGTAATGGATTTTTTTCAACAAACTAACTTAATATGACGCGAAATCTCAAATAATGCAATTAATTTATTTTTTAAAGAGAGAAAAAATAGAAGAATAAATAAAATCTAAGGAAACGGTAGGAATCAGAGAAAGTATCTGCAATCTGTATTTATTAGCTTCACTAAACTATTCAAGTTTTTTTTAATACTGAACAGAAGTTAGTTGGAATGTTCAGTCAAACAACTAGCAATGTAAAAATAAATAAATAATATTTATTTTTAATTTTGCCGAAGTTTTTGCCCAAGAATCATTAATCAGGGCTGTTCTCACGAAAGGTGCATAATTATGGCACAAAGGATCTGCCTTATGGCACCTTTCATGAGAATAGCCCTGATGAAGACCTGAAACTCGAAGCGTCGACAAATGGAAAAATAATGAAGAGAAGAATAGTTGGGATGGTCAGTCAAAAAGGAAGGCAAAAATAAATGTTAATATTTATTTTTTACATATGCCGACGTTTCGACCTGAAGTTCAGGCCTTCACCAGGGCTGTCTCCTTAAGCGTCGTAGGGAGAAATGAATTTCTCCCTACGACGCTTAAGGAGACAGCCCTGATGAAGGCCTGAACTTCAGGTCGAAACGTCGGTTGGGGGGCGGGGTGGCCGAATAGGCTAAAGCGTGTGTAACAGCACCGCTAGTTGCCTGGCAACCGGATAACAGAGATTTGAGATGATATAAAAAGTACGAGTTCGCGTCCCGGTGCCGGAGGGGATTTTAAATTTCCCCGCCCTCACCCCCCGGTCCGGGAAAATCCCGTATAGCCTTAAAGGCAAGGTAGGGAAGAACCAAAAAAAAAAAAAAAGAAAAAAAAAAAAGGTCGAAACGTCGGGATATGTAAAAAATAAATATCAACATTTATTTTTGGCTTCCTTTTTGACTGACCACCCCAACTATTCTTCTCTTCATTATCCACGACAGTCAACCAATTACCAATTATAAATGGAAAAATAAATATAATTTATTTATTTTTACTTTGTTATTTGTTTGACTGAGCATCACAACCAACTTTTTTTCAATTCACACACACACACACACACACACACAGACACACACACACACACAGACAGACACAGACACAGACACAGACACAGACACAGACACACACACACACACACACACACACACACACACACACACACACACACACAGACACAGACACACACACACACACACACACACACACACACACATATATATAGTATATAAAAGTCAAACAATATGAACAAAAAAAAGGCAAACAAATTTAAATAATTAATAATAAAAACAATAAATAAATATATACAAAATAAACCAACTATTAGATTCATATGATCATTGTAGTTGTGTAAGTATATATATATTTTTATCTTTATTTAGTCCTTAAAGGAGATGGTTGAAAGATAGAGCAAGGATGAAAAAATCATTAACAGTGCCGTTTTCCTTATATTTGTGGAAGGGAAAAAAAACTGCAGCCTAAGGCTTATTAATTATATTTAAGACATATCTTGCCTATTTATGTACAGTTAATTATATAAAAACAGTATAAAAATTAATGTTAAATAAATGTTAAAGACATTAAAATTAACATAATTGAATAATGTACTAGTCTACATTTTCTAAACGAAGCCCCCTGATGAAGGCATAAAACATACGAAAACGGCTGAACATACCCCGGCTTATAATAAAATAAAACTTCTTATTTGTATGTGATTTCATCCATCACTTCTAATATTCGTTCTACACTCAACTGTATCTCCACTAACAATATTCTTAACATATTTTGCACACGGAGATAAATACAAAAATAACCTATTTTTAAAATAAATTATTAATTTTCTATTCAGTGACGAATAAAAAAAATGGCGCAACAAGAATAGCTTGTATAGGCCATTCACGTTATCTTTATAGGATAACCATCGGGAAAAGTATCACAATACAAAAATAAAAGGAGAGCGATGACCAGAAGGGTTGGATGTAGAATGATGGCTATAGAGCTTCCTATTTCTCCTCACGTCCTGTCCTGTACAAATATTGAGAAGGGACAAAGGGACTAATGTTTTATTACTGACTAAGCTTATGCTAAAATATTTTTCCCTTCCATAGTTTGGCATATTTATAATCATAAGTAGGATATAAATACGAAGAATAGGATCAATTAAACGCTAATAATATATTACACAATTACAATCATAATAAGGGCGGTGATATAAATTGTGATAGCGGTATCATGTAATTATAATCAGTGTATTCACAGTCATAGTAAAAATAATCACACATTAATTGTATTCGTGACAACGTGCACAAAATCTAAGAAACACGTCTATTTTAAACAGATTTATTTTTTGGACAACTTTTTTTTAATCGTAAATCGACAATCACAGATTTAGTGTCTATATGTACAGTTTTCTTCGAATTGGGAATTTTTTGATTTCTGGTTGATATTGGTTTTGCGTATATTAAGAAATACAAACCAAATAAAACGTTATTTAAAATATTTTATGTTTGTCTTGAACTTACCGTAAGAATTCAAAGAAAAATTGAGTCCAATAAATAATAAATAGTGTTGCCCAAAATCGGTCTTGGTCTTGCAGATAGCGAGAGCAAGACCGCCTAACTGTTGCAAGACCAAGATCAAGACTATATTAAAAAATATAGATTTTTTAAATAAAAATTAAGGCAAAATAGTTATCAATACTTGAAAATTTTAGTTACTATAAGTAAAGAACTATAATGGTATAACCGATATACTTTTGCATTTAACTCTTTTAATTTTTCATTCGAGCTTAGTCAGATTTCTCTTATCTAAAAAATCACAGTAATATCTATATACTAATAAGCTAATAGGTAATTGCATGATTGTTGCGAGACCATTGCGCTAGACCAAGACCAAGACTAAGTGCGCAAGACCAAGAAGTCTTGGTTTCCGCATTTCGGCAACATTATAAATAGCTTTATTTATAGTTCTAGTTTTTGCAGTCACATGCTCACATGCTTTTGCAGTATAACTGTCCATATACAAGAAAAGTCTGGTGTCATTTTCAAAGGAAACATTTTATTGTTACTAACTCATTTTATATATTTCGTCGGGTTAGAGCTAAAGTGATGAAGTGACGTTTTCGCGAAGATGAAATTTTCTGATATTTGCTTGTTTCTATGCTAATTTAGAAAAATGAAAAATTATCCAATAACTACTAGTTAATTATTGTGTGTATGTGTGCGAACAAATCTGTTACAAAACGTTTTGATAATCGCGTGAATATGAGAGAGTTAAAGTAAAAGGATGAAGCATATTGCGATGATTGTAAAATTCAGCATTATAAAAATGTAATCGACGACTTTTGGAGATTTTGTTTAAACGATTACAACCAATTTGATTATATTGTCGTCACCATATTGCTGTAATATGAAAAATCAAACTTTTCAATACTGTTCGTTTAAAATAGTATTTTGTAGAAATATGTCGAATCTGATCGGCGACAGGAAGACTGGAATCAGTAATGTAATTTTTACGAATATAAAGCTTTGTAAGATATGTACATGTTGTAGTAACGGATAATCATAATAGGAATTTTATATTGAGCAAATTCACATTCGTTACTTTAATCTAGTACCTACAGCATGATTATGATTAAGTTATAAAAAGTAAATTACTGTAATCGTAATCATGGTGCCCGATTATAGTAATAACTATTTTAGAAATAATCACAGTGTCATAATATTAAATATGACATAATATTTAAGATGATTAAGTTTTATTTTCAGTTGTTATCATAATAAATTGTTACCATGTGATCATTTGAACCCGCTTCATTTTATACTCAATAAAATTTTAGATAACAGTTATGTTTTAAGTACTTTACCGTTTTAGATAGCATGGACATACTGCTCACTTACCTGAAAAACAAAGAAATATATATTAGACACATAATGGAAAATAAATAAAAATTTCATATCCAAATTGCAAATAAACACAAAAAACAGTCTTACCTCAGCGAATATATTTTATAGCTATTGAAAGCCTCAGTTTTAACAATTATGTATACAAAAAAATAAGTATAGAAAAATAATGAGTAAAATAAATGTCTGCGTGATTTATCTGAAATATCACATTGCATTAATAATCAATAATGAAAGAAAAATGAACTAGATAGTTTTGTTTGAAGATATTTAAATAGTTAAAAAATATATCAGGATTAATATATTCTGACTTAGTAATGTAAATTTTAGAAAAGTAAATTCTCAATTCTTCAAGTGTTTAGAGTTAACCAAATTTGAATGGTACTTAGTAACAAAACAATTACTGGTATGATGTTTTTTTTTTCTCAATATATTATGCGTAGATAACATCATTAATCCTATCATAATTTCTTGATAATATTTTTTTTTGTCTTATTTATTGAGAAATATTACAATCTATCTCTCAAGTAAGGACTTTTATAATACCTTGATAATCTAAATTAAGATTATAGAGAGAATAAAAAGTTATTATTACATTGAAAGAAATATATATATATATATATATATGTATTATATATCAAAATAATCAAAAAGGCACTACGATTTAAATTAACATTGGTTTTTGATTTTTTTTTTTCAAATTTTAATGCCCTTAATTTCAATGGGTGCCTCAAGGTTTTTTTTTTTTTTTTTTCTCCGTATAATTTTATATTCAAATGTTTTTCTATCAATAAAAAGTTTTGATTCTTATTATATTATATTTGTTTGTAGCTTAAAAACTACACAATACCTCTTCATTGTGAAAAATTGTAAACATAATATTTATCTGCATGTCTTCATTTATAAATGTATTTTTATTTAAATTTATGCATATATTTCCCCTTATTCAAATAATTTCGTCCAATAAGTATAGCATAAACATAAAATTCCAATTAACACAATATAGAAATGGACACGGGGTTGGCAATACAGGACCCGAAAGACACGACGGTGATGAGGGTTGATTGAACCTTCTACTGACAACTCTAAACGTGTGCCAGCATCCGATATTTTTATAATATAGGTATTGTAAAACTTGGTGGAAAGATAACGTTACTGAAGTTGACCAATGGTCGATGATTCACAATAACGTAACAGCAAACAAAGTTATTTAATCAGAAAACAATGTGTTAAAAACGTTTTTAAATATAAGTATATTACTGACCTATGTAAATATTTATTGTAAAGTTTCGTACATAGCGATACCATTAATGTTAATAAAATTCTATTTATTTCGGAATAGCGCTGATTGAGTTATTCAAGATAAACATCTTTCTATTTTGTCTATTTTTATTTTATAATAATTTTCATGTAGGCTCGGAACTAATTTAAAAACATTATTAGTTAGTATAAACAGTAATTATTATGATAGACTATATAAATTCATGACTTTAAAAACATTTAATAAATAAACTGAATATTTATAGTTTAAATTAATAAATTATATAAATTAATTAATACAAAAGTAATATAAACAAATGAATAAATACAAAATAACTCTATACAGGATGCATGACTCTAAATGGTTTGAATAAAATTCAAATAAAAGATATATCACTGCTATATGTAAAAGTGTGTACATTTTATAAAGTACCTACCTAAAAAAAAAAAAAAAAAAAAAAATTCTAAGACCAAATGATCCAAGAATTAATAAGAACATCCAGAAATAATTGTTTCTTTTAGAGAAAATGTTATAACTGAATTGAAAAACAAGTATAAAATATACCAGAAGTATCGATAAAGTAAAATAGACCAGCAGAACCTTTTTAGTATTGATTTCCCTAGGGAAGGAGCTGACTTGGCTTTAAATATATTCCAATTCTATTAAAGATTTATCAGTGATATTGGATTTGTCTTATCACTTTATTGATAGTGAAATTCATTTAAAAGATAATTTCCAGAAACAGGAAGATTTAAAAAAAGATTAAAATGTTTCAATTTGTTTTTTTTTTTAATTAATAAAAATTTCTAAAAAAAGTTATAGAATATATTTGATACTAATTTAATAACTAAAAAATACAGATGCTTTATCATTATAGATCTTGAATAATATTTGTCTCTATTACAAATACTATTACACATATAAAAACATTTTTAATATAAACCTAGTACTGAAATAATTAATTAACTGATATTTTGGTTTATTATTTTCAATAATGAACAATTGTAATCGAACGAAAAATTCAAAAACTTAACCCCCTCTCAAAATTTGAGGTTTTACGTTTTCTTTACGTAGGATACGAAAAACGAATATTTTTTTTTCCCGTCCAACGTCCGCCGTCCTTGCATTTTCTCCGAAGCTACTCTACCGATTTTTTTCAAATTTTGATTTAAAATCAGAGGGCATCCGAGGATGATCTTCTTCCGTCGATATTACTTTCCGCCTTTTACTTTCAAAATGGCAGCCAAAAAACCTGCGTTGCTTTAGATTGTAGCGCCTAAAAAATGTAGCGGTTTCAATGAAACTTGGCTAAGGCCTTCTTCTTTATGCCCTTTAAATTTACCTACATAACATACTTCAACGAAACGAAGCTGGAAAAAAAGTTACGAGGAGTGATGAGGGTCCAAATAACTCAAAAAGTATATACTTTTTTTGACAATGTGATAATTTTTTCAAAAAATCAACTTTTAATCTTTTTTATGAAATTTTGGTTGTCAGCCATACAATAATATACTTACTTAAACATATATTTAAAAAAAATATATGTTCTTAATAATATAAGTATACTTTACGAATGACGTATTAGCACACGTAAATCAATTAAAACGTCACATGAGAGAAATAAAAGGAGGCGTCTGAAATTTTCCAGAGAACTTTGGATGAGAAAGATTGAATTTGGTTTTATATATAATTTCTTTAAATATTGCTATTCTCTATAACGCGATGCCACATAACGAAATTTGTCTTATGAAGACTTAATAAATAGTTAATTTATTCGTCAGCGATAATTTTGAACGTCTGTCAATGAGCCTAGAAAGAAGTCCGAATCGCTGATTAAATTATTTTATTTTCAGTATTAAGTGGTTGACCCACTTACAGGAATTCGGTATATGAGTATATGGATATTGCTGGAAAATACTAGGGGAAGGGAGTCACATCAAACTGTAAATTAAGTAAATAGGTTCTAATTTTACTGTAATATACTGTAATTTTTTAGATAAGAGAAACCTAATGAAAAATTAGAAGAGTTAAATGCAAAAGTATATAAGTTATACAAATTCTTTATTTATAGTAACTAAAATTGTCAAGTATTGGTAAAAATAATGAGCTCAAGTTCATTTTCGTGCTCCATCTTTTAGCTCCACAAGGTATGTCGGCCAAGTGTTGTTGCAGTACCTTTCTAAATGTTGTGATTTATTATCTTTTTTTGCATGATTTTTAATTTTAAAGATAAATAGCTGCTTTTTTTTTGTACTTTTTGCCATTTGAATTGGCTTTTGGACTAGTAACATTGGACATTTCTATCCTCCACCCTTTAACTCAATCTTTGTCGTCTAAGTGTTCTTGCAGTATCTTTCTGGATGTTGTGGAATTAATTATCTTTGTTATGAGAGGGACCTCATTTTCAGAATATGTAAAACAAGTCAATTTTCGTTTAGAGGATCAACTCAAACTGTTTATTTAAGAATGTTTAAGTTTATTCATGAAAAAAAAAAATTCTACTTTAAGCACACCAGTGAATTTTTGCAGTGTTTTTGCATTTGGATTAAAATATCTCAGAAACTAAAAATCGGACCTGTACAATGTAAGGGAAATGTTCATAATTTTATCATCTTCGTAATGAGCTATTACTCAAAATTGTATATTTACGTGACGCCGTGTAAGAGAGGCAATAAGAGAAAAATGGAACAAATACGGTTGAACATATGGGTTAAATATTTAAGAAACTAGAAATCGGACCTTCATACTAAGCTATTATTCGAAATTGTATCTTAGTACTGTGTTATATAGACGAAAAGGGAAAAATAGTGTCGAAAACGAACTGATATAATTTTTATTAAAGATATGGATTAAAATATTTCAAAAACTAAAAATCAGATCTGTATACTATAAATAAGGGAAATTTTCAGCATTTCATCCTCTTTGTAATGAAATATTACTCAAAATTGGAATTTAACGCTACGCCGTATTAGAGAGGGGGAAAGGGGAAGTTATAGCGTCACTAGAGTGCTTAAAGTATAAAAGAGCCATAATTTTCCTGTTACACCAGGTCTGCATCGATCCTAGTGTCGGGAAATCTTCTTGAGGCACACACATTAGTCTGTGAAGCACACACTTAAAGCACGAGCTCTATAAACTGGGTACTTTTAATTAAGTAATAAAGAGAGAAAACCAGGCAGTTTAGTACGACTTCGGCCAAATCACATCCTTTCACAACAAAAATGATACTTCTATACAGACAAATGGAGTTTCTTTTTATTTTCGACAACGTAATTTCAACGTAACCAATAATGAACTGGTTACTTGTGTGGAGAAGTATCATATGTTATATAATTATAATAATCACTGCCAACAGGAGAATGGGAGGAGTCTACTCTGCGGATGGACAGATCGTGGTACGGGAAGGAAGAGGCCACCACAACCACGCAGCTACAAGTCGCCACACTCAACAGCATCACCATCACCACCAGCAGCACAACCACAGGTCAGCAATTTTGGACTTTTAAATAATTAACAACGCATGTTTGATAGATATCGTCGGAACCATGTCAAAGTAACGCATGAAAAAAATCCAAAAAATTCAAATTTGTAAGGTTACCACAGTGCTCCTTACCACATATATGGCAAAATGTCAAATCCGAACGGCGCACAGTGGAACGAGTAAGGGAAAACTCGCGATATCGGCTAAATCTATTATTTTATTTCAATTGAATTATTTAATAAAAACATTGAAAAATATCTATTTTGCCAACTGAAAATATTCTTACAATTTACAGAAGGTTGAAATAGTTTTTGGAGTTATACATATATATATATATATATATATATATATATATATATATATATATATATATATGTACATATTGTAATAAGAAATAATCATAGTCGAAATTTTAAATTGAGCAAATTCACATTCGTTACTTTAACATGGTGCCAAAAATATGATTATGATTAAGTTATAAAAATTAAATTACTGTAATCGTAATCACGATGCTTAATTATGGCTATAGCTAATTTAACTATAGCAATTACAGCAATCATAGTGCTATAATATTTAAATATGAAATAGTCAAGACGATTAAGTTACATTTTAAGCTGTAATCATGATAAATTGATTATGATTACATCAATTATGATTACAACAGCAAATTCACATGCGTTACTTTTAACATTATACCAAAGATATATTTAACAACAGAACTCATTGCAATCATAAATAAAACAAAATCTGTGTTTATTTTTTAAAAATATTTAAGTAATTAAACAGAACCAAAACATACGAATTGATGTATACCACATCAAAATACAGGAATTATGTTATAGTATAGCTTACAGTATAAGCACCATGTTCCGTGAAACCTACCATTATTGAAGACAAAAAAATGTTCCATAGAATAAACAAAATTCACTTTCTTATATTAAAAAAGAGAAATAAATAAAACACAATTTTCATGATTTAATTTATTTCTTTAATTCCGAAAGAGAAAAATAAGCTTTATTGTAATTTATTTATTGCACTAATAGGTCGTTGTTGTTTGTGTCTAGGACCCGAAACATATACCTGATACTTTTTATTAATGACAAGAACCCAATATTTTTGTTTCATTAAATTGAAATAATTTTATATCATTAAATAATTTATATCAAATCAATAACCAATAAAATCTCAATCTTTCGGCAAGTTCTGACATCTAACATAATCACAAAAACCATTATCAACTGGAATGAAATCAGGCAATAGACTATAAAGAAATATTTACATTAAAAAGATCTTCACAAAAGGATAAATGTTAAATTAGGTACACAGGTGTGAAAAGCTGATAGTAAGCAGAGTAATACTGGACATGTATTTTCGATCACAGTCATATCAAATATGTAATAGCAGTTCCGATAGCGAAGTCTCATATTGATAGATCAAACACATTTCAACTTAAAAATACGTATAGACAATAGTAATTTATGTTTTATTTGATGAATATCATACTTGGACAACAATTACTAGTTAATATATAAAAAGAAATAATGTATATAATGAATAGTTTCAGAATTTTTGGTATTTCTAAAACGCTTCACGAAATTTTATAACAACGTTCATAACATATAATTTTCCATAATTAAGCAAATAGCAATTTGATTATTGTTTGTTGAAAATCTTTAGTCTTGATAGAGAAATAAATTCCAATTAATCTATTAAATCCAAAACTTAGATCAATTCATTGATATTTAAAAATCTAAATACAGGATGATCAAGCAGGTTAATTTATTTTTATTTTAAAGCTTTCTAGAACAAAATACCTAGAATACCTGAAATTTATCTTAACCATAATGCCTTCTCTTGATTTCAAAAGTAAAATAATACACATACATATTTTTTTAAAATTCGATGCAATTAATAATTATTTCAAAACCAAACTGCACAAGCTAATGACACTGAAAGATATTGCAGCTGGGTAAGTACCACTTCCACTGTAGACTTAGCGGTTTTTATCTCAGTTTTCGTTCCAGCAGCTTTACAGATCGTTACTTCCCTTTCTTTTAGGTGTTGTTAGTTCTGGCACTTCTTATTGTGCCCGCGATGTTTAACTAAGCTTGCTTCACAAAAATACCAACTAAAAAAAAAATGTAATAAACATTGTTCGTAATTAATCTGTCAGTATACAGTGACTTGCAATGGAATTAATACACCTCGTAGACAAAATATTTCAATGGTTACAGTAAATAAATAAAAACCGAAACTAAAAAATGTGCAAACTCAATAAAATTAAGATATTCCACTGCGATTATTTAAAAAAAAAAAATGGATAATTTTAACTCACAGTCAAAATGACACATCTCACTTCTTGTTCACTTTTAATGCTATTAATTTCGGTCAACACCTTTTGGTAAGTGATAGACTTAACCTGTACCTTCCTTCGAGGAGATATTTTTTAAAGTCTTCTTTAACAAGAAGTACATATATACACACAAAGACGACTTTGCGGGACTTGGTTATTTAGATTCAGAGGACTTCAAAACGGGCATTTTCGTTGAAAATTCAGATTCGAAAATTTTCACGATCGCAATAGTTTCTCTTACTATATATTACATATATAGGTAAGTAAAAGTAAAAGTACATGAAGTCATATTTATTTCTTATCGTTCTTTCCGGGCTGGAGGAACCATATGAGTTGATAATACTCAATTTTATTTTTTTATATTTTTTTGGAGACCGGTTTACTGTCTTTCAAAACAAAACCAGACTAAAATTTAATGCAATTAGTATTCCAAGTTCGAAACGGGAAATTTAAAGAAATAAAGGATGAAGTCAAGTCATCTACAGTCGTGGATTCAGAGAAAAGAGTTGCAGATCGACAGGAAGACCGATCCATAGAAGTACCCTTATGTGCAGCAATAAGGTGATCCCGAATTTTCTTGTAACATTCTTTACTTGCATTAAAGAGGAATTCCTCGTAATTTGGTTTGTTGTTTATTTTTTTTGTGTATTAAAAATTATACTTTTTTTATGATTACAGTCCACTTATTAATTTTAAAACTTTAAACCAAATGTTTCATAGTTCAATATGATTTTATTCTACATACATGATCTTTTCTGGATTAATACAATTTTTTCACCTGTCCATTACTAGAATATATAAGCAGACAGTTAATATTTACGCTTACACGGTCCGCAAAATATATAAAGTTTTTTATATTAAATTTAATTCAATGTGAATATATGTGGAGTATCAACTATATCCGATCAATAGAAGTACCCTTAAGAGCAACAATAAGGTGATCCCGGATTTTCTTGTAACCTTCTTTACTTGGACTAAGGAGGAATTCCTCGTAATTTGGTTTGTTATTGTATTTTGTTATGTGTATTTAGAATTATACATTTTTATGATTACAGTCTACTTATTATTTATAAAACTTTTAACCAAATATTTCATAGTTCAATATTAGTTTATTGTACATATATGATATTTTATGGATTAATACAATTTTTTTGATCTGTCCATTACTAGAATATATAAGCAGGCAGTTAATATTTACGCTAGTACGGTAAGCACAAAACATAACGTTTTTACTTTCCAACCTATATTAGGTAAGGAAAGTATTGCGATCGGGTCAAATTTCCGATATGTGGTTTTCGACGGATCTATACGTTTCAGAGTCCCTTGAGTCCGAAAAACACATTTTTAGCCATTGGTCTGTCTGTGCCAAGATTTTCTCGGAAACTACTGAACCAATTTTGTTGCTTTTTTTTTTATTTTGTAGGGTTTTGACCAGTGATACCTGTGACAGAAATTCGGAGCTCCATGCGCAATAGCATTGCGCTCAATAAATGAAAAACATGTTTTTCTATAGACTGTAGCGCAAAAATGGCACTAACGATTTTGATGAAACTTGCCTATAATGTTCTAATAATTTTCCTTTCAATTTTCGTATATGGAATAAATTCCCGAGAAAATTTAGGAAAAAACGGATTCCGACGGATCTATAAGTTTCGGAACCCCCTGAGTTAACGGGTTAACGGTGAAGGGTTAAAAATCGTTCAGTTTGGACAACTATTAACGAAGTTACAGCTATTCAATTTCCAGTGTAAGATTATGGGTTCATAACCTAGTGTCAGAAAGGGATGAATGAGAGAAAAAAGATGAATAAGTGAAAGTAAGAAAATCTGTTATCCGCATCACACAAGCTTCACTATTTCCTCTACTTTTAACAGAAATTATTGTTTGACAAAATTAAAATATGGCAAAAACTTTTTAATCAGCAATATTAGAGAGTATTGAAATTTTTACACTGATCTGCTTCAAGTCGGTTTACATTGTTTTAGTTTATCAAATAAATCGTACTCAAATCTTTTCTTTGATCCATTTTCAGGAAAATAAATCTAATTAAATTTTTATTTTGTTTCTTCATGAACATGTGTAAAGATATAAAAACTTTTCTGAAATAGGTAGGAAAGTCGTGTGAGTGGACAAACCAGATTTTTGATATTACATTTAATTTAATGTGAATTACATTTTTTATCAACACAATGTTATAATGATTCGATAAAGGGTAAAACATTTTATAATTTAAAAAAAACATCAGTCAACTATATTATTATTGCATTATATGTTTATATTTGAGTATTTTGTTTTTTATTTGATTACTTTATTCACATCTGTCACATATAAAAGATTTTTGGCATTTTTTTTTTATTATATATAATGGTATAAAAAATTATAAGGAAAGCTCGATATTGAAGAATAATATTCAATATATCCTCTCGGAATTGATTCGTTCCTTATTTCAAGAAAGTTCTCTCGCATTGTTCTTGAGAGTTATGTACTGGTTATGTAGATTGATAATAAATGTCTAACAAACCTAACATTTTTTATTAAAAAAAAAAAAAAAAAAAAAAAAAAAAAAAAAAAAAAAAAAAAAAAAAAAAAAAAGGAAAAGAGAAGACCCTCCAAAAGAAGATGATTAGAAGTAAGCAGAAGGGATCCAGGGAAAAATGGCTTCGTTAGTGGGTTCCTCAGTTGCCCAGGACGAGTCCCAAGCGGATACAAGTCCCGGCAGAATTTTTTATCTTGGAACTTTATAACAATATAACTTGGGAACTAGAATTAATTTTAACATGTCCTACCGACATTTCGCGGCATGTTTAATATCATAGAATAACATTTCAGTGAACTTTATAGTTAATGCGATTAAAAGTTTTAAAAATAAATATTTATTTATTTGTTTTTGTCCTCAAACCTAAAGGGCAATTGCCAGTATTCTGTTTTAGTCCATAGAGTACAGACCCCTTTTTATCAAATTATTAACATCCGGCTGAAACTTCGTAAATAGCTTCATCTCATCCCTACTGCAACTATTTTATTTACGAAAATTCTAGGGGCGTCTTCAACCTGGAGGTCAGAAAACTGTCGTCTATTTAATTAGGTAATAAATACTCGTATATACCCATTTCTTCCCACTTTAATCGTAAGATAACATGAGAACAAAGTAGAGAAAAAAGTGGTATTCAACAATATTGAGACTTTTGGCATGACATCCGCCCCCAAATTGGCGATTAAGGAGGCCAAACGGCTCAACATTTTTTAACACCACCTTATCTTATGATTAAAGTGGAAAGCAATTGGGTATATACGAGTTTTAGTACCTAATTAAATAGACAATGTTTGGTGATCTCCAGATTGAAAACTTCCCAATTCTGAGGATTCCCGTAAATAAAATATTTCTAGGTTACGAGGAGCTGAAGCTATTTACGAAGTTATAGTCGGATGTTAATAATTTGATAAAAAAGGGGCTGTACCATGGGCGATATGTTTTTCATTTTTTCCTTATATGTTTTGGTATAGACTGAAAAATTCATATCATAATTATATTCGATGTTGTTTTCGCTGAGTTCCGGAATGCACTTAATCCGTAACAACTATTAATATTAACTTTTATTTAATTTAATCATGCATTGACCTTTCTCATGACCTTTAACAAAGCATAAATGCACAAAGCCCTAGATAGCCAGGTCAAGCTATCTCTGATAGCTTAGAAATAGTAATAGCTAGAAAGAAATTTCTAGAATGTATTGACTGGACAGAAGACACTTATCAAGACTTAGGGAACAATAACCGTTTTCAGCAAAAGAGCACTTTCTCACAGACTTCATGTCAATTCTAAAAGATAAGGATATCAATTCTTAATAGTTGATAACTTCATTTACACGCTTCCTAGACCGACCAGAATTGATTCATTCCCCCTACTATTCCTGAGCATATAACCTCCATGATCCTCAAACCAAACCATTTATGCAGTTGCATTCTTCATCATGTAGTCAAGTCATATATCCATAGTATATTACTCTGTATTTTAGAGTAAGCCATTTGTAACATTATGAATAAAAGCATTATTTATAAAGTCTCCACTGCCTCCGATTCGTTAACTGCTGTCTTAAGAGAGATTTATGAGGTTTCCTCTATCTAGTTCTATAGAGGAAGGTTCGCGTGGTTTTATATTTAAGGCAGTCTAATAGTGCTTGACCGTCATTAACAAAGAGCCACTGTGTGCGAATGGGTGGTACGAAAAATTACCAAGATTATTTTTAGATTTTCGGTATTCCTCTAATATAATTTGAAAATTAAACCTGCAATTTTCGAATTGTGGTCTTTAATGAGGTATGGCAGTAAAAAAAGTGTAATAAGCATTATTTCAATATTAAACGTATAAATTATTTTACCTTTGATCGCATTTAAAATAGTCGATGAGAGCTAACAGTTGTTAAAGATCCCGCACGAGAAGCCTAGCGTGACCAGCTCACCGCTTCGACCAATTGGCCATAATTACATCGACGCCCTCTCGTGGCCAGACTTCACTGACCATAGCGGACCACCTCTAAGTTCGATATGGCTCAAGGGATTATATTAACCATAGGTAATGGAGTATACTGAATACTTTATTTATTTATATAATATCTTTCCTATTCCAAACGATCAACTCCCGACACCCTTCCTACATCTACAGTCTCCTACAGTTTAAACCCGTGGTCCACTCCCAGAAAACAAGATCCCGTGTTTCCGACCTTCATATCCCTTCCCATAGAACTAAGAAGTTTGAATATTCCTTTATTGCCCGATCCACTGCCTTCTGAAATCCGTCATGCCTCTTCCTTGTCCTCATTTAAATATCATCTTTACCAATTCCTTCTCACATCCCAAAATGACGTTATACAATAAAATAAATAACGCGAAACAGATTTTGACTGAGGTGAATGGTTGTAAAAATTGATAGAGTTGAGAGAAAATGGTGTTATTTTTACTTGTTTTAATTTAGTTTTACTGAAGATATTATATATTCTTTAACATTGACTAATGTAATTTTTATTTTTTGTTCATATCTGTTAATTATAAGGGACTTTGTCCCAGAATAAAGTTTCCTTTCTATCTATCTATCTACATAATTATAATATTGATCCAAAAAACTATCTTTCCATATACTAAATCAAAAAGACAGTTCTCAAGTAATATGTGATGTATCATTTATGTTTTATTTATCATGACATTCCCTTCCATATATATCGGGGCTATTACCACAATCATTTTGCTTTACTTCGGTAAATGATAATAAGTGGACTGCATCTATTCCATAACGGTGAACTAAAAATTATGATATATTAAATTTTTTTGCGGTATTTCAAATTAAATTGTAATGCTGATTTTGTAACTGTGGTCAAATTTATAACAACAAAATGATCCTATTGAGATAGTGAATTCATTTCGAATGAGTTTAAAAGAACTATTAATTTTGTATTTAAATTAGGTAGGTTGGTGGCCAATTTTAATTGATTCAACTTGCGGTGGTTGTGTGGTCATGTTTTCCCTGCAAGTCTCTTTGAGGATTTTAAGGACTCTATTCCATGTCCTTTATGATTTATAGTTGAAAAACAAAAGACAACTCTTTATAGTTCTAGTGCTGGATCCAGCTTACATTTCAGATAGACAGGAAGCCTTATCAAATTCTGCTTATCTCCTACTTGTCTAGACTCTATCAGGGAGTTATATCCTGATTCCATTAGCTTGCCAAGAGATGGCGACAGTGTCGCTGTTTTTTTTAAATTATTTAAATGAAATTAATAATTATTTACTGTTTAATCACGTTGTTCCTTAAACAATCTATTTACAATAATACATCGATAAACTATGGATCAGATTTTAATAGGCCCTTTATAACACGAGGTTAAACTATCAGACTGAAAACTGACAGGCACATGCGCAGTACGATTTTTCCGTTGCAGGAGAATGAGGGATAAAGGTTTTAGACTGGAAAAAAACTGAACTGCGCATGCGCTACCAGTTTTATCAGAGTCAAAACTTAATGTTGACACCTACCAGGGACAATGTGAATTTGTAACTCACAGCACTATAACTTTGAAGGGTTGTCATCCTATTTTTCATATGAAAAACGAAAAAAAAATAGGATGATAGACCACCGCATTTGGTGTAGCCTTAGGCACTCACGGCATTATATCACCGTGAAAGCCCGGCTTTCCTTATCTGAGCTATAGCATAGCCATAAAACGATAACGCTCTATGAACTTAATATGGTGACTGATGCACGATATAGGGTTCGGTATATAAAATAAAATAAATAAATTATGAAATAAATATAAATTTAGATTTATATTAATAACTAATCTATAGAAACATTTAATAAACAGATTTTTCTGTTGCGAATTTCTTTAGAGGATTAAAAGGAAAGACATATCTCTAGTTAAAGATAGATAAAATAGGGTCAGTTTTTGAAAAAATCACAAAATCTCATTTTCGGTATTAATGAAGGAAATGATAATTAACAAACGAATGAAATTTAATAAATTAGAACAGATATGGTTTATATCATATTACATGTCGGTTGATCAACTTAATTTAATCACATATCTATGAGACGAAATGCTCCCGTAAAGGCCACTAACCTGTCATATAAATAAAGAAACGTGCCACGAAACTTTGATTAAAGTTAATAATATAATTCCTACTAGATAATTGAATAAAACAATACTCTTGTGAAAATTATATTAGCGAAAGCAAATCTTGCAACATTCAAAGTGACTGATAGGGTGTATTACACATTTATCGGTTTGGTCTAAATAGTGAAATTAGATGCTGGAGCGGCATTAACTAAGACAGTGCAAGTAAATTGGTACGAGAAGAGAGGGCTGCTGAGGCGCTAAAACGTTTTAATTTGGAGCTTTATTTCCATTTTATTAAAGAACTTCCTCCCCACTCGTCTCATTCCCGTGAATACAAGGAAGAAGCCGCGTGGAAAAGATTGCCTCCATCAAAATGACCGGTTCAGTCAATTCCCAAAACTTGTGTTCGAATATTCAGATAAGTAGGGGTAAAATTACCAGTTCTCAGTCAAATCTATATTCAAAATATATACTTTTTTTTTTAAATCATAAGTGCTTTTTACTTTTATAAAAAAAAAATTTTCTTACCCTCCAAAATGTTTAATGAAACAATTACATATATAGTAAACTTTTATAAAAAATAAACAAGACATAAAATTTTAATCTTTACCAAAATTTAATCTTAACGAGACTAAAAATTTACCTTAATCTCTTTTTCACAATAGAAAGAAAGCATTAATTTAATAGTAACAGCACTATAATTAAGATATCTATTGTCCACAACATATTACAATAACAAGACTTATGAATTACAGTTTTCAATTGAATTATTAAAAAATTAAAATAATATTTGCTATCATCAATACCTCTAAATGCATAAAGAGAAATTATCAATTCTTTAATCCTCATACCTAACATAAATTACCGGTTTATTTCTGTAAATTCAGAAGAACAAAATAGTATGCATTTTATGATATGGAATAATTATTGTATTATACGGTATAGAGATTAATAGCAGTAACTTTTCTATTCAATAACAACATAAATTAAATTAAATACAGATAAATAAATAAACATAAATTAAATACAGAAATTTTATCAAACGAAAATCGCCATGCATTTTAATGAATATGCATTGATGTTTTTATTTTCTCCTTAGCCCAAATCCATTATGAAACTAGATAAACTAATTGAAATTCGGTAGAAAAATACGAATACGGAAAAATAAATTGCAGAGGAATACGTTCGTAAAACTCTCTCAACTACATTAAATTAAAATTCCTACCCAACATAATAGAAGTAACTTCAAAAATAAATCCACGGTGAACTTCAGAAACTCAAAAGAAAGTTGGAGGACGGATTCCCCAGACCCCAAGAGACTATTAAGTAAGATTAATGCTTCGGTACTATACCGAAGTTCTGACTTCTGAAGAAATTCGAGATATTTTACAAGTTGTGTAGTGCAAGGATAATGAAGGAAAAACTCTTTACAAAGAAACTAGGATTTTTTTTTTCTGTCACACAATGTTGATGGCAACATAAGTTCACATAAATTCATTATGGATAAACCTAAAAGGCACAAACGCTAAGCGGCATGAATAACAGAATCTTAATTATTTATGTTAAAACATACGCACATATATTTCAATAAAAATAACTAATTATCAAAAAAGCAGTAACGAATATGAACCTGGCATGACCCGTGTGAGAAACAAAACAAAATAAAAACATACATACTGTTTTATTTTAAAATAAAAAATAAATTAAACACCTACTAACTATCCGCAGATAGGATAAATGCCTTCCATCACATAAATTAAAATCACTACATATAATACCTTTTACAGATTTCAGGAGGAATGGATCAAAAGGTAAAACTTACTACATTTACAATAAAATGTATTTCCACGGACAGAGGTGCCAAAATTTTTTAAAATATTTTTACGTAGACACCAAGACTTGATACTTGACACAAGACTTGATAGACCAAAGGCCAGTTTACTTATAATAACTGGCGAAAAGGCTCTGCATTTTAAAGCGCAAAGTATACCGATTCAAAAAATATCGTAATTCTTGCCGAAATCTTTTGAAGTGTTGTGATAGCCGTGGAGTACTTTTCACATATTTATGTTTTAAATATTAAAGTATTGCTATTTAATAGACTTCTTCTTCTTCGGATCTACAATCCACATGGGGTCGAGGTCTCCTAAAACATCAGTCGCCAGTCATCTTTGTTTAGAGCAGGCGATTTCCAATCTCGAATATGGAAAATGTATCTCGCATAAGCCGCCACACCATCATCACAACGCAGTTGAGGTCTTCCGATCGCCTTCTTACCAATAGCTGTTCAATTAGGAGCTTCCTTGGAATTTGGATATTAGGTATCCACATGGCCTGCCCAGCGGAGTCGACCAATCTTAATAAATCTAAACAAATTACCCTCCTGGAAAAGTTCCTACAGTCCCACCGTATGATATTCATTGACAAATTAAAATTCTGTTGGAACGGCAAATGGAGGATAATAGCTCTAGAATACTTCTGAAAATGCAGAAAGACTTCTATGGCTTCTACACTGTCAGTTAGAGACTTTGTTGGTTTTAACATCAAAGTAATCGAATTATATGATTTATTATATACTTTTTTTTTATTTGTTAATGATATTTACAACTGTATTAAAGAAATACATTTAGTAGATTTGAACATATGGATATAATGACGTGAAAACACTTGTTGAGAAACTACCCAATAGTAGCATTCTAATGATATGTCTACATTAAGAGATCACAGGGACATCTTCTTTTCAGACGCCTCGGAGGGTTATCAGGAATCGAAGAGGAAGTAAGGTTAGAAACGAAAGGGATGGGATGATTCTGAAATTTATTGTGGAAGATAGGTAACTGGTTTGGGCCAGATCTGAAATTATATACTTATAATTTTATTTTGTATACATTACGCACGGGAACCCACCGTTCTCATCTTGACTTACCCCCTCTCGCGTTTTCTACGTAAGAAGTTCAGGTGCTAGATAAAGCGCCCTGCCTAGACACTACTTACTCATTTGCCGTCATCAGGACAATACCCCAAGGCTATCTTGTGCCTACATACCATCAGACCATCGTCTACAATAGTCTGGACGTAGAAACAGAGAAGGTTACGAAGCGCCAGGCGACTGGTATTGAATCTACAGATGTGAGGACGCCTTCCACCTCTCCCTCATTAATCATTGTATGGTTAAAATTGTTTTTTTATAAAGTAACCCAATTAACAAAGAATGATCCTTCAGGGATAAACTTTTACAAGCAATAAACCAATCTAATAACATTAAACGTTATGTTATTCACAAATATCCAAATACGCCCTTCTTCCCCATTATTGTACATATACTCTTAATAAGTGAGAGAATTACAAACCAATGATGTACTACATCGCTTAAACGTGCAATGAATTGGGAAGAAGTATGTCTAGAAGACATCTCACTGGGGTATAAGAGTACTCATTTCACAAACTATGGGAAACACATTATTTATTGAACTTAACTAACAGTGACATTATTACTAAATCAATCTATTATATTTCTTTTGATACTGGCAGCAGATGAAAACTAAAAAAAAAAAAAGGAACAAAAATACTAGCATTGTGAAATGACCAGTTATGCATTTGTTTGTCCAATAGTATGTGAAATGTCTAAACGCACCTTATCTCTCTCTCTCTCTCTCTCTCTCTCTCTCTCTCTCTCTCTCTCTCTCTGTTTATAGATATGTATTTATAAAAATACGAATTCGATCAAAACAATGAGGCAGATATATTGTGTTTCAACCACTCTTGCGGCTTTTAACTCAGTTAGATTCTTTCCTTAACGCGCAACTAGATGGCAGCACCAAGATTACTACTGAATTGGTGAACACAGCAGTACTTTTTTTGTCCACTATTAATAAGTCTTTGCACATTAATTTATAATATGCATTATTATAATATGTATACACACTTTGAATTATGAGTAATTGTGCCAGTCCGAAATGTTCTATTTTTTAAAAATATAAAACATTAAACATTTTATCAGCTCAGTAATATATTAGAAGAATTTCTCCAGCAATCATAAGCTGTGACATTATCCATAAAAAGGATTATTATAAAAAATAATAATAATATTTTCTATATTCGTAATAAATTAGTTCAATAATTATTTTAAAAAATTAAGATAATATTTATTTATGGCTAATTTTCCGAAAAGCAATGATTATTTCAATGATAATAAACTTAAATAGGGCTACGTTAGGAAAGAATTAAACTTCATTCAGCCCGATTTTAATCATGAAAAAGTTTACTGGCCTCGGTTTCGAGAGAAAATTTTAAAAAAAAATTACAATAAACAGATCGAATTAAAAAAAAAAAATTCTGAATAGCTTGATACTTAGTTAACAAATTATACTATACGATTCGAGTACTTAAATAATTAATAATTAACTGACATCTCAATATTATGATTCAATATATAGATGAATGAAATCTCAGAACTATTTTCCTTTTTGTTATAGAACAAACATCGAAAAATAAAGAAAAAATCTTTCATAAAAGAGCTTTTTAAGGACGCTAGAAACGAATCTGCATAGATTTTTCACGACGATTTACTTGGCCTATTTTACTGGGTGCATCAATTGGTTTTTGTAATTCGTTTATACATATCTATACATTTTAATTCGTTTAATGCAATAAATAATTATATCTTCTTATATAAAAAAAAAGAAAAAAGACGGATACATTACAACTAATAAAGCCACAGAGATATCAAAAATGTTGGACCTGGACAAGAACCCCAGACATGAATATTTTTCGACCTAGAAATAACAAAAAAGGTTTCATTGAAATCGGTGACACAACTTCCGCAACCTTGCCTAGTAAAACCTAGTAATTATATCTCTCCTAATTAGTAATTCTCAATTCAAATTATTTCACTTATTATTCAGTACTTATTATTATTATTCAGTTCATTACTATAGAATCCACCAATCGATTGAATTCAGCGATTTATGCTGAGTTTAGATATCACCAGCTGAATTCCATTAGATGGTTGACATTCCTAGAAGTAATAAAACACATGAAATCATCGATGAATTCGGAAACTTCCTCAGTTTTTGAAAAAATAAGATAAAAAGTAGTTCCGATTATTAATATATATATATACATCGAACGTTGGTCTTGAACAAGTAGGAGGAACGCTCCAGTTATGGACAGCGGGCCCAGTTATGGACAGGTTGGACTTTAAATGTAAATAATAAGCTTCCTTATTGATTTAAACCTCTTTTGACAAATGTCTGAACCAAATTCCTAAAAGAAAATTTTTAAATTCCTATCATTCTTTTTTATGTAGTGAATGCTCTTGAGATCCAGTGTATTTCATACATAACTAATAACAGCTTTTCTAAGATCAAGTTTAACATTTATATTATCTTATCTTTATGATTAAATGAAGATTTTACAATTTTTCAAAGGTATCACCATTACTGGCACGAACTCCCTGTCAATTGCTAGAAAAATTTTGGGGTGTCCACCACTAGTGCAAAGAGGTATTTTTTTTAATGGAGATTATTCCTGCATAATTGAATATTTTTTCAATTTTAAAGTGTTAAATAGAAAAAGGAGATCCTAGAGATTCTAAATGTCCAACGGAGAAGTTTATTAACATAATAATTACGGCGTCGTAAGCCAAAAAATACAAAAACTTCTTTAGCTATGTCCATCACTAGTGTGCTTACCCTAATTCTACCTCTGCTAATCTGAATGTTTGAACATAAGTTTTGAAAATTAAGTGAAACGACCATTTTCATAGGAGCACAATCTTCTCCACGTGGCTTCTTCCTTGTATTTACGGGAGTGAGAAGAGTAGGGGAGGAAGTTCTCTAATAAAATGGAAATAAAGTTCCAAAGTAAAGCGTTTTAGCGCCTCAGCAGCCCTCTCTTCTCGTACCAATTTACTTGCCCTGTCTTAGTTAATGCCGCTCCAGCATCGAGCTTCACTAATAAGACTGGGCCGATAAATAGATAACGCACCCTGTCAGTCACTTTGACTGTTGCAAGATTTGCTTTCGTTAATATAATTCTCACAAGATTATTGTTTGATTCAATTATTTAGAAGGAATTCTATAATCAACTTTAATCAAAATTTTGTGGCACGTTTCTTTATTCATATAGTTACGGAATGGACTTAATCCGTAACAAATAATAATAATTTAACTTTTATTTCATTTAATATGCCAATTGGTGAATCATGTATTGTATTGACCTTTCTCAGGACTCAAAGAATAAAAGAACAAAGCATCCCTAGATAGCCCGGTCAAGCTATCTCTGATAGCTTAGAAATAATTATCTAGAATGTACTGACTGGACACAAGACCCATTATCAAAACTTAGGGAACAATAACCAATTTCAGCCAAAGGGCACTTTCTCACAGACCTCGTCTTAAGAATATTAATTCCTCGATAACTTCCTTTGCCGTCCTCTTCCGACTTTCCTTCACCCCCTTGCTATTCTTGGGTATATAAACCCCATGCTCCTCAGAACAAATTACTCATGCAGTTACATTCTTGAAGTCACACTCTTCACGGTAGGAGATCTGGAGCGAACTCGTGTAGTCAAACCATATAACCATAGTATATTACTCTGTATGTTAGATGCCATTTGTAACAGACATTATGAATAAATCCATTACTTATAAACTCTTCACTGACTCCGATTCGTTAACTATATCACAGGTTCGTGACCTCCACGGAAGCATTTCGTCTCATAGATATGTGATTAAATTAAGTTGATCAACCGATATGAAATATGATATAAACCATATCTGTACTATTTTTTTGTATCTTTTACTAAAGATATGTTTTTTCTTTTAATCCTCTAAAGAAATTTGCAACAAAAAATCTGTTTAGTAAGTGTTCCTATGGAATAGGATATTAATATAAATCTAAATTTAAATTAATTTATTTTAATTAAACACACACACACACAAAAAAAAAAAGATTTAATTGAAATCGGTGACATCACTTTCGCAACTTACCGAGGTAAGTAGAAAAATAAATGATAGAAGGTGGGTTTCTCATAAGCTAAACGCCAGAATCGGGCATTAAAAACGTATCCAAGAATCCAGGACTCCTGAGTATCATTATCAGTATTTCATAAGGGCTCAGGATGACTTTTCTGATTTGTGAACCATCCCTAAAATACACAATTTGTGAAACTGTATTATCTTCCTCAGGGCTGTAAACAATATAATGTTCGCGGGGAATATTAAGCCTGTCCCTAGGCTATAGATACAGTTAAAATCGATACATGATTCAATCCCTAACAGTATATCCATAAAGCAAAGGGTTGTTGTGTCCCTGATTTCGAGTTGTCGATGCTTGCAGTCGGTAAATCTCATATTACACATAATTCATGTCCATTGCTGTTCGGTCTGGTTTACCTTGTCATTTTGAGACTTAGTAATTTATTGAACTTGTCAGAAGCGATATCAACCGATGGCGGGCGATACAAGTCAGTTCGGCTTATGAATGCGCATAACTAACATGAAAATTTATTTAAATAAATGTGTCACTGGCTAATAATTTAAAAAAAAAATAGTTTAGTTGGTTTCATCAAATTCTTATCTTTCCAGCATTTTTATTCTTATAAAAACCTTTGAAACATTGTTTAAGCATAAGCAGTATTTTTTTGTTCATTGTTATTTATATTTGAATGAAAAAAAAAAAAATGTCATACTATTTCACGGCAGTATACAAGCTACTCAAGACGGAACCTTATTACATTAATTCTACCTCAAAGATAAATTCAAGCAACGGATTTAGCATTGTTCCTTTCTAACGAATATCAAACTCCAATTTCAAATCATCATCTAATACAAAAAACACAAAACGCTGCATAAAATCTAATGAAAGGAAATCTGTACTGATATTTTTAGATTTCGGTTAAGCTAATCAAGCGACAAGTACAAGGTATACAATTTTAAAAATATAATATATATTATTGAAAACAACCAGATTAACCCTGTGGTTTATAATTGAAGGGATTAATAAAACATTTAAAGAAGATCTTAATAAAAGACATCCAGCAATTGGCTTGAAGCTCGATGGCCTTGAAGTAAGAAAGAGAGGAAGTCCAAATTTACCAAAAATATGCATTATAGTTAATATTGCTGTTTTGATTGGCACAATAATCAGGCAAAAATGTGTCAATATATAATATACAACATAGAAACTCTCTCTTGTATGGTAAATATTGTAGAACATACAACTTATATAAAATACAAAGGATATTAGAAAATCTGTTATGCGTTGATAAGCGCATAGATACCACCTTTAAAGATAAAAACAAGATTAAAATTTGACTCATTTATTTAACGCCAAAGGATTGAGTAAGTAGTCTTATTTAAATTTATATGACTAACTAAAAATTAACTGAACCAATCTACTTCTTGCATCAAGGCGTTAATTTTTTTTTTAAATCATATATTTATGTATTTTACTACATATTTATCAGATTAAAAACTGATAAAAATCTGAACTGTGTATACTAATAATGTTGTAATATACGACATCGTAATTTTGAGCTAGTAGCTTTAAATATCTTATCTTGGGTATATGAATGCATTTATTGTTTATTAAACGCAGTTTATTTTTTTATGATACATTGCTGCCTATTTTTTTACACGATAGCTGATTTAAAGTTTTCGGGATGGATAACGAATTATTCACAAAAAAATCAATCAGCTAAACCGTCAGGTCGACCGAAACGTACATGGGAGGATTATGTTCACTGGATGGTGATATGAAAGGAAAAATTGCTGGTGTTGTTTGTTTTGTATCTCTGGGTTCAGTATATTTTCATATTATTATTGCTTGAGGGCGGGGTGGCCGAATGGGCTAAAGCGTGTGCACTGCACCGCGAGTTGCCTGGCAACCGGATAAGAGATTTGAGAAGATTAAAAAAGTATGTGTTCGCATCCCGGGGATTTTAAATTACCCGCCCTCACCCTCCGGCCCAGGAAAATCCCGTACAGCCTAAAAGGTAGGGAAGAAAAAAAGAAAAAAAAACACATTATTATTGCTCGATAAATTAAGATTTTATATTACATATTTCTCGGTATTATTTTACAGCACTTGTGGTATATATCTATAGTAGTAGGTACATAAAGGTCTGTCTGTATATTGGAGAAAAATGTGAATATACGGAACGGCCATAACGACGCATATACGAAAAATATAAAACTTTTCAGTCAATATATTTCAGGACTATATGTATGGTATAATGAACACACTACAAAAGATTTCACGATAATTTACTAACACATTCATATAAGACATATTTACAATTAGCATGCCCAAAAACAGGCTTAGGATGCTCAAAATAAGGTGGATAAGGGATCTTAGCGCTTAAAAAGTATACTAAAATCAAGACAAGAAGAGATAATGCTGGTTACTCCTCTCCCTCATGTCGATAAGTGCTACTAATACTATTCCTATCGACTGCAGATTCATGTAATATCAATACTTCTGAGAGGTTTAAGTGAAGAAATAGAGAAAAAAAAAATTAAAATATCTAATTTATATATTTTATTACATTAATCGCTATATGCATATATAGTCACGTCTTCCATCGAGTAAGACTGATTTAATGATGACAAATTTTTCATTCCAGCTGGAATTTAAAACGCAATCAGTTAGGAACCTTGCCACTGATATTTTATGAAGAGAAGCCAACCATTTACAAATTTCATGGCCATTTATTTAAATGATTTGCAAAACGCTCAATAACCTGTACAGGTAATAATAATATTAAATTACAGATAATAGACACATTACTGAGCTACTCCTGTGTGTATGGCGTTCAATCGACTGCCAAGCATTCAGTACTGTTTATCGTGTTATACTAACCTCCTTCCTCTCAATATTTCCGAAGTGCCGGCGCCAATGAAATTACTCATGTTACTTAAGATTAGATTATAAGATGAGCAAATTAGTTATCTTCATCAAATTAATCTCCGTTCTAGTTTCTCTTCTACTTTTGTAGATGAAGGGACTATTGCATAACATTGAGGCAATGCATTAAAGACACCCATTACCTCTGAGCGAAACATGCACTCTATTTGATAGCCACCCTCATAATAAATTTACAACACGCCTATAATATAAATTGCTTTACATAAAAAGGAATGTATTTACCTCGGAAAAAAAATCGTTAGTATAAGTACACGCATTCGATTTTCTAGAAGTGATAAAGGATTCGAATACTGAAGGAACTGCAGGAACTACAAAGAGACTGAAATAGGGCCTTATGTATTGACCTGCTAAATCAGAATATTGAACACCTTAATGATTTTTCATCTATTAATGATTTTTTAACTGTTAATGATATATAGAAATCTTTTTTCGAGCAATCCACAGGAAAATATAAACAAACATATTATTTGATAAATACAAGCGTATAGGAAAGATAAATTATTTGTTTGATTATTTGATTAAAACGTTCGTGTTACGCAAAAAAAGCCTAATATTTTAATGTTTAATAATTCTGTAGATTAAAGAGGACTAGATTTATTTTTACAATGGCATTCCCCGAGAAAAATATCGTATTATTTTAATATAAATAATATAATATAATAATATAAGCTGTTATATTTGGTTCCTCACTACCGAAGGTAGGAAAGATTTGTATCCGTGTGAAACATTAAAAATATTTTTGTATTCACATTCGAAAATTTCCACTTGCGTTTAAGGGTTTTGATATCAAGAAACAAATCTGGTTACATACATTTTTACCAGACTGCAGCCAAATCTATGTGAAGGGGTTATAACCTACATTTAATGTTTTTATTGGATACTAATACTCGGTTTTAAATAAAATTATAATTGCAGTGAATTGTATATACATGTTAGAACTGCGGTCGGCTGCGATGAAGAGGTCTGAACCAACAAACTTTTTTTAAAAATTTATTTTAGTACTTTTTTAAAAATAATATTGTGGAATTGAAAATACGAATAAGTAATTTCTTTTTTCACGCAGTGAATCGTTGGGAATAGCTATTCATGATTATACAAAGAAATCGAACCAAATGTACAAAATTTGAGTAAAAATAATAATAATGAAGTAAAACAATTTTCGTTGCAATTCAAACATTATTTCAGAGCCTAGATTTATTTGAAAGGCTCGTACAACATTTTTCTTTGTTTATTGAAAATATTATTATTTGTCTTAAAGGACAATTATAATAGTGTTCAGAGATCACAATCACACTATATGTACAATAATAATAATAAATATATATATATACAATAAATAAAGTATAAAATAACCTAAAAAATAAATAAATTAAAAAGAACACATACATATCTATATACACTATTTACAATCAGAGCCAAACTTGTCCCTCCAACTGTGATGGGAAACGCATGGCTCCAGGAGATCCCTGCACTTCTCTCTCAACCGCGTCACTGGGGCTAAACCACATACACTCATACTTACATCATTAAAAATCAATATTTTATTGATTAAATTAGTGAAATATCTCAGGCAACTAATATAGTTTTGATAGATAGGTGTTTTCCGCCTTTCAACCACTATGGACCGTTAGAAATAGTTAAATTATAAATATCAAACCTTTGTCGCATAAACCAAATGAAAAGAGGATATACAAACACTAATCGAAAACTTTACAAAACAAGTTCTTAAAAGGTTACGATCAATTGTTAAACGATTACCTGTTGTCAAGAGTCAAGTTGAAGGTTGCAATGCCAATTTATAATTATTTGTTACGATTCCATTATATAATGATTAGTGAAGCCATTAAAACTGATGAGCATCATCGAAGTGCCCAAGGCTACAAAGTCATAATGATTTGTTATTTAATCAATGAGGCCTTGATGGCACCATCAGAATAAATAATGAGTTGTGGCCAATTAATCAACAGAATTTTTTTTATTAATATTATTTTTAAAAATATTGCCAATAATTCAACCCTGGTTTAATAGATAATTTACAGATTATCCGGTAAATCACAGTAATAATGAATAAATCAGTTGATTATCATTCAATTTTGTTTCTATAACATTGTATAAAATGCAATTCACTGTTTATTAATATGTGCTTGATAGTTAGGTAATTTTAAACTGTTTAAGATTTAATTTAAGCATTTTTATCTATAAGAGTTATTTTACGTCAAAAAAAAGTTTGAAATTTCAATGGTTCAGGGATCATTGTACCGAACCCACAAGGCTATCTAGAGCTGAAACTAAAAATTTTTATATTCATAACATACCTAATAATATAAAAAAGAAATTTGAATTACCCGACCTTTTGCCACCTTTTTTTTTTTTTTTTTTTTTTGTGCTATTTGACTGGGCTATTCTAGTCAAAATTTCCAACAAAGAATTCTTTGACGCATGGGCCGAGTCCGAAATGATTAAGGGCAACACTTTTAAACATGTGTGTATGAAATAAATCCAGACAGAAGTCATTGTTGTTTCATTTAAATAAAACAAAAATAATGGATTATAACTTTATTTTTATTCTGAAAACCCTGAGTGAACAACCGTTGACGCCCGGTTTTACCTGTCCCTCCTTCATTTAAGCTACTCACGTCTGTACATAGCTTTTCATATATTACACCTACACACAATTTTACAGAAAAATTTCTTGCGAGATACTGAGCATTTACAAGATATGTATAATCTATAATATATATTAACTTTTTTTAAAATTTGTTTCAAGGTATATAATTTAAATAAAGATAATAATTTTAACAACAATTATGAGATGCATAATTAAGATGAAAGATATTTTAGAGATGAGAAAATATTTAATTTCTTTTTTTATTATTTCAATATCAATTATTTTTTCCTTAATATAAAAAAACTTTGTAGTTTGGGAACTGCAGAGTCTGGTTTTAATAGAATGAGTCGAAAACACATCGATTAGAGAGTTCTACGTCATTCGACAAATCAAAACTTATCACCGCTGGGGAGTAAAATCAATTAGGTCAAACCTAACGTAAAAATTAAATGACTATTTGAAAAACAACCTCGTGACTGTTAAGATTAAACGAGTAATGAGTAAAAGCTAAATATGTACCAGTTTTCTGTTATGAAACATACAATGCCAATTGAATTTTAACAATCAGTATACACATAAATATTTATAAATAATTTTTTTTTTTTTTTTTTTTTAATTTCTTTATTGAGTATTATAACAATCTGTCTGTTGGACATTGGTTATAGTGAGGTAGGATGACATTCACACCATATGTACAAAAAAATAAAATAAATAGAACAAAATAATAATCAAAAGTATATACAATAGACAATAAAATAAAAAATAAGAAAATTAAAACTAAGGAAAAAAAAAAAAAAAAATAACATGCATACCTATATACAATCAGGCGAAGGAACTCCAGGAGAACCCTGCGCTACTCTTCCAACCGCGTCACTGGTACTAAAGCCAGCGGAGATTGGTCGAGAGCACTTTAGCCACATACACACATTATAAATGCTCAGGACGATTATTATTAACATTATTGAATATACTTATTATAATTAAAGATACCATTTGATGGAGCCACAGGATTCCATTGAGGATTCCAATAACAGTGCAGTTGCTATTTGTTTATACACCTGTATGTCATTTTCCTTATCTTTTACGCAATAAAATTAGATCATGATCATTCATGATGTTAAGCATTTCCTACCCATGTGCAATATATGTTATACAGAGTTAAATTTGTATTTAAAATAAATAATAAATTTTTACTTATAATAAGTTATTATTATCATATAATAATATCTACACAGTTTTAAAGTGTCAACATTACTAAACATTGGTAGATTATCAAATAATTACTAATGATGGACATTATTTTAATAATGTTACTTAGTACAACATTAATTTATTTATATAAACATTATCTGAAGAGAGTTATTTTCCATAATTTTAATTTTTTAAAAACCTTGAAGAAATATTGATCGATATTTCTTTTTAAATTTTGATGGGTTATTTTTATTGTTTTTCTTGATTTAAGAATAATAATATAATTATTGAAAATACTGAACCAAAATAACAAATAAAAAATAATTCACTATTAAATACAATTTTACTTGTAATTAACGTATTTATTAATAAGGTATCTATTGACACGTGTACCATAGAGGGAGAAACAAAGTAGTGCATTACAAAAATACAAACAAATTAATAAAGAATACAGTGCTACATATTTAAGTTTTTAAAATAAAAATGGTGTAATTTGTAAATGGCAGAAGAATAATTAACGATCTCGATGTTGGGGGGGGGAGGGTGCCGAGTTACCGAGAGCTATTCCACGTGCGAAATTACACAGCGAGATTAATGACAGTCAGGAAAAATGGATCGTCCCGACAGTTAAAAAGAAAAAAAAATGTGGACAATTCACAATCTATCTCTTAAAAAAAAACACATCAAAACAACAAAAATTGTTTTCATAGCAACAACGAATAATTATAAAGAATAAGGTGAAAAGTAACAACTTTACCGCAAGACTTTACAAACAAGACCATAGGTTTTTTTATTATTGAGCAGTATAAGAATCCATCGCAATATAGATATTTGTTATAGCGGGGATATAATACATTTGCACCAAATAAATAAAACAAAGCAGAAGCAAAGTAACAACTAAAATAGAATACTAAAAAGGGATATACAATTAATACACATTTTCTATTCTACCTTATTTACTATGGCCCCGTGATCTCCTAATGTAAACATATCATTAGAGTGCTACCATTGGGTAGTTACTCAGCAGGTGTTTTTCATGTCATTATATACATTATGTTCTAATTTACTAGATGTATTTATTTAATACAGTTGTAAATGTCTTTAAGAAATAAAAAAAAATACCTTATTTACTCAGAATTATTACAATCTGTCACAATTAAGAACACCTAACACTAGTTCAGAGAGTACACTCACACTAATATTTTAGAGTGAATATAAATTTTAAAAAACTTAAGTAAAGTAAAGATAAGTAAAAAAAAAGATGTAAGTAAAGTAAAATACACTATTAACAATCAGAGAACTCTTAACCTGTCCCTCTGATAATGCCGGGATAGTAGGACTCAATAGTGGGATTAGGATACTGATACTAAATCCTGTGGAGATCGAGCGAAAGCGCAATAGCCTCATACGCTCACGTCAAGGTAGCGAGGGCCGAACGTGTTAAACAGTAAACTTTAACATTCTCGAGCCTAACGACGCTGGCCTAAATAAGTTCGTTATTTTCAAATGTTGGGAGTATAGGTCACGGTCACATCAAACGGTCCAATATTTAGTGATCAAATTATCTTACGCCATCCAAGTGGAAAGCAAATGTGTATTTAAGGGTTTTTAGTACCTAATTAAACAGACAAAGTACGCCCCAATTCTGAAGAGTTTTCGTAAATAAAACATTTGTAGGTCACGATGAGATGTAGCCATTTACGAAGTTTCAGGCGGATGTTAATAATTTGATAAAAAGGGAGTCTGTACCACTTAGTGTTGCAAAAAATTGGTCCTGCAAAGTACAAGACCAAGAACAAGACCGGCTAATTGTTGCAAGCCCAACATGAGACTGTTAAAAAAAAAATCCTTTTTGTGAATGAAAATCAAGGCAAAATAGTTACTAATACTAGACAATATTAGTTACTATATGTAAAAAAAATGGTATAAACAATATAATTTTGCATTTAACTCTTTCAATTGTTTTTCATTCGGGCTTAGTTAGGTTTCTTCATTCTGAAAAATTAAATTAACATATTTATAAGAATAAGCTAATAGATAAATGCAAGACCAAGACGAAGAGTGAGTATGCAAGACCAAGACTCATCTTCGTCTCGCATTTAGGCAACACTAGTACCACGTAATATGGAACCCACATACCAGACTTAAAAGACAAGAACTTGACCTACGATTTGGCCAGTTATACACACCACTTAACAGAAAATCTAACCTCTCAATTGAAAACAAACTATTAATATACAAGACCATACTGAAACCCATCTGGACTTGAACTGTGGGGGACAACTAAATTACCGAACATCAAACGCATCCAATCCTTCCAGTCTAAACTAGTTCGTATAATAGTAAATGCTCTTTATTATGTTACAAACAAAACTCTACATCATGATCTTAACATCCCCTATGTCCTTGACGTTATTCCATCCCGTTTCTCAAATTTTCATCAAAACCAAATTCATCATACTATTCCCTTAGCACAATCCTTATCCAGATCCAGTCATCCTAACTATCCTCCTCGAAGGTTAAACAGGCAATGGCCTCGAAATCTTTTGTAAATACGTCATTGGAGTCCTGGCAATGGCCAGCTTCTCCACTCAAGTCATAAGCGTATGTGGCTTTAGTGCCCTTTCTGAGTCTCCACTGGATCTCCATCTCAGTGATGCGGCTGAAAGAAAAGCGCTGGGATCTCTTAGAGTCTTGCCTTCCACACGTGGGCGAAAGGGCCCAACTTGGAGCTCCCTCGGCTGACTGTAAATAAGCATGAATGTTTTATTTTTTTTCCTATTTATTTATTTTTTATTTGTGTTATATCATATTTTATTTCACCTGTTTTATTAAGGTTTCTTTTTCTTATTCTTGTTATAATTTCTATTATTTTTGTAATTGTATATATTGTATGCCTCGCGCGGGCTCATTACCGCGTATGGGGAGCGTCCCACGGGTGGCGGATGTGGGGATGGTCGGTGGAAATTCCTTGGAAGTTCCTCCCAATGGACTAAGTCCAATGGACTCGCTTACCAACAATGAGAGGAGCCTTCCAGACTTGCTGGAGGGACGGGACCTCCAGACTTGCTGGAGGTAGGGGCCCACCAGACTTGCTGGAGGATGTGACGTAGGATTGAACGCCCTACTCACATATCTTTAGTTCACCAAACACCACAAATAGTCATGAATCTCCCTAAGGTAAAACGCTCATTATCCGGAGGTAAACTAGTCCCCCGTTCGGGTCTCCGGGTGGGGACTGCTTTAGGGGATTCATGGCGCAAGTTGAAATATAGGGATTTAAATATTGGTACGTGGAACGTAACGAGTTTAAACACAGTAGGGGGGCTAAAATCGGTCGCGAATGAGGTAAATGGGTACAATTTGGATGTCGTGGCTCTGCAAGAGGTTCGCTGGCCAGGGGAAGGCTCGATGAGGGAAGGAAAGTACACTATTTGGTACGGAGAAAGCGGGAATCATTGTTTAGGTACCGGGTTTCTAATTAGGAGTAGATTACTATCCGCTTTGAGGGACGTACAATTCTTTAGTGATAGAATTTCGGTAACTATATTTCAGGAACGTTGGTTTAAAATCGCATTAATAAACATACATTGTCCGACCGAAGACAGTGACGATGAAGTCAAAAGTGAATTTTACGATAAACTCGAATGGGTTTATGATAAACTACCGCGAAACTACATGAAAATAATTGTAGGTGACGCGAACGCAAAGGTAAGAAGGGAAGAAGTTTATATTCCGACGATTGGTAAAGAAAGTTTGTACGAATATAGTAATGATAATGGAATCCGTCTGATAAACTTTGCCGTCTCGAAAAACCTGATAATTAAAAGTACGACGTTTAAACATAAGGATATTCATAAATATACTTGGACATCGCCGGATTCGCAAACACGAAATCAAATCGATCATGTCTTGATACAACACAGCTGGCAAAGCAGTATTATTAATGTACGGTCTTATCGCGGAGCAGAATGTGGGTCGGATCATGAATTAGTAATTGCGAAACTTCGACAAAAACTTAATATAAAAAAGAGAAAAGAAAACCGTTTCGATTTTGAGAATTTTAATTTGGAAAAATTAAAAAATCCATCAATTAGAAACCAATTCGAGCTAGATGTTAAGAATAGGTTTGAAGCTTTAGAGCTCCCTGAAGAGGACCACGAGGATATTGACAAGTTATGGGTAGAGATCAGGGATAATATTAAAGCGGTCGGTAACTCGGGCCTAGGAAAAAAGGAAATAAAGAATAACAAACCGTGGTTTGATGAAGATTGCTTAAAAATGTGCGAAAAAAGAAAAGCCGCTAAATTAAAAGCTCTAAATAATCCTAGCGAAGACAATATGGAATACTTCCGAACCTCAAAGAACGAAACGACAAAATTGCTCAAAAATAAAAAAAGGGAGTATCTTAAAAATAAAATCATTGAAATAGAAACTAATAGAATCGAAAATAACGTAAGAGACATGTACAAAGGTATAAACAGATCACGTAAATGTGTAGGAACCGTAACGTCTGGAATTAGGGATGATAATAACAATATTCTGACCGATCCGGTTGACATATTGAATAAGTTTAAGGACCACTTTGACAATATTTTAAATATGGGAAATTATGATCCGTGTCCTCCTTCTGAGTACCAGAGTGCTGAACCGTTAATAGAAGGACCAAGTAAAGAGGAAGTTGAAGTAGCTATCGGAAAATTAAAATCTTATAAAGCAGCGGGAACCGATAATATTCCTACAGAACTAATTAAGGCATGCGGGGAAGCAGGAGTTTCTAAAATACATCGGTTGGTTAAAAAGATCTGGGTGAACAAGAAATTACCTGAAGAATGGAAAGAATCTATTCTTATTCCGATTCACAAAAACGGCGCGAGGACGGATTGTAATAACTATCGAGGAATTTCACTCCTTCCGGTATGTTATAAAATATTCACTTCAATCTTAACCAGTCGAATCACAAAATACGCCGAGGAAATTATCGGAGACTACCAATGCGGATTTAGACGGAATCGTTCGACAATTGATCAAATATTTTCTTTACGGCAAATATTAGAGAAAAAATTGGAGTATAACGGTATTGTTCACCAGCTGTATATAGATTTTAAAAAGGCTTACGATTCTATTGACCGCCAGAAACTGTATAATATTCTAATCGAGCAGGGGATTCCAAAAAAACTAGTAAATCTAGTCAGGATGTGCTTGACGGAGACACTCAATAAAGTTAGAATCGGTAATAATTTGTCCGAAAAATTTGAGTTTTGTTGGGGTTTAAAACGGGGGGATTCTCTTTCGCCTGTCCTGTTCAATTTGGCATTAGAACATGCCATTAGGGAGGTAATGCGTACCGAGAAAGGGTTGGATCTGGGGGGGACAACGATCCGTGCTGGGCTATGCTGATGATCTGGTACTGTTAAGCGAAGACGTTGAAACTATAAAACTAAATACGACAACGTTAATGAAAGCCGGTAAAGAACTAGGACTCGAAATAAACGTGGATAAAACAAAATATATGGTTAGCTGCAAAAATGGCGATACTACTGGTGATATCGATATAGATGATAATATGTTTGAACAGGTAGAGAAATTCAGGTATCTAGGTTCTATGATAACTAGAAAAAACGAAATTGAAGAAGAGATTAAGGTTAGACTGAAGGCGGGAAATGCTTGTTATTTTTCTGTGACAAAACTACTTAGTTCGCGCCTCTTGTCCCGGAACTTAAAAATTAGAATCTATAAAACAATTATCTTGCCTACAGTTCTTTATGGATGCGAAACTTGGCCGCTTACATTAAGGGATGAGCAGCGTCTTAAGGTTTTTGAAAATAAAGTATTGCGTAGAATATTCGGACCGAAGAAGGATGAGTTAACCGGAGAGTTCAGAAGGTTACACAACGCCGAATTGCGTGAGCTGTATCCGGGTAATATAATTGAGGTAATTTCATCGCGGCGAATCAAATGGGCTTGTAAAGTTGTTGGGCTTAGTAACGAGAGAATTCCTAAAAGGTTAATATGTGCGGTGCCGAATGGTAAGCGTCCGAGGGGTAGACCGAAGCGAAGGTGGGAAGATTGCATTAAAGCCGATCTGAAGGGACTGGGTTTGGACGGCGAACGGTGGAGGGAGGTGTGTAATAAGCGATTGGTGGTGTCGGCATCGAACCTTCGGGTTCGCTAAGCCTTTTATTATTATTATTATTATATATTGTATGAATAAGTTTCTTATATCTCAAATACTCAATGCCCTTGATTGAGGCAAAATGTATTTTTTATCAATACAATTTTGAAAAAAAAAAGTACCACGGACTACGATATTTCAATATAATTAAAAAAAAAATGTTTAGCCTATCTTGCAATTAGACTGTGTTTGGCTATGTTAGTATGTTTTAAGGTGCGTTTAGAGATTTCACAAACTAAGGGACATATGAATATATAAATGGTTTTTCACTATGCTTATATTTCTGTTTCTTGTGTTTGACATTTTCCATCTGCTGTCGGTATCAAGAAAAATAAAATAAATAGTTTAGTTTAGCAATAATATTGTTATTAGTTAGGTTAGATAATTCAGTTTTCTATAGGTTGCGAAATGTCTAAACGCAGCTTTAGAGTTATTTGATATCTTATGGCTTAATGAGACAGAACGCGAGTTCAAAGACCTTAACTTGAACGTGTCCAGACCGAAGAGTAAGTCCAGGCGGAAGCGCGAGACTTCCGTTCGCAACGGGGGGAGAAAGAGAAGTACTTCGAAATCCTAGCTTTGTAGAGAGCATAGCATAGCTCTGAACAAATAATTTTACAAAAGTATTTTTAAAATTATCATAGAGAAAATAAGGATATTCGATTATAATAAAGTTTATATGTTTCGACGAGCTTCTTCGCCAAACAATTTTGTTTATGGAAACAACTGATGATTAGACTGAGAAATAACAATATAGATTGAACGTGAATGTTAATGCTACCATCTCTTTTATAACAGTCAGTCAAGAAACACTAATATCTTACCAGGTACCGAACCTAATCTTCATAAGTTAAAGCGTTTTTTGTATTCATAAAGGTGTAATGATTTATTTTAACTTAATCTATAAAAGTTTCATGACCCATTATTTTTCTTCTTTAATTTAATTTGTTGAAAAAAACAAAAGACATACCGTAATCTGTAGCTAATAGGACTCAACAGGATTATTTCGCTCATTACGAAGGAGGTATTGGGAACATGGTACAGTGCTTTAGGATACACCGCTAGAGCCTGTTCAAACGATTAAAAAATAAACCTGTCTTTTTTTTTTTTTCTGTCCTCCCCTTCCTCGCCTTTAAAGCCATACGGGGGTTTTCCCGGGCCAGGGAGTGTGGGCGGGGATTTAAAAACTCCTCCGGGCACCGGGACGTGAACATGTGACTATTTTTTTATCGAAGTTTTTGTATCAGGTTGCCGGGCAACGGCGGTGCAGTGCACACGCGTTAGCCCATTCGGCCACCCCGCCCAAGAAAAATAAACCTATATTTCCTTAATAAAAGACCTATTAGTGATTTAAAACATCTTTTATTTTTTCGGTGGGCCAAGTAACCCTCTAATGGATCCAATATTCCAAATGTGGTATTTGATAATTTTAATAAGGTTATCGCAAGTTCAATATTTTTTCTATATTTCTGTTGTATACTATTATTTTATCTGTTGATAGGGACACTTAATAGTTTGATAGGACTCGTAAGAACAGTAAAGCAAAAGTGGACTTAGTTTTTTTGGAGGGAAAAAATGTCAGTCTTAAGGTAATTACAAAATTAATGTAGCAACGCAACTCCAACATGTATTGTAACATGCATTATTTTTTAATTAACTCCTTTTTAGCCATGAAGCGATAAGAAAACATGGGATCATAAGTTCTGAAGATAGGAGTAAATTTCCCGAAACGTTAACATGTAAATTCAACAAATAAATCAATTGCTGTATATTTGGAAGTTATCATTGCCAAAAAACTAAGAAAAAAAATATAAAAATGGGTATAAAATATATTTTAAATATTTTATTAGAAATATTATAAAGATATTAGTTTATTGCTATTTTTAATTAAGTATGAGTGTTCGTTTTGTTCTTTTTTTATACATTTATTTAATAATATTCATTTATTATTATTATTTCATATTATTTTTTCTTCTAAGAATTTCTGTATTATTTTATTTCACTTCAAGTAATATTTCTTTTGTGTTTATTATAGTTTCGACTTATTTTATGTATTTATCGTTTTAATTTGTTTATTTTTTATTGTATAACACATAAGGTATGAATGTGCCTCACTTAGATATAATATTCAGTGCACTAAGTGTGGCAAAATGCATTATTTCCTAATAAAAATAATTAAAAAATTGATATATATATTATTTATCTTTAAGCGAGTAACTAGTGATTAAAGTAAGCCTTGTTTTATGCATGGCTATTCATTTAGACAACATGTTGAAACATGAGTTTGGAAGCAATAATTTACTTTAATACAACCAAATACTAAGAATTAAGATTCACCTTAAAAACTACTACATAAAAAAAAAATCCACTTCCACAAAAAAATCAAAACATCTAGCTTTTTTTTATTATTTTGTTTACTATCTAACACTAAGGTTTTAGCATAATCATTTTATTACGTAGATTACAATTTTTTTGAAAAAAAAAACAATAATTAGAAAAAACAAATACTAGACTCATGAAAATTATAATGTATCTGGAAAAATGTCTTTACTTCGCAGGCATACAAAAATAATCTTTGTTAGAAAAAAAGTTTAATTATTTTCTCAAACCTTTTCAACTGCCTAGAGAATTCAATGTCATATTATTTTCAGAACGACATTCACGAAACTGAATCCAATATTTGGACAGACATATTAAAATAAAGATTTCGACCATTCTTCCAGGAATCCTTGATATTGCTTGCTCGCAAAAAAAAAAATCTAAAAATTTCTTATATTAAATCTAAAAAAATATAAGGTGTAAAGATTAAATAACGAAACTCATGCTGCAAATCACTTTATTTTTCTTTCAGAAATATTTACTTTATTACCTGCGACCGTCAATATACACCAGTCCTCTATCACTACGACGCTTCATGTGAATCTTCATTGTCTGAAACACTAAAGGGAGTCTTTTTGTATCTGCTCTTTCATTGAGGATGATAGCCACTTTAACAGCTACATCTGACTTAAATCTTGTCCCTTTTGATGCAGATTGACCTATCTTGATTTTTATTTATAATCCTGAAACGAAGCGACAATCTATGCACTGAAAGAGCCGAATTTACCGAAAAAGTTTGATGAGTAAAGCGATATTAAAACCAGAGCCGAATATTTTTTTTAATTTATTGTAATGGAAAGTGTGCATACATGGATACAGGGTTCCTAAACGTCAAAATAATTATCAACATTATTAAATTCGCGTTCTTGGTGGGTGTAAGAAGAAGTAGCCGAGAGAAGAAGACTTCCAGAGCAGTTTAATTCAACTACAAAAGATAAAAATAAAATAAATGAATTATTAGTAGATATTAGATAAGAAACAGTTGTCTGATAAAGAAATAGTTCTTATTGTAGTCCTGATGAAGACCTACAATGTGGGTCGAAACGTCGGTGTGAACAATAAAATACTGCTTTAACACATAGTACTTATTTGACCGCACCCCCCGGCCAAATCCTTCTCAAATGAAATTTATAGCTTGTCTGAGAATAATAATTATGCTGTAACAATTTACTTCCAATATTTCAATGTACATATAAAATAATAATTCGAGCAAATTGAATACTCGTCCAACCAAATAATAATATTAATATAACCTTGGCCAATACCAGAATGTAGATTAGAATGTCCACAGATGGACCGAGACAATAACGTAGACCCTGAGGCAATATTGGAAGAGTAGATTCGTTCGAACAAGGGTAAATCCAATAAACCTCCACCCTCTGGCTACACCTGGGTTTTTGGTCTGTGCTGGAACTACGAATCGTAAAACAGACATATAATCAACATTTACTTAAATTAAAGAATAAAAATTCATAACATTAACGAAGGATAACATTTTGAAATAACAAGAAGGATGGAAATCGCAATTAATTAGAAATAATATAATTGAAGGAAGTCAGTCGACTGTTCTACATATCATGGGTGATAAATATTCAGGACCAAGTCGGTATAAGGTTTTTATTAGAGCCGACGTTTCAACCCAAACATGTGGCTCATCGACAGGGCATGGTTCGAGCACTGAAGATATCCAAGTACTGAGTACTTTGAAGAAAAAAGGAATAACTTAATGTTATTTTAATTTAATATAAACATGCTAGTACTTGTAGTCTACCTTAGCACAATTTTAGATTTTTTATTTTCCGAAATACTTTAGCAATGTTTGTACCCTAAAGCAAGATATCAGATCTAGAGTATCAATTTTTCTCCAATAAGAAATCTAGTAAGGGAGGAATAGGAAATATCAAAACGGCACAGTAGCACACTATGGCACAGTTCCAAAAGGCACAAAAGGAAACAATCTCATCTCTGCTCAGATGGCGATGAAATTGGCGGAATATCGGGGGCGTCTTCTGTTCCTGGATTCAAGTTGTTTATAAAAAGATAACAAGCCGCTGTTGTTCGCACAGAATATTGTAGTGAAATTGGTACGGTAAATGATTTCTGTCTGATGAAAAAAACATATTCTCAAAGTTACTTACTAAATGAATTTGTCTATCAAGTTGCAGTTTAATAAATTATTTGTTATATTTAGCATAATCACAACGATTAATTTAGTCGAAATAAATATAAAAAGAGCTAAAAAAACATCATTAATGAAACGAAAAAATCATAGGTGCCAAGGAAAACGATTGGTGAGTCTTCTGGAATATCTGATACAAAACATTTAATTTAAGTAAAAAAATCAAACAAAAATATGATTATGTAGAATATTTTGGATGATTTTTTGTGCTAAAAAAAATATACAATATAATATAACTATATAATCTAATACATGTATGTGTTTGTAAAAGAAATTTTGCTATTCCTTCAAGTAACCAAAAAAAAAATTAAATAAAATAAAAAACAGAGTTTTCAAGAAAAAAAAATCTATCGATTTTAAAATAAATTAACAAACAACCACAAAAAAAATTAAGGTATGTGCTTTATACCATAGAAGTGAAGCCATCAACAAGGCGAGACCAATAATATGAAAAGTAAATTATAAATAAGAGCTCATTATAAAGAGGATGAAATGCTGAACAGTTTTCTGTCTTACAGTATGCAAGTCCGATTTTAATTTTTTGAGGTATTTTAATTCATTTCTTCAATATGAATCGTTATAATTTGGTCTTCGACACTATTCTTTCCATTTTCGCTTCTCGAACACGGCGTCGCGTTAAGATATAATTTTGAATAATAGCTCATTAAAAAGAGGATGAAAAGATGAACATTTCACACGGCAAAAATATGCAAGTCATATTTTTAGTTTTTGAGATATTTTAATTCATATGCAAAAATAGTTAAATTAGTCCAATCCAGCCGACTTTACTCAAGCGTTACACATCGGAGATCTGACGGCTCGATCTAATTCACTCTCCTCAAAAAAAGTGCAACACGCGTCTAAAGAAATCAATGCTGTAATAACATTAACATTTGTACTATATTTTAGCATAAAGTCGTTATCAATTGTTTTGGACAATATTTTCCACCCCTCCTACTCTCTAATACGGTGTTGTGTTAAGATAAAATTTTGAATAATACCTCAATAGAAAGAAGATGAAATGCTGAACATTTTCCTTGCTTACAGTATACAGTCCGATTTTTAGTGTCTGAAATATTTTAATGCATATGTTCAACTAAACTCGTTATCATTTAGCTTTCGACCCTATTTTTTTTTCTTTTCGCCTCAGTACCACGGCGTTGCATTATGAAACAATTTTGAATTATAGCCTATTACAGAAAGGATGAAATTCTGAACAATTTCCTCGGTTACAGTAGGCAGTAATTGATAATTGATAAACAAAAGTAAGTAAAGAAAAATTAGATTAATCCTCTATTAATTGAAGACAAGTTGGTTAGTATGTTCAGTCAAAATACAAAATAGAAATAAAATAAAATTATATTTATCCATTTTTATTTTGTATTTTGACTGAACACACTAACCAACTTCTCTTCAATCATTCACAGCGGTCCATAATCATAATCCTTTTATATATCATACCTAGTTACCACAAAGGAAAATTTTTCTGATTTTACAAAGGAAAATTCGTCAACATTCTTAATAATTTAAGGTATTTCATCCCCTTTCTTAATGACCATTTTGCAATAAATCGACTATATTATCTAATAGTCCGTGGTACATACCATTCACCTGAAACTTCGTAAATAGTTTCATCTCTTCGTAACCTACGACCATTTCTTTACGGAAAATCTTGGAATTGGATCGTTTTCAAGCTGGAGGGGTTATATATGACAAACGGCCCAATATTATTGTAGGCCACCTTTTTTATCGTTTTTGTGATGCGATCCAAATAGAAAGCAAATGGGTAATAACGAGTATTTAGTACCTAATTAAATAGTCAAAGTTTGCCCCCTTCCAAATTGGGAAAGTTCCAATCCTAAGAATTTTCGTAAATAAAATAGTTGTAGGTTATGATAAGATGAAACTATTTACGAAGTTTTAGGCGGATGTTGATAATTCGATAAAAATTCGGTACCACGGACTATACGCTCTGAAGAATCAATCCGAAAACAATTACCGAATCTATTTTTTAATCACAGAAAAGTGATTAATTTAATTCTGATGATAAAATGAAACCATATTATTCTTGAACTATTTGAAAGGTTGTGATAATAATGAATCCCCCGAAAAGCTAAGAACAAATACGAGATAAAATCGATGCTGAAATAAGTCGTCCAAAGAAAAGGGCTTCCTTGAAAGGCCCTCGAAGACAATAGATCCATCCCAGTTGCCATATTATCTTTGCTATCTTAACTCCTTTAGTCTCGATTAATGGGCTATCGCTAAATAATAGTCTCATCGAAGCCTGAGTGCTTTTCAGCAGCTTATAATATCTATATCACCCAGAAGAGGAAGAGTTTCTAAGGGTATATCATGGCGCAGAAGAAATAAAAGTTTATAATTTTACACGTGTTATATTTTAGAGCAAACTGTGAATTATAAGTGCTAGTTTCGAAAATATAGTACAAATTGAGTATTATTTTACTATACCACTAACTTTTGAGATGAGTAAATAGCCCACTAATTAATTATGTGGTTGAAACATAATTTTCAGTACTTTCAGTCATGATGATATTTTTATTTGGTTTCATGACACAATGTTTGAGTCGAAACGTCGGCTAACGAAGCAAATATATCGACTTAAAATCCTGAAAATTTTATTTTATCCATATCGATAACATTCTTATAAGTTTTGCCAAGGGTCCTGTAACTAAGAAAATGGCGGTAGTTTTGTCCCACACATTCACTATAACTGTTAAACACTTGCTATAATACCTTTTGAAAACAAGGCAATAGCTACTTAAATTTAGAAATTTAAAGTTATCCTGAGTATTTCGAAAATATATTATTATAAAATAAAAATTTTGCTATCATGCCTCATTTCTTTGGAGCCATTCAACTACTAAAATGAGTTTGATAAAACATAGTTTTGAGCGGTCGAAAAACTAAAGCATTAAAAAATATTTTTCTTAACGAAAATTTAAGTGCACCAAAACAAGATCTCAAGCATAGCTAAATTATTAATATTATTTTTTGTTGGATGAAATCTGAAACCTTTAGATTTATTTAGAAATATTATTTTTAAAATAAAAAAATTGTGCTAAAATGTTTACTTTTATTTATCTTTACACGAGACGTATAGTTCTGGAAAGAATCGCAAACGTGAAATATATCGAATCCGAGTTTTAAAACGAAAATACACGTTGAAGTTATTTGAATCCAAATAACTATGTGGGTTTATGAGAATAGCATATCTAAAAAAGAAAGGTTGCGTGAAGCTGAAATTACGAATTTAGAGATATGAGAAAAATCGGAATCAATGATTACATGTTTACAATTGAAAATAAAACTTCAAGACCACTCTAATTTTATAATTGATCTCACATCACTATAAATATCGCAAAAATGTGACACGATTATCTGACTACCTGCTTACGATCGTAATTGGAAACCTAATCCCATTAATCGTTATTCGGATTTGAGCTAGCACCGCTACACTCAAGAATGCCAGGCGGAACTAAAGAGGACTGAATCTCAATTGAAGAGATTTCCTTTTTAGTTTTTAAAAAAGATAAATTTTTTGGAGAAACAAAGTTTTTAAAATGAGCACATTTAAAAAAAAACATTCCTCAAATTTTATATTTGTCTAAATGCAGATAAAATATTGTCAGAGACCAATGAGTAAAAAAGAGATTGAAAAAGGCGTGTGTGAAGTTGGAACTTTTTAAATAAAAAAATAATTTAATCTTAAAGCAGCAATAAGCACCTGTTATATCACGGTAATTTGGTGTGATCCAAATATTATCGAATGGTATGTAAGTGCGGTGGTGATAGTGAAAATTGATGTGGACTGTATAAGCTTGGATCACTGAAATTTGATAATTGATTAAATTGAACAAAATATTGAGAAAATTAATATATAACATATATTTGAATAAAATAAAATAAATGAAATTTGTGCCATTAGTACAATTTGGACTCACTTTCTGTCTGAATTTGAGCTTCTTGGTTTGGCCACCTCTTCTTCCTCCCCATATTTCCTCCGCCAGGCTGTTCTCTTGGAGTTAAGCAATTCATATTGTCTTTTCATGCCATTTCTTAAGAGAGTAACTTAATGTGTGCACACTTCACCAAATGAACAGATTAACTCTACAGGAATGGTTTGCAGCAAGATGGTGGCCACAAAGTGGTGGTGATGTTCTGACTGTATAGAGTTGATATTTTTTGTGTGTTTCAGGGTTTGATCCCTGAACAGCACCAATAATCTCATTTTAGACAATAATATTAATCACAGCCATAGAGGTAGAGAAATACACCATACTTTTTAAGAGTTATGATTTAAAGTTTTAGGTTATATATTGTATTATGTATTATTGGAATAATCTTGATGTTCATAATATATTATCCAGGATTAACTGAACAGTGCTTAGGAACCCCTAGCAGAGTCAATTAACAGGCGAGGGCTTACATCCCCCTTTATCGAAGATCGGATTATAGGTAGGGGATCCTCCGCGCTGGTCTGTAATTCAGGATGAGGATGAGGAAGGATGTTGCATTTAAATCATAAAGGTATTATGGCTGATAAAAATAAAATGATAATGTGTAAAACAAAAATACTCATACAGAAATCAAACTTATGTTTGAATAGTATACAATTCAATGGTTGTCAGTATTTCTTAAGTTATTATTATTTTTTGTTGTTGTTGTATTGATTAATCACATGGACAATGTTTATAGTGGGGAAAGACTATATTCAAACCACATATACAGAAAATATAAATAAATAAAATAAAACAGGAGCAAAATAGCAACTATATACAAAGTTTATATAGTAAATAGAAATAAAAATAACATCATGTCAAGAAAATGATTAAAAAACATAGACCTATTTTCAATAAGGTGAAGGCAATCCGAGTTAGATTTGTATCTAAAAATATAGAAGGAAAAGAAGGACTCCAGGAGATCCTTGTGCTATTGGTACTAAAGTCTGTGGAGATTGAGCGAGAGCGCTTTAGTCGCACACACTCATGAAGATCGCGAGCCACCACTACCGTTTTCAACCTTCTTCGGTTGTTAACGCCGCAGCGTTAATTTATTTTATTTTTATTTACAAGATATTTGGTTAATTGTTATTTTGTTTTGTCCCATAAAATGAAACCGATTAATAATTATATGTATAGCTTATTTTGGGTAGATTCAACAGGTCAATAGTCTATACTTAAATTGGTATCGATTGTAGCCCTATCTGTAAACAAGTGCTAGGTTCAAGTCATAAGGCGGTAGAATTGACAATGGACAATCTGACGCCGCCCGCCACTGAGCTGTGTATCGCCAACTTCAACACTGCCCACTGCAGTTCTACTGTGAAGAGACGTACTTTTCTCGTCGTGCTCGCCGCTGCTCATTTGCAGATTTAATTATATGAGCGCTCATATTGAACCTACGTTCAATAGCTAAAGAAGGATTGAAGTGCCAGCGGTTCGTCCATATCTACGACCGTCACCTGCTTGCGACCACGTAAAGTTGTTCCATTTTTATTGCTTTGTTTTCGTTTAATTTTGTATAATTCTTACATTAGGGTTAATATATATCTGTTAATTTTTTCATAATAAACATCCAAATATTTTATAAGATATTTCATAATTATTATTAACATTGTATTCAGCTTATAGGTGTTTTCATTTTAAATGTTATTACTTTATTTATTTTACACTATTGATAATAGTGTAAAATTGATTTCATTTTATTTTTTATGTTTTAATTATTAGTAGGTGTAAATGTTTCAAAATAAATGTTTCGAAATACAATCCACATTCTTTTAAATTACAATCTACTTAATTTGAATAATAGTTAGGCTACATTCGAAGTTGATTTAAAGTAAGAGGGAGCTTAACATCGATGATTGTAGGGAGGGATGATGCTGGTAGATAGGCAAGAGAATTTAGATGATACAAAGGTTTTTGCTGAAATTACAGGAAATTTTCTGGAATAGAAAATACAAAAAATTGGATGCTAAGGTCAAGGAATGATGTGGTCTTTCGTTTTTTTCCCTCTTCTGTCATGATGATTCCTGAATTGGCGAAAATATGACGGTTTTGTTAATTATATATCTGCATTTTGGAAACTATTGGAGACTAAGAAAAATATTAAAAAGAAAATCTTTTACAGATTCTCTGTATAAATTAGAACTTGTATCAGTTCTAACGAATATCATCAATACAAGATTGCTCTTTTGATCAGGAAGTGAAATAGTGAGTTGTTTCGATCTGACTTACGCAGGTTCTTGCAGTGTAGCCTTTTAATTGACTTATTAGTATAGATATGTCCATGGCTCGTGCACACAGGATGTTTTATGTCTCTGTGATGAGATATTGCTTCACACAGAGCGCCGAAGACATGCAACATTAGGATCGCGGAAGGAAAGGACTTATAGCGTTCTACGTCCACGAGCCTTAATACCATTAGTCCACAGCAATAATAAAATATGTAATTCAATAGAGGTATTGAGCGCTGCTTAACAGAATTGAATATTCGCCCGAGGAGAGGGTAAGCTGCGTTCGGATATAACCTATTTCCTGTTCCAAACAGAATGTGCATACATATTCTGATACTACTATCGGAATCATGAACCCTCCGGATAAATAGTCCATACGAGCCTTTGAAAGAGGAAATCAATGGAACCATAAATATTAATCGAGCACCTGTATTCTCGACCGGACTGAGCTGTGCCGGTTGCCTACTCTCACTCCAACTCAAGGCCGACTTGCACAGCTTTTAATCTAGGTCGAAACCAGTTGTCACCATCTCACACCTGCTTCTTACCACAGGGGGCGTAGCTCAGATGGTAGAGCGCTCGCTTAGCATGCGAGAGGTACCGGGATCGATGCCCGGCGCCTCCAAATAAATTTTTGTAATTATTCCATAAAATAATTTCCCCAAGTAATATACAAAAAAAAAAAGTTTTGTAATCGTTGCTTGATGGTTGACTGGAATGAATAATTGAAGAGAAGGATGATCAGGCAAAATAAAAAAATAGCAAAAATAAATAATAATATTTATTTCTACATTTGTCGACGTTCCGGTCCGAAGTTGAGGCTTTCGGCAGGATTGATCAATCCAAAAGTAAGGAAATTCCTTTTATTTTGACTGATCACTCCAACCATAGTTCTTTTCAATTATTCCCTGATGAAGGCCTGAACTTCGAGCCGAATCGTAGGCAATTGTAAGAATAAATATTATTATTTATTTTTGCTATTTTTTATTTTGACTGATCACCGCAACCATTCTTCTCTTCAAAAAAAAAAAAAGTTTTGGTTGGTCGAGAGCAATATAGAAATTTCAAATTTTGTACTAAATCATTAAAACAATTATAAACGAAATTCAAGCCTATTTCGTATAGGCAATTTTCACATTCTCAATAATCTGATCGGTTTTTTTTTCAGAAACAACACATATTTTATTTTAATAATTATGAAAACTACACAAGAACTATATTATATTGAAGTTTTTATAGATAAAACTCTAAAAAATATATAGCGTAGACAATAAATCTTTACACAATTAATATTATTAATTATATAATTGCATTAGAATATATATCTTTGGCGTTTAGCTCAAAACCGAAAAAAAAATACATATCTCCAGTTAGTGAAATAAATTCTTCAATTATCATGAAATCTCATTTTTTCAAGTAGCAGCAGAAGTTAAGTTAACAATTTGTTAAAAAGGGATTAGTAACACGGACTATAACTTTTGAAAAGAAAATAACTTATTATTTTAATAAAACTTAATCCATTCGAAGACTTTTTTTTTTAATTACTCTATTAAATACTTCTTCATTAATTGCCATTAAACTACCCAAGTTCCTAAACCACGACGTTTGTTGGACATTTTTTTTTTTCGATTTGGCGGACGAAATAGTAAAACAGAGGTCAGAAGAAAGTCTAATCCCAGACAAATAAACGCTATATGATATTTAAAACTTAAAGTGCAGATTCTTCTAAAAAATGACTTTATAGTAAAATGTGAGAAAATGGCGGACATAAATGTATATTTATGATTAACTTATTGACAGTGAGTGAATATAAAAGATTAATTATTTAAAAAATAAAATATAACCATAGGGTGAACTTATATCTGTGCCGCGAAGGTAAAGAATATCATGAACATATTTTTAATTAATGATTTAGTAACTGAGAAACAAATTTGAATAGCTCAAAGTTATGGATAATTGGCTAACTGAACAAACACAAACATGTGACTTTGATAATTGACCTCCGGTGTATAGATTTAGTAACTAAAAAAGAAATTAATAGCTTAAAATTATAGAACTTGAGCTCCCCTGAACAAATACTCAAACGGCACATGGTGTTGTTTACCTCTGGGGTACAGATTTAATATTAAATTGACACACAAATAAATATAACGGACTGTAACTGTGGGTAAACAACAAAATTTTCTAATTTTAAAATTCTAACATCAAACGCATACAATCCTTTCATCCTGCAGTCCTTCGAACAGTAGCTGATGCTTCGTTCTATGTAACCAACAAAACACTACGCCATGGCCTTAATATTCCATTTGTCCTAGACCACATTCCAGAAAAAAATGCCAAATTCCATCAAAAGCTTACATATTATCCAAATCCACCAGCACAGTCCTTATCTAGCTCCACCCGTCCCTACAATCCTTCTTGTAGGTTGAAGGGACATTGGCACAGAGATCTTTTGTGAATCAGCACATATTGGAGTTTTGGCAATGATCGGATTCTCCATTTAAGCCAAGTATGAGTGATTAAGCGTCTCTGCTCAGCCTCCACTGGTCCTTAATACCAGTAATCCGCAGAGATCTCCTAGAGTCGTTCTTTTCCCTTTTCGCGAGCGGGAGGAAGGCTTTCCTCGGAGTTTCTTTGAGTAAATGAACTTTGTTAATATTTTATGAATGTATATTTAAGTTGTTATTTTGATTAGTTTAATTTTTATGATTTGCTTATATACATTCAGTTTTAGTTATATTATTTTGCTGTTTAATTTATTTTTATTTAATTTACACAGAGTGTGAATGTGCTCTCTGAACACCATCATAAATTTTCATTGAGACAGATTAAAATATTTCTCAATAAACAAGTTCTATAAATGTTTGAAAACATTTTAATTAATAAATTGAAATGATAAATATATATCTCATTTAAATTTATATTACCTATTTAGAAAAATAATTTTAAGACTTCTAATACTAAGGTTAAGGTATAATAAAATAAATATAATGCAATGGGGATATATACATTAAAAACCACAAAGCGCAAATTGTAATTAAAACTTTAATTCGGGTGTTAATTGTCGGACACACCAGCTGGTAAGTGATGAGCACCAGAGGCTCAAAGCAAATAGTTTGAATTTTTAAAGCGACGGGCCGTTCCCGGTGTGCTTTTAAAATTTAATTAATTCTTTAACGGAGTGACGTAGGGCTTCCAATATAGCGGCCCTCTTAAATTTTTAATACTTATAACCCACGGCATTCTAAGTGGACTGCCCAGGTGATATTTTCCATTCTATGTAACACTTCACCTGAATTATTCGTTCTCAAAAGTGCTCTCTTATGAAAATAGTTTGCCGAGAAACCATTAATCAACTTGCGAAAATTTATTATTTAACATGTTTACCACAGCTTTCGTTTGGAATCTCGTATCAAATATTTGGATGTTGCCACGCGCGCAATAATAAGTTATTCAGGCCTGTTTCAAAACTAGCAATAAGTGACATCGATACAATGAATTCTCGTAGTATTTACCATGACCTAAAGATAGTTTCTGTTGACTAAATTAAGTTTATTGGAAAGGAATTGAAATTAATGAGGATCAATTCAATCTATTATAAAGCATTTTGCAAGAAACACAAAATACATACCATATTTTACACCCCAGTTGTACCATTTCCAACAGCTTTTTTTTGGATTGATACTTTGGTACAGTACGGTTATGTAGATAATTGGAAACTTCTTGAAAACATTTTTAAAAATAATATAATAGATTTAAATTAAAAATGTATATATATATATATATATATATATATATATATAGATATATATATATATATATATATATATATATATATATATATATATATATATATATATATATATATATATATATATTTATTAACATAAAATTGGACATAAAAAATTAAATTTGCGATCTGGTAACTTCTTATAATAGTAGATTAAAAAAATCCTTCATAAAAAAATGTTATGTTTTCCATAGCGGAAGATCTTTCTGATTATCATGGGCATGGCCATAAACTGTATACTATTAGAGATATGCGAAAATAAAATTTCTTCTTCCATAACAATCGTTTATACTAAAGAGGAAGATAATCTTCAAAATCATGGCTCAATGATCAGGTTTGATGAAGAATTGAGAAAAATATGGTGTACCGATAAAAACAAAACCTAGCTACGGTCCCCGTTAATTTTTATGTGGTTTTCATTAATCGTTACGAAAATTTGAAAATTATTAGAGTTAAGTTGCATGTATGTACATTTGTGTTTTTGTATTTACTTATAAATAAAATTAGCAAAATTAAAATATAAGCAATTATTGCGGCTTCCATTACCGATGTCTGATCTTACTGCGACTTCCAATGATAATAAGGTTCCCCAAATGTATGGTGTATACTTTATGTTAAAAGTAGATAAGAATTATCAAGAAAATAATATTGGACATTACAGAAGAACTCAACACCTTTTTCTTAATCCGCCTTTTCGTTTTTGAGTCCAAACAACACAGTTAACCTTACTTCAACAATTTTTTTTTTATTAAAGAAATTTACAACTGTATTAAATAATAAATATGAACAAGTAACATGACATGTACAACATGAAGAGGAACTACCCTGTAACTATATTTCTATATTAGAAGGTTCCGAGGCCATCATCTTTTCAGACACCTCGGAGGGTTATCAGGAATAGAAGAGGAAGCAAGGTTGGAAACAAGAGGGTTCGGATGGTTCAGAAGTTTATTATGAAAGGATAGGTATCTGGATTGAGATAAATCGGAAACATATGGTACATTAAGGTCATTATGGATGATTTTATTTGTGACAAAGTAGGGAGCATTAAGGATTTTACGAAGGATTTTGGATTGTAGAGATTGGATACGAGAGGAATATGATGGTTTAGTAGAGCCCCAAAGCTCGATACCGAAAGTCCAAATAGGCCTTATTATAGTAATATATATGAGTATTTTGTAAATAGTTGGCAGTTTAGAGCGTTTGTCTGCTGGAGTGCTGAAGTGCTGGAGTAGTCGGAAACGTCCGGCGGTTTCTAGTCGTTTCAGTCTGGTATGGGGGTTCCAAGTGAGTCGTTTGTGAAGGTGAAGTCCTAGGTATCGGAGTTGTTGAACAGGGATAAGTGGGGTATTGTTAAAGGATACTGTAGGACAGGAAGTAATAGGTTTACGAAGAACAATAAAGGTAATTTGATGGGATTTATTGGAATTTAATTTAATCCTCCAGTTTTGACACCATGTTTCAAGACTTGTGATATGTGATTGAAGAGTTTGGGATACAATAGATGGATCGTTATTAACTGATAGGATACATGTGTCATCGGCATAGGTGGTGATGACAGTGTTGGAATGGGTTGGGATGTCAGCTGTATAAACTGTATAAAGGATAGGACCTAGGATACAACCTTGAGGAACACCAGCAAACTGAGAAAAAAGAGATGAAAAAGCATTGTTATAATTTACTTTGAACAATCTGTCAGTAAGGTAGGAACGGATAATGAGGAAGTATGTAGGTGGTAGGAATTTACGGAGTTTGTACATCAGTCCCTGATGCCAGACTCTATCAAACGCCTTCAACCAAATTAAATACGAAAAATCTGTGGATTTCGTGGAGAAAATCGCGTTAGGTACAAATAATAAAAAAATGTTTAAATAAAATAATGAAATATGAAGATTCTCTTTGATTGTGACTATCATTTAACATGCTACGATAGCGAAACACAGTCAGTAACTCACATCATTTGATAGCTATCGCCGAACTGCTCATAAAGTTAAAACTACCTTTCTCCTTATGCAAATCATTTCATTAACTCAATCTAGAGAATCAGGATGTGAGAACACGTTACGCTTTCCAAAGGTTTCACTGGTCTATCTAACGAAGTATAGGTAAATTTTTTAACCGCTGGGTCGTTAAGTAGATAATTAAACAATAATCATAAAAATATATCGATACACTGGCATAAAAAAACGATGATTCGTGAATCGAGATTTTTCAATCAAAATGATTGGTTGGGCGAAAATAACTCCATAAATAAATAAATCATTCCCGGAACAAGCAATGAATGATGAGCCTGAGGTAAAAAGTTATACAGTTTGGACGCTGGGACACTTGGTTGGAAATGTGTTTGGAATTGAGTTTCATTCCCCGCCTGATGGCAGGTGCTTATTTCTGGATGAACGAAAAAAATACCAATCAATCAAACTCCGGTTCAGACTGTATCAATACCCAGAAATACTTTAGCATTAAAACGAGGACCTCTAAATAGAAGATTATTAGAGTAAAAGTTTTTTTTTTTTTTTAATATTATCTATTACTGTATCGAGTATGCTGTGTATTTAGCAACTCAACAGAGTTGAGCAGCCGAGCAATATTGTTATAGTTTTCTATAGTAATGATATAGGGATATTATAACGAGCCAATATTATAGTAATTATTATTGCGCGTTCCTCATAAAAAATATATTGGTTTATTATTTTCAATAATGAAACATTGTGATCGACCGAAAAATTCAAAAACATAACCCCCTCTCAAAATTTTTGGGATAAAATTTGAGGTTTCACGTTTCAAGCCGCATAGAATTCGAAAAACGAATACAAATTTTTTTGTCCGTCCGCCGTCCGCGCATTTTCTCCGAAACTACTGGACTGATTTTTTTTTTCAATTTTTGATATAAAATCAGAGGTCACCCGAGGATGATCCTCCTTCATCGACATTACTCTCCGCCTTTAACTTTCAAAATGGCGGCCGAAAGACCTGCGTTGCTATAGACTATAGCTGCTAAACGAATGTACAGATTTCAATGAAACTTCGCTAAAGTCATTTTCTTAAAGCCCTTTAAATTTATCTATATAATATAACATACTTCAACGAAAATGACATATTGAAGCTAATCTATCAAACTCGCTGTTAATGCCTAAAACATTAAATTTGCTTGGTGTGCTGCAGCGCAGGTGCAAATGCCATAACATGTTAAATAAATAAAATAATATTAATTAGTTAATTATTAAATAATATTTATTACATTTAGTGCAATGTCATACAGATAAAAGTGGTACACTGTTTGATTATTATTTTTATATATATTCTTGGTTAGGTGTATCGCCTCAATATTTTTCTGGATTCCATCATTATATTGACAATCGTTATATTTTATTGCATCTCTGGCTAGTATTTTAATTTTATATACTAAAATTCTGTCTTTTTCCCCCTACATTCTGTTGTTGTTTTTTCATTTTCTGAACTTATTGATGTATATACATATATTTTGATCGTAATTCCCGAATTTTTTTTTTTTAATTATAAATGTAATACTGAAGATATATTCTAATCTTTGAAATCCGTAAGGGTTTATTTACTGTATCATAAATACAATAAGTATTTCAACTTATTATTATAAGGTAATTCAATAGTAAATTTTAAACATTTATGAGTACTTTTGATAATTATAAACAATTGTATATAGTTTTTTTCAGTTATAACTTCCGTGTCATCAGTGTACTTGGTCATTATCTTTGATATTGTTTGTATCTTGTTCAATTTCTCTTTTATTATTTTATTTAGATATAAACCATTAATTAGTTTCAAAAATGTTCCTCCATTGATAATCCCCCGTCTTGCTTAAATGGGTTGTCATTATATTTGAAGTAATAATCACTTACACATAATTTTATCGCGTTAATATATTTTTCGCATACTTCCATAGACCATAAACTGTTTATAGATGCTCTCTAATAAATTAATAAATTCAACATAGATAATTAGTTAAAGTTTTTTTTTTTCATTGCTAGGTAAAATTATTGTGTTTAATCAACCACTCTTCATTAAGATATACAGTATGCCTTTTCCAATAATATGATTTCTAGACTAATAGATTACTGCTGAGAGTAAGAAAATCCGTAGAATTTTCTGCATTCCATTAGGAAATACAGAAGCGTTACTAGGACGTTTTAATACACCCAACATAGGAATATACTCACC